>JALBCR010001283.1:0-80191 GCA_030710515.1 Abscondita cerata
TATTCTCGATGTGGAGATTGGCATTCGCATTACCACTCCATCTATTTCTTTGAAGTAGCTTCAGGTGAGACAGACTTCGAAAAGCTTGCTGATGTCAGAAGGAAATATTTTGGTCACGATATCAAGATATTCCTTCAGTGCCACTTCTGTAAACAACGAGACCACGTTAAAGTTTATAAGGATGTGTTGGGGTTCTATGTAAATGTGACGAATTTTGCGAACAAAGTCCTCTAAATCCTTTACGTAGCTGTTGGTTTAATTATTAGCTGCTGCTTTGATGCAATATCTCCAAAAGTATTTCTACTTATGGGTTGCGTGGAACACTTTCCAGTTTTGAAGAAAAAAAACATTGCGTTTAGTATGTGGAGGTCATAAAACAAAATACTTGCAAAAAAGCTCGAAGGAACTGTGTTCATTTTAAATTTTAGAAAACCGTCTTGACGTTTTGTTTTCATTTCAGTTAGTTTTATCAGTACAAGCCCCGGACATTCATTCCAACGATTACAGCAACCGAGAATGATTACGAATTGAAAGATTAGTAATTTACCTTAATCGTTAAATAAATGCCATCAGGTGCTTCTGTGATAAATGTCGCTTTTTGAGATACCTTTGATTTCTTATATTTGTAATGGTCGCTTTGTTTAAAAACGCTCGAAGTTTTAAGTATTTTCTGAAATCCTAATCCATATCTTACTATCAATGTACTTCTTAACAGAGAGTAGAAAGTCGATAACGACGAATGTTTATACTTTTTGCATATTAATATGACGATGTGAGCAGCAAACTGCAATATAATTAATTAATACGTAATTGATTTTTAAGTAAATTTACATTGTTCCATTTTTTTCAGAGTGTTCTTGTCAATCTTTGATGGGAGATATACAGATTACAATGGTGAGTAATTTATTGTTTTAATCCAATTACAAACAAATACAATACTTAATGCACATATTTAATTCAAAATTGATTTTAAGAGGTAACTCATATTCACAGAACATATGAAATCATTAATAATTCTATTTAAACGCGTTATCTATTCAGGATAACAATGAGCAGATTGCTTTGTGTGAATCTTTACACATTCAATGTGTGTGCAAGCAGCGAAAGGACAGATACAGATGGAAATTCCGGGGGCTTATTTATATAGCCCTACAATGTACCTTCGTACAAAGTAAACAAATCCCAACGTATAGGTACCTTCAGTTTACTTGATAAATATTAACCGCTTCAATTTTAAGATTATGAGAATCGTTAGGTTACCAAAGTTAGTTATTAAATATGTACAATGTAACTGTGTATTTTAATTTTGGTTAAATTGTTTAGTTTTCATTAAAATATTTTTTTGCTGACTGCGGTTTTTCATTCTTATCATGATTTTTTTAAGCTAAAACTGTTACAGTTTCTTTTGGGTCGTTTGTAATCTAATGCAGCTACGCCGGATTATAATAAGTACTAATAATCTTTCGACAATGTGTTTAGTGAGAATTATGTATGGGCTTTTCAAGTTTGCAATGCGATTTTGTGAAAGGTGATGGTAATTTTGCAAACATTGGAATTTATAACTAGCATCGTAATGACGAATTTAATTAACGTACAGACGATAATATCAATAATTAACCTTGCACAGTTCCTATTACCAGAAATACATCATCTCCCCCGGAATGTATAAGACCCAGGTGATTCTATATTTGCATATGAACTTCCCGAAGTTGCCGATAGGTGGCGATTACGTGTTACATTATTATTATATTTTCACACCTAACACTCAATTTAAAATTAAAGATTAATTCAAACAAACTGAATAATATTTTCTAGTAATATTTATACAAATGAAAATTTTTAAATGATTGCGTTGTTCCGTCGTGTGGTAACATTATTTTCGTTATTATAGCGCGCAGCCATCTTTGATGAAATATAATCGATATCCATCACGACACTATAATCGCGATATTCAATCAATGACGAAATTGGAAAACCAACGCATAACGCCATCTATCGGTGCGTGAAAGAAACACTAACACATATAGAGAATCTACTGCTTTCATCTATGGGACATTCATACATTTCGCGGGAGTCAAGTGTATTGTCGCTAGCATTGAAATATAGTAAATGTATACTTTACTCAAAATTAGTCCTTGTAATTTTGATGCATGCTTTCTTGATATGTAGTTACAGATAAAAAAAGATAAAACGTTTCTAAATAATCTCAAAATTTGTCTCCGAACTGCTCTGAATGCATAGTTAATCGAAACTAATCAATCCCTAATTTTGACGCTTCATTTTTGGATAAATTTCTTTTAGAACAAGATGAAGGTGAGCTTGAGAATAGTTCTACACAATCCCAACCGATTCAGCCGAAAGGCTCTGTCACGCCCACTTACCTACCCCTCCAACATTGTTCAAATTGAAAACTCCAATATCAGAAATTACGAGCAATTTATGAACTTTTGCAATAATGTATTTTCGATTTTTGAGCTGAATCCGTTTAGTAGAAATTGTGCTTTTCAGTGAGGGAGCTAAAAATGTGCGTTCGTAGCCCCCCCCCCCTCCCACATCGCTGATAAGGAAATAAGTATTGCAGATAGGGTACCGGTCAGGGAGGCGGATAAAACAAAACCAATCATGTTTTTTTTTTAAAAGAAGGGATAAGAACGCGTATATATACATACATATACATAATCATTTTCGCTGAAGTATGGGTTGCCAGAGGTGAAAACATGTGCAATATCTCTGGATATACCCAGTTTTTTACTACTGACTGTGTTTTTATTGTCCTCATGCTCACAGAAATCCAAGCCATAAATATGTTATCAAATTATACATAAGCTATGGCCTTGCATTGTGTATGTATATATTTTGGTAAGCTTAATACAGCTACTAAAATAACTCCTTTCGTATTGCAACATCCAAAAACGGATCAAGTATTGAGTTGCACGTAACAGGATTTCATCACTCAGCCAAATCAAACATGACAAAAAATCGGGGAAAACTGAATTTTGATTTGAAGGAAGTAAATTTTAAATAAGTAATGGACTACAGACTTAAATACTTGTGCCAATAAATTAGTCGGTCTGCTGTAAAATGTAATGCTGGAGGCAACACCCGTCTGTTCCAATGATAGTGCAATTCTAGTATCGGCAAGGAAAAAAGAAAAATAAGGCAAAAAATTATATAGGAAACCTTTCAATGTACCTTTAAAAGAATTCTACAAACAATATTGTAATAACTTAAAAGAAATAATTTTCAAGTTAAAAATAATTATTACGGCAAAAAGTTTCTTGATGCCTGAAACGATACTAAAAAAATGTGAAACCGTTTAATTAAATAGTCAGATGAAAAGTAGAAAAAACAGTCAATAATCAAAAGTTGTGTCATATTTAATAAACATTTTTTAAGCGTTGGGGAAAAGTTAGCTGATATTTTGGGATATCAACCAATAGAAGAGCAGGTCGTTGTGAGTGGTTGTGTGAATGAGTTGAGGGAAGGAATAGGTACAGCTTTTCTGTGCAGATTATTAAACATACGTACATACATAATCTAAAACCTCTTCTGTCGTTGTCAGCGTAGAGGGTTAATTATTTAATTAAGTCTCTATTCCTTTGATAGCCATCTTCCATCTCTTGCTGTTCTTTGCACATTCTTTTGCTTTTTTCCATGATCTTCCAATTTGGCTCAAGGCTTCTGTAACCATTTCATTCCACGTTCTTCCTCTCTCTCGCTTTCCTTGTGTTCTTGCTTCCCACACTCGTCTCACTTGTCTATTTGCAGAAATTTTACTAAATGACCCCACCACCTTAACACTGCTTTTTCCTGACACTTTTTGGCACTAATTACACTGAGTTCCTCCCTAATATCATCATTTC
This sequence comes from Abscondita cerata, assembly GCA_030710515.1. NCBI lineage: Eukaryota > Metazoa > Arthropoda > Insecta > Coleoptera > Lampyridae > Abscondita > Abscondita cerata. The sequence goes on from JALBCR010001283.1 coordinate 3,864, forward strand.
TTTTTCTGTCTAATCTCGTATATCCTGCTATTCTTCTTAAACATTTCATTTCAGCTGCTTGAATCTTGCTTGTTATCTTTTATTAACTGTCCAAGTTTCACTTCCGTATAACAAGGTAGGTAGGTATACTGTCTATTATTTTTGTTTTCTTAGATATTTCTTTTTTATTGATGAAACCATTTTTCAGACTTTGGTATAATCTTTGCTGTTTTTTTTTGTTTTGTACTCTTCTACTTGTAGTATTGGGGTTCCTTTAATTGTTATCTGTGTTTTTTTATTTTCATCTTTTGTTACGGCAAGTATTTTAGTTTTATTTGTGTTTATATTCATACCTTTCTTTTCTAGTTCTTTGATCTACACATTTAAATTGTGTTGTAGTGTCTTCTCTGAGTTAGCTACTAGTGCTATGTCATTCGCAAAAGGCATTCGTTTATTGTTATATGATCTTACTTCCATCTCTATTGTTTTTGTTTTACTTTCTATTGTTATAGCATCCATGAAAAGAATAAATAGTAGTGGGCTGAGCACACCTCCTTGTTTCACTCCTTTATTTGTTGCAAATGATTCCGAAGTGGTGTTAAGTGTTCTTACTACATTTGTGCAATTTTTATATATTTATTTAATTCCGCTTATTAGCTCCTTGCTGATTTTTAGTTTTTCTAATATTTGCCAGATATAGTCTCTATTAATTTTATCGAATGCCTTTTCTAAATCTATAAAGCATATGTATAGGTCCTTATTGTACTTTCAATACTTTTCTATTAATTGTCATAGTGTGAAAATGTGGTCCTGTGCACTATATCCTTGCCTAAATCCGTTTTGAGCTTCTTGCATTTTCTCTGTGAGTCGTCTTTCAAGGATTAATTCGTATATGTTACTAATAGTGATATACCTGTAGAATTTTCGCAGTTCTTGGTATCTCCTTTTTTGAATATAGGTACTATTACTGATGTTGTTCATTCTTTGGGGACTTGCTTGGGTTTCCATATATTATTTATTAGGCTATATAAAGCGTCTATTCCGGCATCTCCCATATATTATTAAACAACCAAACCTTATTGTAAAAGGAAGGAAATTGGTTGCGACAATCTCGTTGTATGTAAGACGTCCGAATAGTAGAATCTAACTAAGTAACTTTGCCGACAGATGTGTAAGCAGTTACAAAAGTTAATTTGTCGATTATTAATGCTAAGTAAGTGTTGGCTTAAAAGAATATCGAATAATCTACTGTGAATTCACAAGAAATTGAACAATTGCAAACAAACACAGAGAATGACTCGGTAGGAGCGAGAGAACTTGAGTCGGCAAAGTTTACCACTAAAAGCTAGATTAGCTGAAGTAAACGGTTCAGGAATTCATGCATATTGCATCTTGGGGTGATTTTTATAGTAGATTATTATGAGACGCCAATGTCTCCCCACTAATGGCCAAAATTGCTAAAGGTGATTTTTTTCCTTTCAAAAGGTTAAAATGTCACGAAATCTTTTCAGAAGACAGTTTAATGCCTAGATAACATTGGAATTCAATCAAATATTTTAAAAACTTTATCAATTTAACTCCATTTTACGGTACCCTATTCTTAAGAAAAAATAAAGATAAAAGTATTCTCCAACAATTTAAATCGATGAGTAAATCAGTTTACATTTGTACCAACCTTAAAGTGTGGTATTTTGCGTTTATCTGACATTGCATGTTTTTTTCCCTTTAAGTTATGTCTCAATTTCCTGTCTAAAACAAGGCTGTAAAAAAGATGACCAAAATAATATTATTCCGCCAAACTAATTTGGAATCATAAAAGACGTAAGCACACAGGATGATTTATTAGAAATTGCAGACAAGCTTTATAAATCCTTAGGCAATTAAAAAAAAGCTATGGTTATTTTTTACACAACTCTACATCTTAGGAAAAATTAGTGTAGATGGAACTGTGTTCAATTGGTTTATCCTTACATCCCCTAGGAACTATATTAAGCCCAAAAATGTTCATGGTCTGTTTGGTAGGCCTATGATAAATTGAGTTAAAGCGTGGCTATTTAATTTCTTATGCAGACGACACTGCCTTGTTACTTGAACTAGGAAAAAGTCACCAGAAAATTTTGAGCTGAACGGGGTAGCTCGGTGGATGGAATAACATACCTTGACCACAACTTAAATAAAACTAAATCCATGAGGGGATAGATATTGTTAGCTACTTAAGCCAATGTCTACAATCTGCCTACAACTTCACTCGTCTGGAGCGAATGGAGCAGATCAGTTATTTGGGTATCACCATAGAGAACCAAATTAATATCAATAATCATTATCAATAATCTAGTTTCAAGAGGGTAATACCATTAATCATAAAATTAAGAAATTTTTGTATACTAAATACTGTCAAATTGGTCGCATTAGATCAATCGCTCCTACAATACTTGTAGTTTGACGTGGAGCATTTAGCTCTAACTTCTACCTCATTAGGTCAATCCAGAATTTAATAATAAAGACTAGGTAGTCCTCTACATTATACAGTAAGATGTGATTTTTAATCAAATCTATGACTATAACTATCTTTTGGTTCTCGAAAATTATCCACTTTCATCCCTTACTAATGTTGATTCAAATAGAGGAGGTGTCATTTAAAGGCCGATAAGCAAAAATACAACCAGGGACAAGCGACATATGTGCGAAAATATTTAATTTAATAAGCTACAATTAGATTTCATAAACCATTGGTGGTACCTAGAGTATAACAATAATACAAAAATCATTTTAAAATAACTTACATGCTTACATTACAAATGTTGTGTGGTTACAAGAAACCATTTATCTTTTACTTTTATTTTATTAGGCACATACTTAACTATTGTTTATTTTTATTAAAGTTATCCATTAATATATTGTCTGGTTGCAAGAATTCATTTTTTTATTTTCCTTTAAATATGATATAAATAATGTCCCTTTTATTGCAATTAGGTTTTGTAACCGAACTTCCAAGCGACAAGGTTGTCCTAAAGCTGGTGGATTTTCCAACCTAGAAAATGCTTGTTACATTCAGTCTAAGTTTTAGTTTAATAAAGATCAAAATTTGCAAAAACCTTACTCAATTTGTAAAACAATTCTGTTTTGCATAATTTCTAAGCATAACAATGAAATTGCAGCTTAATGCAGTATATTTATTTATTTTCTGTAAACCAGGCAGCATTTCCGTATCCTTTTAGGAGATATACATACATATTTGGTAATTTAAGAGAAATTCGGACATTCTGAACATGATTTAAACATTTTATAATTTTGCAAAAAAAAACAGACTCTTGGACTTGTTTGGTTTCAGATTTAAAATAAAATTTATCACTAATGGATTATAAAATCGAAATTTTTCATTGATACATTTTCGTTTCACAAGAATTAATTTACATTTCTTCTGGATTCAATTATATTTAGATAGAAAGTTTTTAAATAAAGAAAATATCAAAACGAAATCTATCAATATTTTGTATAATTAACTTTGATTCAATTTCGAACGACCATTGTTATGTAGAATAAGCAGGAGTCGTTCAAAAAAGCATTTTCTGGAAAATATTGAATTGAATACATCGAAACGCGGATTTTATTTTTTTATTTATTTATCGCTTGCATTTAATTGCGTGCTAGTAAATCAAACATTACAGTCTTAAATTAATTAAAAAAGTTATTTACTGATTATAATTACGCAAGCAGAATTTTACATAAATATTTTAGATGATTTTGTTTAGTCTTACGTATAATTGTTTTTGTTTTAATTGAAAACAAAATTGTTTTAATTAAATTTCTTTAATTTTAGGTTAAATGTTTTTTTTTTAATTTACTGTGATTACGGTGTAATCTGCGGAACCATGATAAATAAAACTGAAATATTCGTTGTGATTTTCGTGTTTAGTTACGAATGTATTTTGAAGTTGTCAATTTAGTAGAACTGCCTATGCAAAATAAAATTTGAAAAATGTTTTATCTATAAAAATGTTTAGTCGCAAATTCTTAGTACTTATACTCGATTGGATAGAAAAAAGACTGAGTTTAAAAGTGACATTGCATCTTTATTTTTAATAAGCATATTGTAGTGAAGTCGTATCAATTAAATATACTACTTATTTTGTATTGCGAATTTTTTATCCGTCAATGAAGCTCGGATAAATTTTTTGCAAATAATTAATTAAAATCACAATTTTTCCACATCCTTGCGTATTAGGGCAAGAGTTTTCGAAATAATAATAGAAAATCGTTGGTCAAATATATCAGCAAGTTCTAATTATGCATACTCTTTTATTATTATTTTTTTTTGGTTTTCATGGTACAAGATAAAGAGTAGATAAATTAATTTTAAGAATAAGAAAGACGACGAATACAAAACGAAATTCGTCGTGCAAAATGCGACCGTTAATAAAAATGCAAAGGCACGTATTTTGCTTTGATATTTAAAACTATACCAGATAAAACCAACTGCAACTGTTATCTTGACGTTCTTTTGTATAAAAGTAACATTAATTTTACGTCAAAAAGTTACAGTTTTAACATTTCGGAGTTTGAATGTAAAATCGGGTAGTTTTCTTGACTGTATTGAAAATAAATAATTTTATTGTTCTTTAGTTTCTACACTTTTATGATGTACAACAGCCTTTCTTGAAGAGGATCTTTGAATTTTGCGAACTGCTTACAGCATCATTCGTATTTTATTACAGGACGTAAGGTTTACTAAGACTGCAAAATCTTTCATTTTTATTTTTAAACGAACGAAACAAGTTAATTGTTAATTCTTTATGTAAGATTGCAAAAATTTATCTTGTTTATTCAAATTCAATTAATTTAAACGTTTTTATCAAATTAAACGTCAGATGGTGAGATTGAAATGTTGTTTTGTTCGCAGCAGGATGACATTTGCGAATGAGACAAATCTCTTACAATTAATTCGCATTGTACCTATCTCCGACAAAAAATAAATTAACGACATTTCGAACGAAATATATAAATATAAAATCGGACTGTGCATTTATAAGTTGGTTTAAAATTCAAAAGAATGATGTCCCGAAATTTATGTATGTATAATTAATACCTAGACTACTTTAAGTTTTACTTTAATTTCGGTATTGTTGAAAACCATACACAATAACACATATGTACAATACTTTTCACTTTCATATACACTGTGTCCAAAATAAAAATGAACAGCATGGGGCTCTTGAAAACGTGTTGCTCAAATTGCAAAAAAGTTGTGCAATTTGTCACCTCGGTTTGGGTGAAAATTGTTTTTTTTTGCGCGTAAATGGTTTTGGCTTTGTTGAAGTGCTCGTTTGGAGTGGAATGTACTATAGTTTCGGTTTATTTCTTTGGCATTGAAAAGGCACCTATGGTTTCGTACCAAGTTTGTTTGTGTTGCCAGTTGATATTATTTTAAATCAGTTGTAGATGTCGTGAAACTTCTTATCTTCCGTTTCTCATAATGAAGCTTTCGAGAAGTGTATAGTCGATAGCTTTATCACGGTTTTCGTAGAATCAAACCCTGTTTGTTTTGTTGAATTAATAAACTCGTTGTTTGTTTTATGAAAGACGGCTTGAATTTCGTCACCTTCATTAACTAAATTGCATATTTTGTTTTGACGATAAAAACTGAACACTACACTGATTACGAAAATGCTGAGTGACCGATTGTTTAATTTTCCGAGAATGGTAACGCTTTTCGTTTGTAAAGACTTTTGAGTGTGTTAAATTTAGGAGCGGGGATGTACCTCCCGGTTTGTATTGTAGTATTTTTAAGATAGTCATTATGCAGACTCGAAATGAGTAACATGTCACCTAAGCATGTAAGATCAGCGGATTAAGTTGTTTAAAATTTATACAACCGCCAAGTATTGAAAGTACGCGCATTATTGTTGGCGTAACTGTTTTCGAAGTGAGCCGTAGGCGAGTGTTAAAGCTACGTCGTTAATAAAAACAAGGAACAATTCAGTTCTCAAAACTAGAGATTTTTCGTTAGATTAAAAATGAAAAAGTTGAAACTAACGCGCTAACGGACTAATTATTATCTCTTAAAAACTGCGATCTAAATTAGCAATGCATACCGTATATTCATGTTTAAAGAACGATATTGTAGCAGCGACGTGGGTTTTGGGAGTTTGGTGTATACCCCAAAATGGATTTCTCGGTTCTTTGGAGGAAGACTGTAAGTAACTTTATTGTTATTTTTGGAGAACTGCCGTGTCTGTAGTGGTTTCGTGTGCGGAGGCGAAGATTTGACTAAAATAGGACCTCCTGGCGGACCTTAGTTTTAGTTTGCTTGTTTTTTTTGTGTTGACGTAACAAACTAACTGATATAGGTTCGTGAACCTCAAATCATTGCTAGGTTCAAGTACTGTAATTTAATCTAGGTCACCGTCTCAGTTGGGTTGTAACTATTTTTTGTTGGTTCATGTTTCTTTTTTTTTAGTGAAAAAAAAAGATTAAGGTGGCGCCTGACAACCCTGACTTTGACTCGCGATAAAGACCTTTAGTCTTTTGTAAAGGTAATTCAGACCTACCCCTCGCCGATGAGTTTGTTTGGTACTTTGTGCGTCGTGTGGTTTGTTTTTCAATTTTCATGGCGCAACAAATTTCGAGTATATTAAACACATAAGCACAACATTGAAAATGTTCAAAGAAGATTTTTAAAACTATTATTTTTTAAAACTTTTGGATATTATCCACAAAGAGGATTTAGCCAACATAAGCTTTTAGAAGTAGCCGGTATAATATCTCTTGAAAGTCGAAGGAAAGTATGTAGTTTACGGTTTTTGCATGGGTTAATTCACAACAAAATTGATTGTCCAGAACTATTAGAATTGCTTCATTTTAATGTACCTAATAAGTTAACTAGAAAAACGGATATGTTTTACCTGGCTACGCCACGCACTAATATTATACATATGTCCCCAATCTATAGAATGTGTAAATGTTACAATGCTGTTAATATTGATTTAGATATATTTATATGCAGTATCCAACAGCTGTCCTCAGTTTATAGGATGTAGTGAAGAATTATTAATTTTGACACTTTTAATTTTTTTATTGTTTTTTTGGTTATGATAACTGATCATTTATTTAAAATACTATTGTTATAACAAAGATTAAATTTAAAATGTTGCAGAAATCTCTATGTATACATGTATATTGTCCTGTAATTGGGTAATCTACCTGTTGGGCAATAAATAAATAAATAAAATGGTGTTTGAAAAAGTTTTTGCGCTTATTTTTAAAAATCTAAAGACACTTTTAGAGCTTTAGAAAATTATGCTTTCAAATTTTTAATCCAGCATTTTATCTCGGAAAACAACTTTTTTTTAATATAGCCACATACAAAAAACACATTGTATTTGGTAGTGTTTCTTATTACAAATTCAACAATGTATTCTATATCATTCTTTTGAACCTAATTTTCTAAGACATAGTTTAAATTGCCCAACACTATGCTTTGTGTTCTTTACGTTTCTAACAATATCCGAATGGGTATTAATTGCATTAAAGTATTCAAGCACATTCAATATCCGTAAGACAGACGCTAGGCTACTCAGCGAGTGGGCGCAGCCTGCATCTTCTCTTTCATTGCATAAGCAATCATCATAAGCATAAGCCAACGACGAGTTCGAATCACCACCAAAAACGGAAAAACTCGAAAAATACGAACCCGCTACCTTCGTTACCGGTAATAGATTTCCAAGCTTTTCAGAAGTGGCTAAGACACAACAATGGATTATGAACTCTCCATCAATAGCGACGAAGGCGGAAAAAATAAAATGGAATCACCTAAACAAGATAATGAATGATGAAAGTATAATGAACCTAAAAACCAAACTCATTGCCCAAGGTGTAAGCGTCGAATCCCAAACCAAGACGACTACTGCAAGCTTTGACGGCTGGTGAAACGAGAGAAACTTCGGTTGGAAAAAAAACTAAAAATCGTCATCAGTAGGATCATGCAGGTAATCTCCTTTAGGATAACCTAAACAAGCAAGGTTATCGAACTTCAAACATATCTTGAATGAACAGGTGAAACGGACACCCAGCTCCAATAGTGCTAGTCGAAACTAGCAAAGAATATATATCCATCTACAACATAACTGGAGTCTACGGACTAACAGTTATCGTGGAATCCTTGAGAACAAAATCTGTTATCCGCAATGTTACAATACTAGATGTTCGGTCACGTGTAAAACAACTACCACGGTGACTTCAAATTGATGGTATGCGTTGTAACATCCAGCCCCAAGTGCGCTAACTGCGTGGGCAATCACCAATCAACTTTCACAAAATGCATCAAGAACTTCAGTGCCAGCAAATCTAAGGGATCCCAGACTTCAAAAGATAATAAGATTAACAAAAAACCAAATATAAAATAACATAGAGTTTTGAAGAAATAAAGAAGAACTAACAATATTTCTATAAGACGATCAAATTGACGTGATGCTAATAGTGAACAGACAGGACAACAGACAAAGGCGACGGTACAGCCTTACTAGTAAAATAACTCAATGCAGTGTAATGCACGTTAATCATTTTGCAATTTTGTACAAGTACATTACGGAATATGTAACAATTTCATTACTATGGGAGAAACTTTTTAGCCAATGTATATTTTTCAAAAAATTGATCTGTTTAATAAGGTTTTCGTAATGTTTTAGTTTTAAGATCTTTATTTTTATAGAAACTAATTATGTAAGAAAAAAGTATAGTTTTTTAAAAAGTGTTGGGCCACCCACAATAAATTTAGTTTCATTTCTTTTCATCAATTTTTATAATTTATCCAACACAAGAATATAATGCATCTTTCGTTCATCAATATAATGATTTATTTTCAAGTTCTCGACTATTTGTTTACAACGTCGTAAAGTAGAGATAGTTTGATCACTGAAAACAACAAACTCGCAAAAACGGTTTTGATAATAGCTGCAGTTTACTAGATATTATTTCCCTTTTCTAAATATTCGTAATTTAGTTGTTCAGGGTTATTCACTATAAATTATACCCACTCTTTATCGATATTATTGCTCGAAGAAAAAAAAGTTACAAATGTTTTCTGCCACTATTTTAATACAATCCAATGTCAAAGTTTGACAATAAAATGAACATTTAATGTTCAGTTGTTTTTTCATTGTTAATATATTAGTACATAAATGAAGCACGACACTATACAGGGTGTGTCTCGGCGATAGCATGTTAGACGAATAATGAGAACGAAAAAACCGATTCAGCTGAAAACTTTGTGAATTCTATACAAATAGACATTTAAATTTAATACATACTTTTTTCTGGCACAATATAGCAACATATTTTATTAGATAGATAAATGAAAACAAATTCATATGTTTAAATTTTAATTTAAAAACGGTAAAAATTTTGTAATGATTACACCTCAAATTCTTGTAAAATCAGGGTTCGATTCGGATTTTTTTTAAATTGTTATTGTAGATGTTATCATTGATAAATTCATCTTACAAAATTGTATTACAACGACACCGAAAATAAAATAATTAAAAAAAAATACTTTATCGGAATGGAACCGTGGCCAGAGAGCGCAAAACATGACTAGGTAACGACTAACCCATTCATTCACGAATGCCACATAAATGATGATTCATTCGGTTAATAAATAAAATTTTATAAAAAATAAATTGGTTTACTGATTTTTTAGTAAAATACGCTTTGGATACTCATTATCACATCAATTTGTTCTATTTTATCTATTCAATATAATATATTTTTATCTGCTGTTCGAATTATTGCCAGATTAAAATTTTGATTTAACGTAGTAATTGCCTATGTCAACTTTTCGTGGGACACATGGTATAATAGTAAATTATGTTAAAAAAGACGAAAACATATTCTAGCACCAAATGAAGTAATATCTTTCTGTAACCAAAATAAGAAATATTTTATAAATGTCACTAATTATTACAATTTTTTTAATGATAGAATGATATAAAAGGATGCACTCGTTGCAGAAGACTTTTTAACTACTCATTTGTTTCAAAACTGGTCGCTACGCGGCTTGTTCGGAGTTTCAAATTCGTTTGAGTTAGGAGTTGTGAGAAAACAACAGAAACATAGATGTGAGTTGTGGAAATAAGTTGCCACAAAATTTTACTTTATGAAAAACTAACGTAGTTGTGAAAATAGTAGGGGGGGCGGTGACAACTTGCAAAAGTTATGATCAACTTTGAAGTTGGCCTTTGTTGAAATTGTCCCCACTTTTTGCAAATGTATGAAATAATTATAAAACAAAAATTGAAAAATTTCATGATCTACAACTTTTCCTTGAACGTTTCTTTTCTAAATACGAGCATTTTGCAATTAAAAAAAAATAAATGTAGTTTATTCTACTAGTAATACTTTCAGGTAGTTCCATTTAAACCAATTTTTGGCAAGTTTAAATGTCTATTATCAAAGCAAAATATAGAACCCAGGCAGTTATCTACAAAAACATATCTCCAATTTCAACCACACTAACTACAATATATTTTTGTACTACCGACATCATCTCCATTTATGTACCACTATTATTTCAACGAAATTATGAAACAGTTTCTTAAATTATTTGACTTTTATCAATTGCAAATCATGAGTTCATTTAACCCACTAAACGTCAACAGCGCTGGCTTTGCATCTGTGATCTAAATATAATGTTACGCCACTGGAGTTACCAGAATAAGATAAAATGATTCACGTCGATCTAGAACTCTGTATCCCTTGAACTTTGAGGCTATTTACGTTCTATAAAATCATAGTCATGTAGTTGTCGAGTTCAGTTCGAGGTTGCCATTAAGTGGGAGTTAATATAAATTATAACATGTAATATTAATTGTGTGAATTTATTAGAGTTATAAGAACTGTACGTGTTAAATAAATAATCTCTTAATATAGTGTAAGACAATCTGGCTCTGTTTATACTTATCTCGCGGTTGTGAATGCGGAAAAGAAAACAACGATAACAATCGTAACAACAAGTATTTGTTACGAGTATATAAAATCGCTTCAGGAAAGTGTATGAGCTATATTATTTCCAAATTTTATATCATTTTAATGTATTTATAATACATTAAAGTTATCGACACATAAAAAACGTAACAAAAATATAATGGTTTCATTTACATCATTTAAAATATATTTCAAAAGTGATTGAACTGTAACACTGTAACGGTAAGAGTTCATCAACACTGTAAATTTTTGAACATTTGCCCCCTTAGTTTTAAAAATACAGGGCTCTATCCTTTTGATTTTCATAGAATTTAATTTTTTTATATTCAATTTGAACGTGCCTGTGACTACTGTGGCCATTGGCACAATAACAATAGATAAACAAAATCATTTAACTTAGATGAATTTGTATACAATACATAAAATAAAGGAAATAAAATTAGAATACATAGCACAGAGAAAAGATAATTGGAATCAAAGTTGAGAATTTAAATTTGCAAATCTGTTTAGATTGAAATTATATTTGCAACCTTCCAGTTTGATATTAAAAATAATGTTAGTTTATTCTCACAGTTTCAGTAACTTAGATTTAAGTCAATTTTTTTGTTAAGTTAAAAGACGTAGATATGAAAAATTATATCAGTGATGATGTTTATGTAATAAGTTCAAATGAGTTTAACTATTTATTGTCGGTGAATAATAAAATTTGATTGTTGAACACTTTATTCAATTTGTAACTAAATCATTGAACTAGGTACTTTAGCAAATGAACTCAGTATAAATCCAACAAATTCTTAAAAAGTGTTTTTATTTTAAAGGTAAAAAAATAGCTTGTTGAATCAAATTTTCCTCTTACTCTATCAAGGCTTAAAACTTGCTGCACATTATTATGGCTTATTTAAACGTTTTTTTGCAAAGTTTCACATTACAATTAATTTTGATACAGCATAGAATTTTAATAACATTATACTAATATTAAAATTCTTAATTTCTTTTTATTGGTTTAAGTATTTGTATTGTTTTTTATATGAATTATTGATAGATATTTGTCCATCAATAACTAAATTACAATTTTCATTTGAAGTGTGGGCAATCGGGTTTTGTATGCTCACGAGATGCTGCAGAGCTGCTCGTCACTATTCATACAGTCGCAAACAGCATTTGTTATATAATATTAATTAGATAAATAATGTTAAAAGGGAATTGTTATAAATTATATTATCTAGAAGTTTTCTCCAAGCATTTTTTTATTTGATCATTAATTACCGCAAACACCTGAAATTTGCTTTTTTTAACAATATCTTCAAGAACATTAAAACGTCTACTTCTTTCTATTTCTATTAAAAGCTAATTGTATAATGTCTTGGAAATTCATCTTATTTGTGTATTGATTTGCGTGTAAGTATCTACTACTATAATTCAGTTTTAATATTAAATTATTACTAGTTTCCACTGTTCGAATGTACAGTCATATTTCAGATAAGTTTTATAAACAAAACTACAAAATACATTAGTTTAAATTTAAACATTTTAAAAAATTCTTACCAGTTTAAAAAAAAACTAGGTTGAAACTGACAAGTCATATTATTAATAATGAAATTGCACTTAATTATTAATTGAAATAGTAATTACTGCAATTAAATCCAAATTGAGGGAAAAGTGATTTGTCGTTTGAGTTCATTTTAAGGGGAGAATTAAAAAATTGAAAATTATCTTTCAGTCGATTCTTTTTCTATTTAAAATTACTACTTAGCTTAATTTATTTTATATTAATTCCAATCACAACTTAAAATATTTTTTTGCCACTATTATTTCTAAGTAATTTATTGAATGTTTTTAAAGGTAAAACACAAGTGATGGTAAATAACTGGTGTTCAAACACAAAACTAGGCTTGGTAGGTCTTGGAATTTTTTTTTGACATTTGATAAATAATCAGCTGGTACAAAATTTAGTCAGAATTCCCCTAATGGCCGATTATAAATTTAAGTCGTGTTAGTACTACAACTGGCCATAAGAAAACTTTCATTTCTGCAAATTTTTAGGTTATATTTATGTCACGCATTATGCTGGTGTACTTTTGTATGTGCTGTAAAAATAATTAAATCAATTAAATTTCATGGCCTACTCAGTCTAGTTTTTTTGATTTACATGGAATGCTCTATGAAAAAAAATGGATAGGCGATATCAGAAGTAAGGCGTGTAAAAGTGGGTACAATAATCAGTGTTGCCATTATAGTCCGCATCTCATACGTGATTTCTTTTATTAGGTATTGTATTTGGTATCAACCTCTACTTCGATCAAGATGAAAATTGACCCAAAAAATAGTAGTCACAAGGTACGCATTAATCTGTTAAATTAAATTTTTTTTTTAAATCTAAAAGCAAAATAAAAAAGAGGTGCGGAAAAGCAAATAGTAAAAGAAGATTGACAAAAAGAAAGTAATAATAATAAGTATTTGCAATAAAAATTAATAAGCAATCGTAACAGCTGGTTTTACGTTGTGATAAGTAAAAAATATGTAGAACAAGCTTTTTACGCAGAACTCCACATCGTACTTATACTAATAAAGATGTAAAAGCGTATAGAAAGGGTGTAACGACATAAAACATTTATCTCGAAAAATTAAACGTTTAAGGGTGTGTAGAAAGTGTAAGTAAATCCAATACGAGATATACCTATGGGTCTTATATCTTCTGTTCAAGAGCGTTGTGCTCTCGCACCCTTAATCGTTTAAGACTGAATTTACTTCGAACATTTTACTCGAAGAATGAAAATTGCGTTTTAGAAAAAAGGTTGTAGATTATAAAATTTTCAATGTTTTTTGTTTAAATATTATTCTTAAAGATACCTATGGTTAAATAAAGGCAACTCGATGATTAAAGCATCGGATCAAAAAATTGTTTAAACAAAATTTGAATATAATTTTATAACAAAAACCTTTATTTGAAAAAAAATTGTTTCTTGAAAATTGAATCAGTGGTTTTCTTGATATTGTGTTTACATACGGACGGAAGACCGTCGGCTGGCCTTCGGACAAACAAAGGACTGTTAAACTTTTCGATTTGGGAACTGTCGTACCCCAACTTATTTATTTAGTGATCGATTTTTAGTCGGTTTACTTTCAATAATACATTTGGCATCCTACTTTTAAAAAATGAACTAATTTCAACACAAACAAAAACGAATCCAAACAAAAAAGGATAATAAATTCAAATATTTTCACAGAATTTCCAATGTTTTGTCTTAAATAATTTCACATTAGTACTAAAATGTAGTATTAAAATCAGTCGTAAAGTTATAACCACACGATTACAAAAATTGTGCACGATAACTAACGTACGTTTGTAAAAACTGTAATCGACTACGATTTATAACATTTAATTGATAATAATTTCTTACTTGTGGTCAAACGCTACACGGAAAACCAATTGAGTGGGTAAAAGGCAATAACATCAATAAAAAGTGCCAAAAGAAAGACTGTCACGTAACTTTGTAATTTAATTCCGTACGTGTTTCACGTGCCATAACATGACTAACTCAAAAAATTCTTTTTTTTTATTATTTAAAGGGATGGTGGTCGTTTTAAAGTTTTATAAGTTTATCAACGCAAATAACGTAATATTCTTTTTAAGGTAAATTGTAGTTGTTATATTCTTAAAATGGATTTGACAGAGAAGTTTTTTAACAATTCACAAGTTCTTGAATCTTTTCACTTTCTACCTTATGCATTTTTAATAAATGCAGAAAGTAGGAAGGTTTAATGGAGCTTTCTAAAGAAAATGCCTTTCCTTAAATAGCTGTGTATCTTGATTTACTATATTACCCAAGAACGAAGCTTGTTAAATTATTAATCCGAAGTTGTAGTGGAATATTACGCAGTTTAGTTTGAAATTTATTATTTACGAGATTTGGTCGATATATTTATTGCACTTCCTGCTTGTGCGGCACATCGTTCTTAAAAGAGGACGATTATCAATTCGACCAGTAGTATGTGATGTTATTATTAATATTGTAAGATTTGAGGCTTTCGCGGCCATAATTATCCAGACTTCTTCAGTCCAGAATCTGGCTAGGATAATAAGTCGATTACCTGACTTTTAGTGGGTTACCTTGAACTTTTAGTTGGTTGTTTTAAGTTTCTCGCCCTGATGATGCCCCTTTTACGATAGTGAAATATGTTTTTCTGTTAGTATTATTATTGCAAAGTCATACGGGGTGAAGTCACATTTTTTAAGCTCTTAACGGAAATTTGAACTTTCAAGTCAGTCTACTGCAAATTGATAAATAGGGCTGATTTTCAATATTTTGCTTGGGATAAATGCCAACTCAACAAAACTTACCAATTTGGAATGACATTGAGAACCCTTCTGCTAAAAAGACTTAAATCTCGAAGGTTCCCATATGGTTGCAAAGATACTTACTTACATGTCTTTTTCTGAGGTTGAAGAGTGTAAAAATTATGGTCTGAGTTGATGTTTTTAATAAACATCTCATTGATGATCCAACAATAGAAGTCCTATGCTTTGATCAAAAAAGAAAAATTTTGGTCAAAAGCAAATTGCATAAGAACAGGCCATTTAAAATGCAACTCTATGTTGTTTAAATGGGGGCGATTTCTAATCCAAATTGTGACTGTGGAAACGAACCAGAGACCGTTACGCATATTGTGGAGGATTGTCAATTAACAAAGTTTAAAGGAGGGTTTGTAAGCATTCATAATTTAACGGATGATGGCTTACGAATCTGAAGGACATCTGAAGTTAAGCAATATTTTATATTCTCTGTCCTGATTATCTGTTTTTCCATTATTTTGTTTTGCTATTTGTTTAACCTACTATTTTTTCTTCGTCATTGCCTTGACTGGCGTATAGACCGGTCCATTATATGTCGTGATGTAATGGCTGAACATTTTATGTTCTTATTTACCTTCTATAATGTTTACCCACTTAATTAATAGTATTAGATATGAATACTAAGGTGGTTTTCCTAAACCTTGAAGGAAATGCTTTGCCAAGACGAACTAATCCACAATTGCACACGGTTTCGTCACCGCACTATACAGGTTTATACTGATCTTCTTGGTATGAAATTCGCATTTTTAATTTTTTTTCATTATTTTGGTTTATACTCAAAATTATATAAGATTATTTTTAATTTTAAGTCTAATGTGCTTTGAAACTAATCATTTGACAGAAGTGTTACATATTAGTCAGTCATGAGTTTTTTGCATTAAGCTTTAGCGTTGATTGAAAAATTTGGGAAGATATGCAAAGCGTCACAAGCTTATAAATAAGTTTAATTTTTTAAGCAAGAGTTAGTCGGTGTCACCACTTCATGGGCAGATTTATTACAATGTAATATTTGTAGAGATCTGTAGTATGTAAGATGCCGGTTGAAAGAAGTTCAGACTGACATCTTACAAATACTATAGATTTCTAAAAAAATTACACTTTCATTAATTTTCTAAATGATATATTTGGTGTCCCAAACTGAGTAGGATTACATGGCTATGTTTGTTATTAATGGAGATACAACTTTGGTTAAATGGGCAATAATATAGTTTATTATGCTGAATCAGATTCTGCAGAAAAAATAAAAATTCGAGTACTTCAGAAGATATGCAGGAAAACACGAAAACCATGTTTTCGAAAAAGTCCAATATTTCCGTAACCGTGCAAGTTACAAAAAAATTTCTCAGGCAAAAGTTGCTTGTTGCGTCTAGTGGAATTTATTTGTTAAGATTTGTTTTCATGGTCTACTTGATGTAATACAATAAATTTCCAAATACGTAGCAATTTCATACCTTAAATCAAGATTGTAACACATCATTAAAAGCAGAAAAAATTTGATTTTTTCAAGATAAAATCCAAGATGAAGAAGATGAAGATCCATTGAGAAAAATAAAGTTAGTAGCAGTATCTCGAAAACCGTGAAAGTGGTTACTTTAATGAAAATCACAATAAATTCCCATAGACGCAACAAGCAACTTTTGTTTTTTTGTAACTTACACGGTTACGGAAATATTGGACTTTTTCCAAAACGTAGTTTTTCGTGTTTTCCCGGATATCTTCGGAAGTACTCAGATTTTGAATCAGCATAATAAACTGTACATTATTGCCCATTTAATCTAAGTTGTATCTCTATTAATAGCAAAGATAGCAATGTAATCCTACTCAGTTTGGGACACCCTGTATATATTTTCTGAAAAAATAAGTTTACTGATGAGGCCACATTCACTACTAATGGGATTGTATCGTCTCAAAACTGTAGATACTGGACCACAGATAATTCTCATTGGGTTATGTATTTGCAACCACATTGTGGATCTCTTCACAACAGAAAAAAATATTCTATATAATAAACAAATGGTCCGCCATTTAAAATAACGTTAAAACCACATAGATTTTAACAATCACAAAATAAATTAACGATTAAATGTAAATAAATATGTTATATACCATAGGTAATGTTTTAAAGGCCTGAGGAAGTGCACATTCGTTGCACGAAACGTTTCTTGCAATATTGATTGAAGTGGTTTTTTGGTGGCCCTCCTCAAAGAAGAAGGAGTCATTTACGTACAATTATAGGAGGAAATATTTACCTATCATTCTATAGTATAATGTCAAAAAGCGAGCTAGATGGGATTAACTATTAATTTAATCTTGATCAGACATAGAGATGAAGACACCAATCTAGATTTTGTAGACTTTATGGAGAAATGATTTTATAGTATTGGTAAAACTAAGCGAAGCTCTTGCAAGGTTGAATTTTAGCCACGATTTAATTATTGATATTAAAGAAATGTATAAGCAGAACAAGACCTTTGTGAGTTAAAAGATACTTATCCGACCCAATCTATACACCTAAAGGACTACTCAAAGGTGCAGAATATCTCCCCCCTCCCTTCTTTATATAAAATTCCAATCAACGATATATGTGCTTATTCAATTTCAATTGCGCCTATAACTAAAATGTAATGATCCCAGATACATATGGCTTAGAATTTGTGCTACAGAAATTATGCATGATAAGCTTCAAAATAAATTTATAATAAACAAGCATAAATACCTAAGAGTTTGTATAACTAAAACGATTTTAGTTATAACGTAATTAAAAATAAGATTTACCAAAGTAAGAAAGCAATATGATGCTTAAAGTCAACCTGGTGGAGCAAGAATGTACCTAGGAAAACAAATAACCACATAAGAAAGAAAAACGTTTGTGAAGTTCACACCACACTATAATTGATTAAGATTTGTATAATAAATCTAAAAAATGTGAAAAGAAAAAATTAATTGGTGGAAATTTCCAAAAGGGATTACAAAAAGAAATAAAAGAGTAATGGCTACTACTCTGGATAAGAAAAAAACTTACGAGATCGTGGCGGGACTATGAGTACTATATGAGACACGTAGGTGGTGCAGACAGAGATGAATGACGAATTTGCACGACAAGAATGTGATTTGTTATATCACAGCGACTAAAACATAAATCTAGTTACATTTTGAATCACGTTGTTATAGTGATGAAGGTGGGTGGGACTTATGTAAAAGTAGGTGGTCAGTCACACACAAAAATATATGACATCTATTTGCGAATCTTGTGTAAAGTGGTAAAATAACTTTATCATATAAGAAACTGAACACACACTACAGGCAGGCACGCAGTTACGTAACCTTTGAGGTATATATACTATACATATATGCAAGAGGCTAGTTGGTTAGAGCATCGTGCTAATAACGCCATGGGCCAATATATTCTTATGAGTAAAACCTCTATTTCCGGCCACCTCTTAAAAGCGGCCACCTCTTAAATCGGCCTCTCGATAATGGCCACGGCCACTTATTTGTAAACTTTCTTGGATAAATACATGTAATTCTACCACCCATTTCCGGTCATTCTTAAGTAAGGTCATTAGTATAATATATAATTGTTTCATTGTGTGAGGCTAAGTAATTACCGGTATTTAAGAACGGATTTAAAGAATTTGTTTGATTTACAATAGACAATCATTACAGAGAAAGTGCAATTAAAAGGCTCATTAAGCTCACCCAAAAATCGTATTTTGCGTACATAGTTTGAGTTAGTATGTTCAACGTTACATATAGACGTACAGAAAAATTTCAATGTCGCTAAAAAGAAAACGTTTGTCTCTTAAAGAGAAAATTGATATAATTGTGAAAGTGAAAAGTTTAATACCAGTAGAAAGAAAAATTTAGTGTTGGAGGAACACAAGTTAACGATATTTTAAAACAAATGTGATTTAAAAAGCTATTTGAAGAAGGTTCCAATACAGAGCAGAAGAAAATTTCCTAGAACTGAAAGAAAATTTCCTAGAACTGAAGGTTTAGAAATTGACCGAGTAGTCAGTTAGGAATATAAATATCCCTATATCTGGACCTTTAATAAAAGAGAAAGCATTGGAAGTTGCGGAAAATTTAAAATGACGGATTATAAAGCTTCAAATGGGTGGCTTGAGAAATTTTGTCAAAGACATAACATAACCTTTAAAACAATTTTGGGGGCAATAACCTGACACTTGAAAGCAAAGCTGTCAGTAATATTGAAGGAGTATTCACCAAAATGCGTACAATGCTGACGAGACCGGAGTTTTTACCTTGCGATGCAAAACAAAACGTTTGCTTTAAAACGATAAATGTAGTGGTAAAGCTGCAAAACAAAAAATGACAATTTGATTTTGCACAAATATGGAAGGTGATAAGGAAAATCTATTAATCATTGGAAGATGCTTTAAAGGTTCTCATATCAACAAATTGCCCTTAGAATGGGTATCTAATAAAAAGCTTGGATGACGGTAGAGATTATGACTTCCTGGCTAAAAAAAAATTTGATGAAAATATGAATAAAGAAAATAGAAAAGTCTTATTATTTCTGGATAATGCCATGCGTCTCATTCCAAAGTGACTCTTGAAAATGTGAACATTGTTTTTCTACCCCAAACACCACATTCCATTGCCAGCCACTGGATCTAAGAATTATCCAAAACTTTAAGATGGCCTACAGGAAATTTTTAATCAAAAGGCTGCTAACATTCACAAATACCGAACGTCCTTTTGAAGATGCGGAAAAAAACATGTTTTATTTATGGTAATTGGGTCAGTCATACACAGAATGTATGGCATCTAGTTGTCAATGTTTCATCATATAAGAAACTGAACACACGCCACAGGCAGGCACGCAGTTACGTAACTTCTGAGTTATATACAGGGTGTATTTTAAAATCACCGACAAACGAAAACTGAAAATTCTATGATCCAACACTATACAAAAAATTGTTATCATTGCTTTTCCGAAAATGCTTCGTAACCGAGATATAGCGTGTTTAAAAAATAATTGTTTTGAAGTTTTTTTGAGATATTCCAGAAATTACAAAAGACATTAAACTGAGATTTGGTACACGTAAATATTAAGTGCTGAATCTAAAACCCTCCACATGAAGTGTACATATATATTTTATGCTGTTAATACACTGTCTCTCGGTACTCAAATTTAACCTTTCAAATTTATTTCTCTCTTTCGTTAAAGAACGGAGTATAGTGTTACGCCCCTAATATTGAATATCGTACAAATCGTTGTGCCGCTCACTTTGTTGTTGGTACGTTCAACAAATGAAATTTTTTATTGACTCTGATCCCATGAAACATGAATACCATTCTTAATCTACTGATAAAACAGTATTGCTGCTTATAATATTGGTTACATGTTTTTAGAGTTAAACGAACTCCTAGTATTTCTAAACAGAGTTAGTGACTTTAAATTTGCATTAATCTGTGGGATAATCGATAACTGCATTATTCTTTCTGATACATACTTCCGTAAAAATCATGAAAATAGCTTATAACTACTGTCGTAGATAATCAATGATCGTAGTTTATTAACATTCAGTGTATATCATCTAAGTTAATAATTTATAAATTGCATTAATCTATTCGTTATTGCGAATCGAATAATAATAGAAACCGTATTAAAGTAATTAAAATTAAACAAGACTCGACGGTAACTGTAATAAAGTTAAACTTGTAAAACAATGACCGTCTAATGAATACATTAGTATTGACGAGTTCCTAATGAGATTTAGGGGATACTGCAATAACAAGCCTCGTGTACCACAGAAGCTAGAGGGATTTGAAATAAAGGTACCAAGTTTCTACGAAGTAATTAATATACGTGAAGCAACGCCCAACGTAATCCACGTATATAAATCAAAGATATTGTTTTTTCTTCACAATAAACTTGTGCTTTGGATTAGAAAATTTGTAGTGGATAAATAAATATTTGAAAATAAATTTTCAGATAATGTCTGCATTTGACGTTTAGATTGCTAAGTATTTTTGATTCAAATTTTGTTTAGAAAATGATTTGTGCATTCAATTATGATTTCTTAATTACATGTTTGTACATTTTAATAATATAAGCAATTTATTCTCGAACTTCATAAATAAATATTATGGATTGCTAATAACTTGATAAATATTTGTCGACTGACTATGGGCAAACATCTTGAAAAGGTGCGTCACGCTTATTGGTTTTATAACGCGTGTCAAATTTTAATTTGATTTAATTTCAAATAATAATTGTATTAACGTTTTAAAATGTTATTGTTTATGTTGATTCGGTCAAATCTACGATGGAGCACAACATGTCGGTCCCTGTATGAGGTGCTAACATTTGTGCTGCTTTAGCAGTCCATATTTATTTATGAACTTCTTGAATTTATCAGATTAAAAGCTTAGATTCGTATGAAGAATTTAGTTTCATCGACGTCAAATCTTTTTGATTGTAATATATGGAGTGTGGACGTCAATTTGTATAAGCACTAGGAAGAGATTGTTATTTTCTTTATGGCTGGAAAAATATTTATTTTAAATTTTACAGCTATTGTGAAAACATTATTAAAGAAATCATGCTTTTCGTCACTAGTTACATAAATAGCTATTTGAACATATTTTTTCCAAAACAAATTGTGTCCAGTTTATATTTACACACGTTATGTTTACATTACTACTTGATGCGTTAATGATTTCCAAACTTATTTTAAGATTTTTAGACGAGTAAAAAAATTCTACAATTCTAACCATCTATTGCTACTATGTTGCAAAACAGACATTTAATTAGTGATAAAAAAGTTAGAAATACGATGTTTAAGTAGCTGCCTTTGATGTTCACTTTAGATTTATTACATCGTAAAAAATATATTGTCTAGATTTTTTAACGTTACAATTCAATTTATCTGCATACTACTTGTACTTCACCTTAAAACTAAAATATGGAATTTATTTAAATTGATTTCAATTAAGAACAATTACTTATTTTTAGAACAGCTATAAAACTGACTACTTTTGCAGACTAGAAAGAAAAACACTTTGCGGTTTCTAACTCATTTTCTTTCTATATATTCGACAGAGTATAGAGCAGATATCCTCGTTTCCATAGTGCCACATAAATGACAACTGGTTCTTCAAGTGAAAATGTTACAGTTGGAACCAAAATCACTAGTCATCCACTTAGGCAGGTTTAGCGATATATGAAATCGTACATTTTAAGAAATTCTGGCGGTTAAAGGTACATTTGGTGAGAAGCGTTGAAAAAAAATTGTTTCTAATGAAAATCTCATCTTTTTTTTTAAACTGACAAGAGTAAATAAGGTAAGAAGTAGACGAGGATCACTAAAAAATGAATCTACTTAGTCATATTGTGGAACAAGAAAAATGGAACGGCTTATGGACTCACGTTACAGCCAGATCAAGAGATGTTGTGATTGTTATGGGAAACTTTAATATGCGAAGGTTTTCCAACAAGGAGGGCTTTGTATGTATATATTTTTTGCTAAGAACAGGATGTGATAATATGGAATCATAATCAGCAGATGGGTGACTAAAAATCAAGTTGATCATTTAGTAACAAGCAGAGTTTCTAGGTCTTCAGTTGCAAATTCTATGGAATTTAGTAAGAATGTATGAAAATATGACATCAGTAAATTGAAGGAAGGAAATAACATAATAATAATTGAATAAGCCTGGAAGAACGTAACGATGTAATTACACGGACTTGATATAGTATTCTTTCCTTTAAGAACCGTCTGAAAAAGAAGTCGATAAAAAGAGGCTAACCAAAATAAATGAAAGAGAGTGTAGCGCGGTCTAAAAAACTATTAAGAGGGTCGCCAAGACGGATAGTGCGAAATGGGTTACCCAAAGACTAAAAGCTGGAAGGCGGTAACAATGAACTGGTTTTACGCTTTCAGAAGAAATAGATCTATGACGGATAAAGATGGGTTTCTATACGGCCGCCTACAAAACAAGAATATGAAGTTTCTGAACTTCAAATCGGTAAATCACCACTATTTATGACAGTCCACCTACTAAAAACACGCGAAAACAATATCAGCACTTTTAGAGCCAATGTTCAAGAAAATATGGAAACATTGACCAATAATGGTTAATTACGAATTGAAAAAGTAGATACGTTTCAAGATCTCGGAAGCATTGCTACTGCAAATAAAATACCGGTCCAAGATCTCAAAATAGGTTCTTGAGGCCCATTGTTACAGTTTTACCCAATGAGGAGAAACAGAAATATTTTAAAACAAACGAAGCTACATACGTCAGTTGAACCTAAATGTAAAGTCAAAAACCTGCATCAGGTGCAGTAGAAATGGACACGTTAAACTGGAATCCTCAGAATTTCACGAATACAGGAAGACCAAGAACAATCTGAAAGCGGTCAGTGAGGAGACGACGATTGCTGAGAAGTCTTAGATAGAGGTAGACGGGATTCATAATTCTATTTTTCTATGAATCTCCTGCTTTACTAACCCTTACCCCATTTATTTTCTAGAACATGTATACAAATTCTTCTTCGTTTGAAGAAAATTATTCACTGCTGTTCTTGAGCCTTATCATTTTCAAAAATGGCACCCCCAGAAATATGAGAAAATTAGATAGACGTGGAAAAATTATATTCGTCATGTTATTCATCACTAATTGGTGCCATGCTGTGGTTTAGGATTTTGTGTATTTCATTAGGGAAGCTAGCCCCATGCTTCTATCGCTATATGTGTGTCTACGTATTTTCTTGTCTGATTTGTCTGAAACAGATGAATCGATTTTGACGGAAGTTTTATTTGTAGGTAGAGGATTTTTCAGAAAGAAATTAAGTCTACTTTATATATGCCTCTCCGTTCATTTCCGGGGTCTCGCATAAAGATCTCTCATATAGTTATTGGGGGGCTAGGCGTAACTTAGGGGAGCCTTCGCTCGCTAGCCCGTAAATCTCGAACTGACCTAACTAAAACTTCTCCCACATTGTTGAATATATATATATTGTTTTCTCAAGACGGTTGTCCATCGGAAATAGGAACTGTAGTTTCAGTGATTAATTAGGATTTCTGCTGACATGTTAGCATGAGTCTTGTTGTTGAGATAGCTGGGAAACCCGGAAAAAAAAGTCAACAACGATGATAGTATATTAAACCACAACATAAAAAACTACAAGAGCGAATCTTTATCTACTAAACTAATTGCCGAAATGACCGTTACTACGGTTTAAAAGTGACGGCCAAAACTATATGAACACACTCACTAGGACCGAACCATGAAAATGTCCACAACAAACATAATCGATTTATCCACACAGAATACATTTCCGTGGCGCTTGTACTAACGTAGTTAGATAATCGATTCTTAAATTGTTTATCGCCAACTAAGCATTGGCATAAAAAAAACTTGATTCTCCTGCTGTAAATTTGCAACATATTGTAGAATCGTAACCAAACATCGAGAATCACTTGACAGCTGTTTTGCCCTTTTGGGAATATCAGGAGTGAGACAACTCAAATGTAAGTTCACTATTTTGTACAGTATGCTTTGCTTTAGTAAAGATAATCGATTTATTGAAAACAAATTAAATTGATTAGTAGTTGGGTGCGACATCTAGTATAGCACGTCCGAACAGTAAACTACTAAGAGTTTTAAAATATTACCAACAGATAGTGTAAGCAGTAAAAAAGTCGATTCTTTGATATGCTATTGAAGAATACGATATAATAAAATAAATCAGACTTTGGGCCCAAACCTAAATTGTTGAGAATAAACAAAAAGTATTAGAGCGGTAATTTCAATTAAATTTATCAAATGCTTATCCAAGTTTTTTCCAACACATTTTATGTTTAGAAAATGTACACATTTAGTTTCATAAACTTTAGTTCGAGTTCCACAAGAATGTAATATGTTAATATTCAAAATGTGTTCAAAAATTAAAAAAATTGAATTAAAGAAAATGCTACTCTTCTTCTTTATCCCCAGAACATTTTTCCTTTTTATCAAATGACTATGTATTTACTCGAAATGATAAACTTTCTACGGTTTCATCGAGTAATCGAATTCAAAACAATTAATATTAAAATATAGAAATGTATATAGTGTGGCTAAAACAAAGTAGAGAACTCACGACCGTCTTTCGAGGTCTTCATTGGAAAAGATAGTCGAATGGAGTTACGAGTTACTACTGTTAAGATTGAACATGATGGGGATCGCTTGTGCCTGTTACGATAGGCGATCGCTCTTACTTTATTAACCAAAGATATTTTTGTCAAACGACCACTTTTTGTTACAAAATAGAAAATTCATCCATCATGCACGTTATTGGTTTGATTAGAACAAAAAGTCATATTGGGATAAGTTTGATTGATTCTTATTTCGTCTTTAGTATAGGATTCAATCATTTTATAGCAGATACTCCGAGATAAGAATCGATCCGAAACCTTGTTTTGTAATAGACTGCAAGTATTAGGGTCTGTAGTCTTACAGTGTCACTCTTAATACTGAGGCAACACTATACACCATAAAAATCAACATCAAAGAAGATAAAAATAGTGCAGATAATGTTGTACTAACGTGTACGGATACAACGCCTACATTCTCTCCTTCATTAATGTTTTACTTCCAGTACATTCTGGGCAAAGTTTCAAATTGTCCTTGTACATCTTTCATCTCTCTCTTTGTTAATCTCAGGTGTGTTGTTGAACGTTGGCATAATAAAAAACCGTGGAAAAGAAAGCCGGGAAAAAAAAGGCCGCGGAAAAAGGCGCGGCAAAAAAGCCGATGGAAAGAAAAAGCCCCGGAAAAAAAGCCGGAAAAAAAGCCGCGGAAAAACAGATGACGAAAAAAGACCCGGAGGAAAAATAACGCATCAAGTAATCAGTTCTGTTAAAAAACTTTCGCTGTAGTTTCTCAAGATTATAGTAAGGGCTTCAGATTGTACAACAATAAGGAATTGTACGATGTATTAATTAATGATGGTGGAACGTAAACGATATTTTATAAACTCAATGCGTTGATCGGTACTTTATGCCAAAAGATTCTTTGTTTTGTTCACATTTGTAATTGACTTTTCGCCATACAAAATAAAATATTCTACTTTAGGACTTATGCCATAACAACTATTATACACTTTAGTTTAAAATGTAAATAATTTAATTTTTTAAGTGCATTTCCAAATCCACATTTTATAACTTGCAAGTAGTTTTTACTCTTCTAGTTACTAAAAATAATTATGTCGCCTATTGTAATGAAATTGTATTTCCAATCACTAATCTTTTAAAGTATTCTTAATCTTAAGAGTCCTTAAGAGCACAAATCCTTATTCTATGAAAAATGTATCGTGTCAGATTATAAAATATGAGTAGAATGATTAGTAATTTTTCTAAAATATTTTATAGTTTAATGGCAACAAGAGGTAAGAACGATAAATGATTCATTCACCGGTTTTCTTTTTTCGTAGATTTTTTTACCGCGACTTTTTACACACCAGATTTTATATCACGGCTTTTTTCGGCAGCTTTTTATATCTAGGTTTTTTCGCGGCTTTTTTCAAGGTCTTTTTCCGTCGGTTTTTTTCTGCGGCTTTTTTTCAGAGGTTTTTTTCCGTCGGCTTTTTTTTCTGGAGGTTTTTTTTCGCGGCTTTTTGTACTCCGGCTTTTAATTCCCCGTTTTTTCCGAGGCTTTTTTTTCCTAGATTCGTTGTTGAAGCGGCCTACTTTTTTTTCAAAACTGGATTCTTGATTTCCTAGCTATGCAACTGAAAAAGATTTATTTTGACAAGCATTTTATTTGCAAAAGTAGGTCGGTCATTTTGCATTTAATCTCTTCGGCGGGAATGTTGGAAATATTTACCCTTATAGAGAGAACTAACTCGTCCTCCCCTACTTACGAAAACTTTCCACTATGGATTTTACTTTATATTAAGCCATAAAACGTAAAAATTTCTAAAGCGTAAACTCTCCAAAGACATTTTCAATGCAATCATGCTTATTATACAATGTCGTATGTTAAACTTGACGTTTAGGGAATGGTTGTTTGGAAATGTCGGAAGTGTAAATGTGAAAGAGAAGTTTAATACATGGGGTGCTATATAACTAAACCGTTACATACAAATTTGTACGGTTAATCTGCTACGAGTCAACAAATTCAGAGATTCAAGTATCAAGTTGATAACGTTCTGGGGGGATCAAGATTTAACCGAAAATGTACTTTTGCTGATACTAATTGTAACAATCATTTCAATTGTTTATGCGTTTTAGAAACACTACTTATACGGGATATAAATAAAATGTTGTACTGCTTATTGCGTCTGTAATTACTGTAGATTATTAGACGCCTCGTGTTTATTAATAAACATTGTAGATCAGAGGCGCAATACATTCATTTGATGATAAGTTTCTTTATTGTGTCTTCCCTAAACTTTTGTGTATTTTAGAGGTTTTAGTCAGTACAGATTTGAATTTACTCTAAAAATAACTTAACAGCCCATACCTTCACACAAATGCCGTTTATTATCGGTTAATAATGTCCCGGAAAGAGTGGGATTTACATAGTATGTATGGCATTTGCAAGAGGGTGCATATAAACGGGATGTTTACAAATTCAAGCGCGACAGAGAAGTAATATGGGACCATACGATTCATTCGTACGCATAAACTGACAAGCAGGAAGTTTTTGCGACCGAAGCATTCATTTTCGTTTAGCAGTGATCGTGTGATGTACTTACTTAAAGTTTTTTTTCTTTATAAATTAATTTTGTGTTCTTACTCGCTCTAGGACAGCTTGGTGCCGGATGTACTCTTTAAGTGCTTAATTCTGAAAATGGTCCGGATTCATCCTTAAATAACGAGGTAAATAATGTCTGAAACAACAAATAAGAGAAAACTTGTGCTATTTTTACGACAATTTTTTTCAATATCGTCCTAACGGAAATGATTTTATTGGTACCGCACGTGCAATCTCTTAAGATAGAAACGATTCTATTGTATTGGGATGCCTAAGTACAGCTGTAAGCAAATTTTACATTCCTCCTAACAGTTAACCGTTTTTATGTGGGGGTTTAGGGTCCGGAGGGTAGTTTCTAACAGAACTTATGATTTTAGAATCGTTCAGTTCGATTTTTTTTCACGCTTTTGCACAATTGTCGTTTTAAAATCTTTTAATGGTTTCATTTGGGTACGGACGAAAAGGTCGTGGGAAACATTCTTTATGCAACGTTTTGGCGCCAATGTGTTCGAAGAAAAAAAGAAGTAACGAAAATAGCTTCGTTCTTAATTTGTAATTGCTACATCCTGCTTTGTTAAGTTCATGCTCCATTTTGAATTGAAATAATGAATTAATCTATGAATATTAATAAATGATTTAGCTTATCATACATTTTACATGTCCGCGCCAAATTGAATTTGACAATTTATAGATCCATTTATTTTTGACAACCAGGTGATTCACGTTACAGCTAACCTAGGACGCCATAACACCATACTCTTTTTATTTGTGCTTTCCTTAAATTTAGGATTTTACGTTGACAGCTATTGTTTTGGCTCATCGCCTAAATAAACTGATTTCTTCTTAATTTTCTTTTGAGTGGAGGACTAACAATTTCTTGAAATTAGGATGGAATAGGAAAACTACCCTATTCGCTCTTTTTTTATTATTGTAGGGTATGTATTATTGCGGACATTAAAACAAGTTTAAAACGACCGCCTCCGGGTATAATTCAAATTGTTCGCTTTAGGCGCAGGTGGTCTTCCATTAAAGCTTGATTTTGATTTCATTTATATAAGTGTGCTTTTATTTTTTCACTTTCTAGTAAATACAGAAAAGGTAAAATGATTTAATGAGTCTACATATCATACCTATTATAATTAGTATGTAGCATTTGAAATGAATACCAGCTTTGGATATATTTAAATTTCCAAATCATAGTCAATATTTTTAATTACATTTCAAAATCATATAGGCAAACGAAGCTACTGCGATAGGTATTTGTAGGAAAGTTCACGTGCATAAACAACAGTGGCGTAACTTCAAATTGAGGGCCCGGGGGCCCAAACGCCATCTCACGCCTACTATTATCAATAGGTATGACAAAAACAGTTTAAATTATTACATAGTATATTATATTATTTTATAATACAATGATTATTATTGATTATCAGGTGTTTACGATATGAATACAAAAGAACTGTGAAACAAAATCAATACATAATTATAGGTATCTTCTTGATTTTTTATTTGCAAGGGCCGTAACAATAGTCAAACTATTGAGATTTTTGGCTCTACTTTTTTCAATTGAGATTATTGCCAAACTTGATAACGGGTACTGCAACGTTGTGCTACGAAGGTATGACTTAATTAGTTTTAATTTAAAAATGATCTTTCTGCGGACGCTACAGTAACGGGGATGGTTTTCAATGATTAAAAATTCACTTAAATTATATATAGATTTCAGTTCCGATAATTTATTTTGAAAAGTCGTTTTTAATTGCAGAATTTCATTGAGCAAGTCTAACAAAAGATCTGTCGCATATTTTGAACAAGCTTAAAGGCAGCAGATTGTAACTGTTCTTCAGTCATTGAGAAAATATTTTTTAGTATAATAGGTGAAAACAAATTCAAAATTTCATATAAACCGTTAAAGCATGTTTTAATTTGGAAAATAACAATGTTAAGAGTAAAATTGTGTTTCAAAATATTTTTTGTGTCTGATAACCGTTGGTCACTGCTCAATTCATCCATAAAATTTATAATTTTTTTTTTTAAATGTAGGTTCAACTCCCAAGTCTCTGCTAACTTAACTGATAAATTTAGTACATTATCAAAATTATTTCTCATTTCTTGCAATCCCTGTAAAGCATTTTTAAGCAATTTGGCAGCTTGGTCGAGATCGCATTCTCGTGCTTATAGCAACAGAGACACTGTGTTTAATAAATTTAGAATTTTTGCCTCAAATACTATAATTATTATTACGGCAAAGTTTCAAAATAATATAATAATAAAGTGCAGTTGCCTCATTCTGTTCTTCTATATTGCGTCCTGCAAGAGATATGTATGCCAGAGCTTTCATGACGTCTGGGTATAATAGATTCAGCAATTGTCTCGCGATGATCAACGAGTCGAGCACAATTTTTAAAGATACATAAACAGAAGACGTAGATTTTAACTGTGAGAATCTCTTAATACTATTGCCGAAAAAAAAAACATATACAGACTCTGTAATTTGTCATAAAAGTTTTGAATTTCTACAATTTTTTGACGGAATCATTAATCACCAAATTTAGATTATGAGCTACACAATGCACATATGTAGCCAGAGGTTGGACACGTTTTATTCGAGCTTGAAGCCCAGAATAAGCACCACTCATGTTAGCTGTACCATCAAATTCAATGCCTCTGAGTTTGTTTATATCGACCTTATTTTGTTCAAAATTTGTGTAAACTTCTTTGCCGATCAATTTTTGATATATCCTGGGTTAAATCAGAATATAACTAAAAAATGGGGCCTTTTGGATATTCTCTAAAATATCACATTTAATTTTTTCTACTATAAGCGAAATAATTTCATTCTGTATTTGCGGACTTAAATACTTGACAGTGCCTTTAAGTTTGTGGAGTAATTCAGAAAGTACAGGATCATATCTGCTGAGCAGCTCTATAATTGCGATAAATTTTTCTCTGTTTTCACTATTTTCGCCTTCTCTATGACCTCTTAAAGCAATGTTTTCTATTGACAAGGTTAAAATCACATTAATAACCCGATCCAAGACCTGCCTCCAGTAACTTTCTTCTTGTCGTATTTGATTTTCGTGTTCTTCATTAACAGTTTTTTGTTCTATAAACTGCTTAAATGCTAAGCAAACTTTTTCATGAGATTTTGATTCCTCACGTCTTTCAATTCCACGTCCTGTATTTTCCAGTCGCAAAAACCCGTTACTGACCATTCCTGATGTCGAAAAAGCCAACATGGTTGGCAATAACTTTGTCGATTGTTAGAGAGTAACACAATCATGATCTTCCAATGTTTAATCCTGATTTAGTTGTTACAAAGCAAGCTGATGCAAAACAACGCCCATTAGTGTTTTTCGGAAAGATACCATTAGGTCGACACGGACTATATTTCACGATGAAATGTTTGTCTTCGCTTGTTATAATTTTCCGATTGGAAACTGTTTAAATATTAACTTTTCAGTTTCAACAAATTCCACATTTTTTTCAATAGAACTAATGGACGTAGAAGAAGAAGGAGTAGCTTCCTGAAGTTATGTCGACCAGAAACATCATCAGAATTATCAAATGACCCCTATCCTTCTTCGTCTGATTCATGGGAATCACATATTACACTCAATGACGACTGAGAGGGCTGAGCAGATTTTAAAAAATAACCACTCACTTCCGGTAATTTACGTTTCTGCGCTCCGCTAGCTTGCTTATTCATTATGACATTATGTATTGTTAATGTTTGTATTCTGTTGAGTGATGTACTGTTTCGTCATTAGCAACTTACACAGATGAAAAATTGTATGAGAGTAAAAAAAAATTATTATTATTATTATTATAAATCTCTATTAAATTTTGAGGAAATTGTGTTCTAGATCGCCAGGGCAAAAACATAATTTAACTTTAGTCATGTTAGCTCCAACTACCGACTAGCTATTTATTTTGGCCGTTCTTTTAAATGTTCTTAGTTTAGTTTATATCTTTTATCTTTACTAAGCAGGCGCACGATGCGTTGAAATACTGTATGTAATTCCGGTGAATTTTTTGGCTTGCGTTCGAGCTACCGTACACTGATGAGCCTCAAATGAGACAAAACGCGTTTTGCAGGTTGTAATTCTGCAATTATCACTGGCTACTGTTTTATACGTGGATACAGTTAACCCACCATTTTTTAAAATTTAATTAATTATTAGTTGTTCCAGATTGTTCTATGTTTGTTCAGTATTGTTCCAAAGGTCTAAGACCTAAAACCAAAAAACAACACAATAAACTCAAAAAAAATCTGTTTTCAATGCCCCCCCATTCTTTGAAAAATCATTTTCTTACTGTTCTGGATTGTTCTAGGTGTTCTGAACATTGTTCCAAGTTATCAATTCTCTGAAATAAATGTTTACCAAAATACGGCAAAATCAAGTGTTGTAATAAGTTGGCCCCCATTTTTAAATTTAAATATTTTGTTAGTTGTTCCAGACTGTTCTATGTTTACTCTATATTGTTCCAAAGGTATAAGACAAAGAGAATACAAGGAACGCAAAAAACACATTTTTAACTACCTACCATTTTTTAATAAAAATCTACTTTTAAGTATTTGAAAAAATGATCTGATATTATTAATGATCCTTATCTCTAATTCATTATTTTTACCAGTTTCTTCTTTCCTTTGTTTTTGCAGGAATGTTTAATTGAGAAAAACTGGTAGCAGTTACAGAAGGCTTATCTGAGGATTCATTTGAGGTGAAATTTTTCATGTTCATAATATTTCTGTATTGTTCGATTTTTTTAAATGAAACTTCATCCGAAACTACAAAAGTTTCGTCATCTACATCTTTATCATTCACAATCTGTGATTATTCATGTCCACTATTGGAATAGACATATCTAAAAACTGCAAAGGTAAATTCCTCCGTTATTGGTACCTTCCGTTCGGTAAATATAAAATTTATACATATATTTATATTATCTAATAGCGTTAAATGTGAAACAATATGGAGTTATGGGTTAAGAATAACTATTACACAAAAAGTAATGGGAGAAAAGTAAATTTTATTATCTATAACTTTTATTTGAACTTTTTTTAAACGCAATCTTCTGTTTCTTCTTTTTCGAGCATAATTTTCGAATCGAATTTTAGTCTTAAAACGTTTTTGCAACAGCATCTCGTATCTTTCTCGCTTCAGTTTTGCGTGCTTGTTCTGTACGCTCTTAGACCTTTACTAATTTTTCGAGCAAACTGTTTCATGCACATTTTCTATAACTGCACGTTTCGGGGCAATGTGGAGATCTGAGCGAAACGATCGTTTTTCAATATGAATGAAAACCACATAATAATTCACATTGACATGTTTTAATGATGTGACAGTCTTTCTTGAATGATGTGACCGTTTGTTTTTGTGGAAAACTTTTATAAACAGTCAGTTTTTCAATAATTGGTTAACTTAAATTATGGCAGAACACTTTAGGTGATAAAATTGTTCAACAATAAGTTTTAGGTTCGAAATTGTCAGTAAAACATTAGAGGGTTCACGTCAACTGTAAATAAATTGTTTCAGTAAGACCAAGAGATGATGAACATAAAGGTCTTAAATTTTAAATTGTCTCAATTAGTTTTGTAAATGTGTGGTTTATTTCCACTGTTTCCACAAATTGTTACAGTGTATATTTCCTCTCTTAGTTGATTAATTTAATAAAATGACGGATTTCGTAGCATTTTTTGTACAGGGTGTATTCTAAACTCACCGACAAACGAAAACTGGAGATTCTATGATTCCAATAAGCCAAAAATTCTTTTGTCCAAAAACGTTTCCTTACCGAGATACTGGGCGATTTTTTTATGGTCTGACTTGAGTGAAATTTATGTGATTATTTGTACTTGATTACACATTTATGTGTGTCAAATCTCAATTTAATATCTTTTGTACATTTTAATCTTAAAAATATAGTTTTTTTAATACCCTGTATATTTTACACCAATTAACTGGTCAAAGATAGGGTTCTTGCAATTTTAGTATGAACTAAGATTTTAAGTTACATATTCTTCAATAATTCATAACTTTTTAGTCAATATTTATAAGCAATGATGTAGTAAATAGATACACAAGAATTTTGATGTGAAAGCAATACATCTAATTATAAAATCATTAATGCGTTTATCTGTTGGTAGTTAACTTTATGCGTAATTTTATAAACGTTTGTTCTAAATAAATCTAACATATTGAAAACTTATTGTTTGCTTGAAACAATTAATGTTACTTTAACTTAAAGAGATATAAAAGACAATAGGTTTGTGTTTACTAATATATACTGGTAATCCGAAAATAGGGATACTATACTCAGTATACTATTGGCGCGGAGTAATAAACCTGTCAGAATTATCGAATCTCCCGTATTGCAGTGGCGTAGGTACCTGATACGTTTTGAAAATCATATTTTTAGTAGGTAAATATATTATAATAGTAAAATCTACCTTGATATGAATTATTATGTGGTTATATGTTATTTATTTTATTTGTATAGTAGATCACATTACAAATTTTACTTCTTACGTATTATATACCATTATTTTTGTATCTTGGTATAATACCCACATCTACGGCTATGATTCTCGTTTCGTCAGTACCTGGGCTGATGGCAACGTGTTTGCACATATTAAACTATTGTTCTCAGACCCTAGATGGGTCGATATGCTGCAAGAGCGGCACAATGATCGTATTTTGGTTAGAATTTATTGGTTTTACCTAACCGTAGAAGTACCGCTTTCACAAGAAAATAAAGAATTATTTCAAGCAATTATGATTTATTACTCCGCGCCAATAGTATACTGACTTTAGTTGAAAAATGCTAGACTACATTTTTAAAATTTTCCATGCATCAGGTTCTTACTGATACAGATTGGAGTGTTACAGTTTTTACTCCATATCGTATGCCGGGTTACAACGGAAAGTATTGTAGAAACTTTCTAGGATAATATTAGAAACCTTGGTTTGACAGGAAACGACTGACTACTGGTCAGATGTTCGCCCACATAGCATTTATTACAATCAATACAGTAAAATTTAAAAATAACCTTATGTCTGTGTAGTGTGTGGAGCCCCGAAGTAGTGCACATATCTTGCTCGAAACGTTGTCTTATAAAGCAATTTAATGGTTGTTGGTGCTCCTCTTTAAAGAAGACCAATTAGTTTATTATTTCAATAACGGTACGTAAATGATAACTTGTTTAAAGTTATCTATCTTTATTTTCTAAATGGTTTAGTTCACTCAATGAGATTTACATTAGAGCTCCTACTCAACAACAACGACTATTTTGTACCCAACGGGAAAGAACTTGCTAACCAATTTAATAAGTACGTCACAAATTTTTCAAAAGGAAAAAATGAAGTGACATTCCATAACCAGCAGAATTCAGGATCATATACATACATAGTATAACAAATTCTATATATCTCGATTATGTTACAGAAAATGAAGTCTACAATACAATAGCTCAATTTCTCAAATTCTACAATAATTAAAGAAATCAGTGTCTATTTAGTGCACCACTATCATATAAAATAAATCAATGCTTTTCAAAAGGTGACTTTCCAAGTACTTTAAAATTTCCCAAAGTGATTCCATTCTATAAAAATGTGTCATCAATGAATTTTCAAACTATCGACCTATTTCAATTTTATCCGTATTCTCAAAAATAATCGAAAAAATTCTGGTAAAAAGAATTATACGATTTTTAGAGAATAACAACGTACTGTAAAAAAATCAACATGGCTTTAGGCGTAATAAATCGACAACTACTGCATTAGTTGAAAACTTGAATGTTATATACAGGAAGTTTGAAAAAGAACTATCTGGTTTTAACATGCTATAGAATCTGTACAAGGTAACTTAAAATATTCTAGTTTGTGTTATTAGATACATAAATTGTTCAAGTTTTGCGCAAATTCATTAACTGCAGTTGGCAGACCTTGAGTTTCCGGCATTCAGATTCTGGCATTGTTGACATTGGTTTTCAGTGCAGTGTAATGGCTACTCCGCAACAGAAGCCTCAGTGTGTCATTTGGCTTTTACAAAGTGAATCTGTTATAACAGTGTAACGTAATTTTAGACGCCAGTATGGCGGTGAGCCCACTGCTATCCGTATTGGCAAAATCTTTAAAGGAAACTGGTACCGTTTTGAAAAGAAAATCACCAGGTAGACCGAGGAACTTCTGAAGCTACTGGTTAACATATCCGTAGTTCGTGTGTTTAGAGCCCAAAAAAGTCCTTTGCTGCAGTTGAGACTGTTACACCTGGTATGTTGGCGAATACCTGGCGGGAAGTGGAATATCGTCTGGACGTGCGTAGGGCCATGAATGTATCCCACGTTGAAATTTACTGAAAGGTAAAAAAACTTGAAGATATTCTCTTTCATTTTATGTACTGGTTGATGTAGTCTTTCATTAATTTCACCATTAAATTTATACATAAAACTAGCTAGTTCTTTTTTAAACGCCCTGTACAATCAGCTTGATAAAGGAAATAAGGTAATGGCTTTATTCCTAGATTTATCGAAAACGTTAATCATACAATCCTTTTAGAAAAAATCCAATTGCATGGCATACGAGGAAATTGTTACAATGTCATAAAAAATTACCTAAAAAAATCACAGTTAAATGGAAACGAGTTCGATATGATCAAGGCAGTGTTTTATGACCTCTTCTATTTCTTCTATACTGCAATGACATCAATGAATACATTCCTAGTGTTAGCTGTGCTTTTGCTGACGACATAACTTTAATTCAATATAACAAACAACAGAAACTCCTCTACCATGACCTTAAACATAGCAAATAAATATTTCTGTACCAATAATCTTACTTTGAATACCATAAAGTCAGTCACTATGGAATTTTACGCAAACTTATGAAATGGCATTAGTAGTATGTTAATTAAACTGAATAATAATAGTATCTATCAAACTAAAACCTTTAAACTACTAAGGATAAACATAAATGCATCTTTATCATGGAAAATTCATGTTGATTCAGTATGTAAAAAATGTGCTAGTTATTGTTTTGTCTTGAGGAAACTTAGTTGCGTTGTAAATAGAAACGTTTCAAAAATATTTTACTTTTCAAATGTATCTATTCAAAGATATGGAGTCATCCTGGGGTAACTCGTTCAGTAAATCGTGTATTTGTCATACAAAAACGAGCCATTCGTTGTTTATTTAATTTAAAACATAGAGAATCATGTCGAAGTACTTTGAAACAATGAGCCGTATTCATAAAACTGAAGGATATCCTTGTAAGTACAAGGTAGAAGTATAAGGTTTTGAGTTGAAGAAAAGGTAGGAGTATAAGCATTTCCTTTTTTTCGTATTCATAACGATTACCTTATACTTGCAAGGATATCCTTCAAGAATAAGTAAAGGGGTGTCGGCTTGTGTGCCGCGGAGGTTCAACCTGTTTACGATGGATTGTTTATTTACGGTATTTATTTCTTATCGGTGTTATTTGAGCACACTTCGATCAGAGAATATGTATTCGTCAAGCAGCGATAGTGAAAGTACAGAAAAGATAATGCTACAACCGAACTGCAGTTCATAGCAGATGAAATTGCCAATGCCCCCGTGATTTTGGAAAAATCCCAAACACCAAAAATAAAAGCTAGAAAGGATGAGGCTATTAGAAATGTTACCAGGAAGTACGAGGTGACATTTGGCAAAGCACTGGATGCGAAAGGCTTTTAAAGAAAATAAACAATATGAAAGGAAGGTTGAAGAAAAAACTGACTTGAAAAAAACTGGAAATAAAGCAATAAAACTGTTGGAATGGGAGAAAAAGTTATTGAAGGCTATGGAAGGTGACAGTAATCCCACAATTGGAAGAATCGGAGGCGCAATGCAGATTGGTATTGATGATGGATTTACTCAGCATAGAGTGAGTGAAGCTTCTACTACGCGGGAAGAGACTGAATCAGTCATCAAACCACAGTCTAGTAGTGTCAAGACTGTCGAATCTCTTCCGCCAACAAGAAAAAAAACAGCAACAGAAAAGTACGAAACAAATGAAACAAAAGGACTCACAACCAAAGAGCTTCAACGGCTAGTTCTTTTAGAGCAGTATCGAACAAGTAGAGTTCAAAGAGAATACTATGAAAAAAAGTTGGAGAGGATGAAGCGGGAGGAATCAACAGCAAATATTGTTAACGAGGGGAGGTAACTTACTACAATATGTAAACAATTCATCAAATTTTCTCGTACAACGTTATTATATTGACAATTTATATTATATATTATGTTAGGTACTTATTATTTTTTGTAAGACTAAGGGATTTTGAGTATAATTATTATCTAGTTTGTTTAAAAAATCTAGTGTACTTAGATGATAGGATGGGTTTAAAATATAAAAGATTAAAGTAGGTATATGTCTGATTTATTATTAATATTATTAAAAAGTTTGTAATAAAATAAAAATAGAACAGTTTGCGTTAATATGTGAATAAACTTATTATAATTATTCGAATTTTGTTTTTAAAAACCGAAATGATTTGATATTAGTATGCGATAAATAATGAAACTAAATTAAATTTGAACTTTTATTTTATACAGTTTTATATCCACATTTAATTATCAAAGTTGTTTATTACAATGCTCAAATTTCTTCTGACTTCTTGTCCTTGCTGGCGAAGAGGTAGATCAACTTCGTCATTATCATTGTCATCTTCCTCTGGCACTTCTTCTTCAGGTGATTCAAAATCGATGTCTCTCAAAGTTTTTGCCACGTTATGAAGCACAATACAGGCAACAATTATTTTGGCACATTCTCCAATTTCACTCGGCAAACATATTGCAAAATAGGAAATCGACGTTTCAGTTGACCAAAACAACGTTCAATTATCACTCTCTTTTTTTAAAGTTTATTATAATTTAGTTCAGGACCTGAGCAGGATTTCTGAATGGAGTCATGAGCCACGGCTCTATACCATATCCATCATCGGCAAGTAGCACGACGTTGTTTTTATTTTGTAAATGAACCCTTATTTGTGAATTCCTCCATATTCTTGAATCGTGGACCGATCCAGGCCAACTAACGTCCATACTAGTGAACATTTCTCTTGCATCACAAGTGGCTTGCACATTCAGTGTAGGATGACCTTTTCGATTGACATACTCATCACCATGGCGATTTGGTTTCAGTATTCCTATGTGGGTACAGTCAACTACACCAATTGCTGTCGGAAACCTATACTTGCTTTGCCAAAACTGTTTCGCATCCATAAGTTCATTATTAGTAGACGGAAACTTTATCCAGTAATTTGATTGCGCAACTATGCGGTCAATTACGGCAGTCACTGTACGAGATACTGTAGCTTGACTCACACCCAGTTCTTGACCAATGCCTTTCTGATACCCAGGGTCACTGAGATAGCGTAAACATATCTTCATTTTTAAGACGGATGTTAACGCACCTCCTCGAGTTTCAGCATTTATTCCCAAAAATCTGTTGGCAAGCCATTCCACATTTTCCTCTTCAAACCGGTATAATTCTTTGTAATCACGAATAGGTGTTGATAAACGCTGTTTGTAGTGTTTAATCTCTCTCAGTTCCACAATATCTGCCATCGCTACAACTGATCACTAACGACTGAGTCTGCTACTGACCACACTCAGAATTATTGAAGGATATTCTTTTTATTTAGAGTAAAAGGTAACGTTTATGAATAACCAAATACTTTTTGTGGAGGATATGCTCATACTCTATAAGTATAAGGTTTTACTCGGAATATTATGAATGCGAGCTGAAGGATTTCCTTCATATTCTGCAAGTATAAGCATAACCTTTTTTTTATGAATACGGCCCAATAGAATCCTTACGTTTCCTAGTATCTATATTTTAGATATGTTGGAATTTGTCAGAAACAAACTTATTAGACTTTAAGAATTAGGCTAAATATCATGATTATAATACTAGATTTGATTCCAACCTACAGTTTAATGTTCACAAATTAAAACTTTTTGAAGTTAACTCATATTAATTAGGCTGGAGTAACTTTATATAATAAACTAGATTAAAAGCCCTTCGATTGACGGGCAATTTTAATGCATCCATTTAATAATGCTAGACCTATGGCGGTCGGAGACGCTCCTGGCCCCACCCCCTGAATGGAAATTTCCGGTTTTCGGATTTTTTACTGTGCTTTTTTAATTAGGTAATTTGTAAATGAACACAGAAACTTCAGCCTTCTTGTAGTTCGAGTATCTCAAAAGTTGCTTGCCCTATTTATTTGTCATGTATCATAAGATCCACGAATAAATTACTTATACGAAAATATTATCTTTTCATCTATGATAATTTTTTCAACATTGTCTGTTGCGAAACATGTAAAATCTGAAGAGGAATAAATTTGGCATACGAAGTTGTGAAAATATTGGTGCTATTTTATTTTCTTAAAAATAACAAAGTTATTTCAGGAACTGTAAACGTGTTTCTAAGTCTTTGAGCTTTTCCTGAATATGTTTAACAGCTCTAGAAATTTTGGTATTGTAAGAACACCCGGTCTATGATTTAATTGAACATTCCCTTTAAAATCGTTTGTCAAACTAGTTTCTAAAGTTTAGAAAACTAGTTTTCAATTTGTTTGATTGTGTATTGTGTGATGCTTAACACTACAGGTCATAATGATCCAAATTGTTCTCAATAACCTGTTTACTATACCATAAAACTTCCCGTTACTCTATTAAAATAAGAAGTTACGATAATTATGGAATATGGACCACACAAAAAAAAATTATAAAAATTTTCTCAAACATTCCGGGTTATAAACTCTTTTTTAAAATTCAATGCAAGCAAAATGTTAATTGTTTATGAGGATGTTTATGTAGGGGACCCTAAGTACTATGCTATCGCGAAAATTAGAATAAATGAACGCATGTAAATCTGGTCTGCTCTGTATCAATTGCGGCGGCTGTTGGCCGCATAATAAAAATCTAAAAACACATTAATGCCATTTGCACCAACCTAAATTGTTCGTAAGTACATAGTTAGTCCTTCCCTCGAGATTAATTGAATTGTTAATATTTCGGTCTTTTGTTTCTCCATCTTATTCACAGTTATATTTTCGTACAATGTAATTATGTTCATGCTTAGCTTAGATGGAAATTGAATGTAGCTAGGCATGCATCAGCTGAATGACTATTCCTTGGAGCGATATATGAAAATTACGTAGTCGATGCTATTTTCAAAATTATTCTTCATATAAACTGAGAAAAGTTTATAAAGAGATAAGGAAGAATAATTATGAATCGAGCTGTAAGCAGTCGGCAAAGTTCTCGAGAATAACAATAAAATGATTCTAAAGTCAGCACTAACGAGGTGCCATTTTCAATGTTGAAAAAGAATTTTCTTCTGTTTAATTTATGTTCCATAATGCTGACGAAGAATAATGAACCAACTTGTGGGCGCACATACATTCTTCAATTTACAACATTTACAAGTTATTATCAAAAATACTTTTAAATAGATGAACTTTATACCGGATCTCAGGTTTTTATCATACGTAGGTCAGATGATGCAATGTTTTTATACAACTTTTACTCACTTAATAATTGAAATGCTATTTGTTATCAAACGTGTGTACGCGATTTAATATCTACGTTTGAGTTTTATATGAAAACAAATCTAGTCGATGTTTAATTTCCGTCGTGTTTTCCAAATTAGATTCAAGGTAATAAAAAACTTTATGTTCTAAGTTTTCATGACCACTAAGTTTGTGATCGTAACTATTTTTTATTCAAGTTGCTTAAAAATTTTTTCTTCATTGGTGCACATCATAGAGTAACAACCAAAAAGGACGTTTGAAAGAGAATTTAATTTTTTTTATGCTGGTGATGTAACATATATTAAACATTGTACTACAGGATTTTTTCCTATCTCGGTAAATGCTTATATCGCATGTGATAAGATAACGTAAATATTTCATTTTTATGTTAAACAAGTAATTATATTTCTGTGAATGTGTTGGTCGTTTCTTTAAATGCAAACTTTCTAGGCGGTTGATGTTTCGGTTTAATTTTTTGGTAACAGTTAATGGAACAATGGAAAGACAAGTTTATTTTAATTATAGTTATCAAAACGGATGCATTTGTTCAACGTGATAAGTGTAAAATGGTTCAAGTTGTTTAGATGTGGTTTTATATCCGGATGGATGAAAAAAATGACTGAAACCTAAAATTACAAGGTAATCGTATTATTTTTTTTATTATTATCATTATCTGCATTATATTTTCTTGTCTCTATAAAATTCGTATTCTAACATTCCGCTGTTCAAATTGCATTAGGTTTCATTAGATTTTGGCGAAACCGGAAAATTGCACTTTAGAGATAAGCATTGTTAGTTTATTCTTGTACAAATATTAGCTTAATTTTACAGTTTTATTAATATTTTCGCAAGTTACGTAGTTCTGTAACAGTTATTAATACTGTGGCAATCTAGATGAGCCGCTTTTTTTGAAATTATCAGTTACATTCGAACACTAAATGCACTTTTGAATTTTGACCTTTGCTTTGAATGCTAATTTATGTAGGCAATGAGTGTGCGGTTTGTCATGGATTATTGAAATGATCTCATATTTTTAAAATTAATGCCCAACTTAAATAATTATTCTGCTTCTGCCAACTAAAACCAATAACTACAATAAGTGTAGAAATTTTCATTCAAGGAGTGAGCTATTTAGGAAATTCTTTTTAATATGTAGGTCGTTTTAAAAAGAGGGTCTAAATGATTTTAAGTATTGACGCGCAATTCAATTTTAATCTGAATTACTGCTTTTTGATTTGGATCAATTTAGATTCTTCAATTACATTCAGCAATTCTAAAAAAAACAATCTTTATGAAATAAATCTTATATTAATATGTTATGTCGTTAGTGTGAACGCACACCTACTCTCGATTCATTTTCAAATCTATACGAAAATCAACCTTTTTTCAAATTCGTCTCACATTAGAACGGCTTAAGATATTTTCGTTTCGAAAAAAGTTTCGAGTTTACGAAAGATGTGTCTTTATTTTTCGATTTAGATTTTTTTTGTTTACTCGCTTATTTACGGACCGATTTTCAAAATTCAAAAGAATCATACGCGGATAAAGAAATAAAATTTTTTGGCCGTTTCAGTTTTGTTAGACCTCGCGTGTTTTCAAAAGTTATAAGCGAAAAACGTTTCCGACAAAATTTCATTCGAAAACTAAAACGGCCATAATTTCTAAATATAACAGATAAAAAAAATTTATTTAAAAAAAACGTTCCTTTTATGACCCTATCACATAATGTTTAAAAAATTTATCATTTTAAAAAATTTTTTTAAGGAATTTTACATTGTTATACGAATACTGTAATTTTTATAACTCCGGAACCATATTACGTAAAAAAACGCGAATAAAAATCAAAATATTCGTAATTTTGCAAATTTTCGAATGGTTTAACTGTAGAGGATTCAATTTCACCCAAAAAAATCTACGTATGCACGAACTTGATGACTCACACACGCGTAACTGCGAGCGTTATGCGAACCAAACAGTCAATTTCACCTAAATAAACTTTGTTGTATTACGTTAAAGCGGTCGAGCCAATAAATCCGCTTCTAAATATTTTTTAATAAATAATTTCTATTCGGACTACATCCATATCTTCTATATTAATATGTTATGTCGTTTGTGCGTCCTCACCTACTCTCGATTCGTTGCGAGCGCACACTCGAATACTCTCGACTCATTTGTACGAATTCACATGGAGTACATACTCTGCATTCATATTGATTACTCAACTGATGAATGTTAATGTAAGTGCTAATTATTGTTCATGACTGTCTGCTCTTTAGATGCTAATTTATTTTTGTGACTTAACGCATGCGTAGCATGCTGGCTTTGTCTAGTTTAATAATAATTTGGTTCATTTCAATAACAATTTTCAATCCATACCTAAGTTTACATCAATTAAAAAAATAAATGGATTGTAACCTAAATTTAAATTCATAACAAATCCAATTCAATTCTCGAACATGTGTTCGTTTTTAAAAATAAAAATATGCGTAATCTATAGTGTAAATATTGCTGATGAACAAAATAAGCTGGTTGTCCGAAACTCATGTCAAAAGATCACGTGATTACCGTATATCAGTAATTACTTTTCGGACCATAACATTTTTTAAATAAAATTATTTCATAAAAAATTGTTCCCTGTTATAAACAGAAATGCTAAACACTAAGTTCTATTGTAATCCCACAACCACAAGTGCTCCTGGGGATACACAAAATTATTTTTGCAGAGACTTTATCTGAAAAATTAAAAATGCAAACGTTGTGGAAAAAGAAATAGTTTAATAAAAGTTGTATGTAATGTAATTTAAAACAAATTTCCTTTCATAGTCTGGGGAAATTGTCCTGAAGAAGGGAAAAAGTACTAAATTATCAGGCAAACGGGAAAAAACAGATAAGCTTGTGAGGAGTCCTTGCTGAATATAAATCTTGAG
Organism: Abscondita cerata; assembly: GCA_030710515.1. Taxonomy (NCBI): domain Eukaryota; kingdom Metazoa; phylum Arthropoda; class Insecta; order Coleoptera; family Lampyridae; genus Abscondita; species Abscondita cerata. The sequence continues at coordinate 48,381 of JALBCR010001283.1, forward strand.
TTTTCGGGATCCCGACTCTTCGCGAAGCGTGCCGGTACAAGCGATCCTTGTTTGGGGGATTTTACGCGCTACAATTTTAGTCTTCTCGACCTATTCCCGCCCAAAAATCAAAGGAATGCCACGTTAGCGCATTCAGATTACGCGGTTTTTGAGGACACCAATTTTGGTCCTATCCCGTAAATTACAGATGGATATTTTTGGAGATATTTGAAAATTGCTTTTGGCTGCCATTTCCCGCATATAGAAGCGCCCGAATGCAACACCATCGTACTCAAATTTCCCGTTTTTCTACGGGAAACAATTTTGTTATTTTCAATTTTGAAGAATCTATACTTTTCGGGATATGGACCAAAAACCACACGGATTTTCCGTACGATATTTTGGTTATGAACAATGAAAAATCGATTATTTTTGAGATATCGGAAAAAAGTGCTCGAATTTTAAACGATGCATTTTTACGTGAAGATTTTTATTGGTTTTCTTTGAACGATTTTAACTTCAAATTTTTTTGTAATTCAAAAATTTTTCTCTTCGTGTCTCCTAAACTCAATAAATGTTGGTATACTTAATTTGCGGGATAGGACCAAAAATGCCGGATGTCTTTCAGAGAGCGCTGTACTTTTTGCCAATCGAAGCGGGTTTATTTGTTTCCCAAAAACCTATTGTCGGTTTGTATAAACTTGTAGCACGGAAATTCCCCCTACGAAACAATCACATTGGAGCGCTTGTACGAACGTGACATTGATAGATCCCGGGGGGTGGGGGGGTCCTGAAACTTAGATATTCAGCAAAGACCCCGCTACAAGCCTACATGAGTTTTTTTCCCCCCACTCAAATGACATTTACCTTAGACTATCATAGTTTTTTTCACACTTAATATTGTTAGAACAATAATATTATCGTATCTAAAAAAATTATTTGAACAGAGATTTGAACAGAAGTACTACTGCATAATTAAATTAAAAACAACTTTTATTTAAAAACAAAAATATGCAGAAAGAATATTTTTGTTAACGTATTAATAAGATCAAAACATTGTTCTTCTCTAAATTACATTTTCATACACCCAGCGACCCTCTTCCAACTGCTACAGTAGCTGATACTAAGATTATCAAATGACGAAAGGAATTTACTGCTTGTTCCATCAACACAACTTAAACTTAAGCAACGCTTAAAAAGTTAGCTACAATTTTTGAAACCGTATCAACGATTGTTTTTGAGCATAGCTTAAGTTTAAGTTGTGTTGGTAGAACCGGCCATTAGTAAATGAGAAAACGTGAAAATTTAAAATTTGGTTGAAAATTGCATGGCATTGTGGAAGAACCAATCAAAATTTAGTATTTAATGATTAATGATTATCATGTCAACACAAAAAATTCCCGGAAAATTTTTGACAACTTGTTAACTTTTTAGCAATAAAAGTACCTCAAATTTAATAAATGAATTTAATTATTTTAATTTAATAAATGTCTCTCTTTGCTTCAATTTTATTAGAGTTTATTCCTGAAATGGTGATGTCATGTAATTTTCTTACCGAATTTTTTTCATGTAGGTAATTGTCAAAAATGTGTCAGTTTTTGACAATCACTCGGGGTATTATAAGTGAAAATATTATAAGAAAATCTTGTTATTTAATTAGATAAGTTTTGGTTCCCCACTTTTTGTACTTTGTTTTTTCATTGCGCATTTGACCGGAAATTATTTAATTCCTTAGAATGCCCCAGGAATGTAGAACGTCCCATAGATACAAACAGTAGATTCTCTATACGTGTTAGTGTTTCCTTCAGTCACCGATAGATGACGTTATGCGTTGGCTTTCCGGTTTCGCCATTGATTGAATATCGCGATTATAGTGTCATGGAAATCGATTATATTGCATCAAAGATGGCTGCACGCTATAATACCGGAAATAATGTTACCACACGACGGAACAACGCAATAATTTAAAAATAGATTTTTTTAAACTTTTTAATATTTTATTTGTATAAATATTACTAGGATATACTATTCTTTTTAATTTTAAATTGAGTGTTAGGTGTGAGACGAACAGGAATCTAAAGTATTATAATAATGTAACACGTATCGCCACCTATCGGCAACTTCGGAAAGTTCATATGCAAATATAGACTCATCTGGGACTTATAGATTCCGGGGGAGATGATGTATTTCTGATAAAATTGATTGAATTGCACATATTTGTTTTGATTCTGAAATTGAACAAAAAAAATTTAAATACATTAATTCAAAAGAAATTCATTTTAAATATTCCAGTAAACTATTCAAGGTTTAAATTTTGAAATATAGAGATTTAGGATAATGTGGAGGAACAATACATCCGCAATTGTCTTCAACGGTGGTTTTGGTGGCACGTGTGTTTTTCCGGTAAAATTTTAGATAACGATTTTGCGGTATTGCGTGATGGTGGGTTTGTTCCATAAATCTTTGAAATTTGGGAATTCTTTAACCACTTCACATTGATGTAATGACGGCAGCATCTATACTAAGTATCATCTCAATTTAGAATCTTCTACCAAACACAATATTTTCAATTAAAATCCAGTGGCGGCTATTCAGGGGAAGTAGGGGAAGAGCCACTTCTCAAGAAAATAATCAAAAACAATAGTTTACGATTTGTTAATGATAAATCTTTAAAAATACACCCAATTTAATATACCTACTTTTCTTATTTAATTACATAATTATTACTGAAAATTATTCATTAAAAATCTTAACTGTCCACCTTGCCGTTGCGTTACCAAGACGCATCGAGTCCTAGAGGCAAACACAATAAAAAATGTTTTGGATTCAAACCGAAACTGCCACGCGCGGCTGGCAAGAACGACTGTGTCATTTTCGCGGCTGTCGACCATAGCGGAACAGCTGGCGTGCCCGCGTTATAAATCTTCCAAGAGGCTGAAATTAATATGGCTGATTCGGGCTGGTTGCCATGACAACGATGACGTCGTACATGCGTGAGTGGGAGATTTTGACGAGCCGTCACTTGACTCTTCCGACGCGTTATAATTATCTTGTTTTGAGCGTTGCTTGTATCGGTGTTTGTCGGTTTTTCCGCGTAAAATTCAAATTTTGATCGGTGTGTGCACCTGTTAAAAAAAACGTTTATCTAGTGCATCAATAATTTTTTATCAATAAATCAGACAAAATGGATTCATTTGAGCCAGTTAGGGATATAGTTTGTTGTTTATTAGAAACTCCATTTTCCTGTTGGAAAAAGGAGGATAAAAAAGATCTTTTAGTTACCGGCCGACCAACAAGTGATCTTGACTTAGCTGCTAGAAAGATCGTTAAAAAATTAAGCAAGTCCTACAATATTCATTTTAAAAATTCTTAGTTTACTGAATATAAGTGGCTATGTAGCAGCGAGTATTTGCAGAAAATGTTTTGCTGGCCTTGTTTACTTTTTTGGCACAAACGTTCGGCTTGGAATAAAGACGGATTTGCCGATTTATTAAACGTCACAAGATCTTTCCATAAGACATGCAGATTCCGGTGAACATCTAAAATGCGAATTGATGTTGAAAAATTTTGAAAAAAATACGATGAATATAGCAGAAGCTTTAAAAGAAAACGCCAGATTTTTTAAGATACAATTTAATGAAAATGTTCGATAAATGGGTTAATTATAGAAAGAGTGATTAATGCAACATTCTTTCTCGGCAAACAAGAATTAGCATTTCGCGGGCATGACGAAATCGGAGAAATTTTAAAAAACGACATTTTTTCCAAGTACGTCAGAAATTCAAAATCAATATGAAAAAAATAAAAATGTTTTTAAAGGCGATTCAAAATATATCCAGAATGAGTTTATAGAGTGCATTTCTGATTGTTTAAATGACGCGGTGAAAAATGAAATCAATGATGCCATATTTTTTTCCCTGCAAGTTGATGACACTACTATTTAACTCAAACTTCTCAGTGCTCTGTAATAGTGAGGTATGTAAATTCAGAAAGTACGCTGGTCGAACGATTCTTAGGTTTTCATGATGTTAGTGCCGACAGAACTTCAGAAAGTTTATATAAAATGATTGATCAAATACTCACTTCATTTGATTACAGTACTAAGTTAGTAGGCCAATGTTACGTCGGAGCTAGTGTGATGTCTGGGCACCTAAACGGGCTTCAAATAAAACTCAAAGACATGGCTCCGCAAGCTGTATTTGTGCAATGTTTGGCGCACCGTCTTAATCTCGTCTTGCAGCAAAGTTTTAAGAAGATTTCTAAATGCCGATTTTTGCAAATCTTAGTGGAATACCTTCTATTTTTCATCCTCAGCTAGGTGATCCTGCTCTTACGTCATATCTGTTCGACGAATTCCAACAAAAACAGAACCTCCTGTTTTTTTTAAACTTAATTTATTTTTTTTATTTTTAAATTTTTTTTATTTAATAAAAAAATTTTTAAAATTCTTTTATTTTTAAAAAAAAAAAAAAAAAAAAAAAATTTTCCCCTTTTTTTTTTTTTTAAAATAATTTTAAATAATTTTTTTTTTTTTTTTTTTTATTTAAAATTTTTTTTTTTAATATTTTTTTTTATATTTTTATTTTTTATTTATTTTTTTTTTTTTTTTTTTAATTATTATTTTTTTTTTTTATTAAAAAAAAAAAAAAATTTTTTTATAAATTTTTTTTTAAGTTAAAAATTTAATTTTAATTGTTTTTTTTTATTTTTAATTTTTTTTTTTAATTAAATTTTAATTTTTTAAAAAAATTAAAGTTTTTTTTTAAAAAAAATTTATAATATTTTTTTTTTAAATTTAAAAATTTTTAAAAAATTAAAAAAAAATAATTTTTTTTTTTTTTGTTTTTTTACAAAATTTTTTAATTTTTATTTTTATTTTTTTTTATCTCCGATTAACACTTTACCAACTTATCTGTAAAAGAGTTAAGTTTTTTTTTTTTTTTTTAAAATAATATAAGAAAGTAAGGTATTTTACATAATTTCCTATATTAACAATCCCGTTGAAGTAGTTTTTCTTGCTTGAAAAGAATAAAAACTTATTCTAGAAATACAATTTCCCAGGACAGACTATCTTCTTTGGCAAATATATCCATTCACGACCACGAGCCGACACTCTTAAAATCTATAATTTTAAATTGTTTTTATTATTATATTTTCGTGTTTCTGATTTGTATCTTTCTTCTGATATTCATTTTCATTTGTTAAATAAATAATTTACTGAGGCTAATTAGAAAATTTCGATTAGCGCTTGAATCAAGCATAACGGGTGAACTAATGGGTGATGAATAAGACCTACACTTTACGTTAAAAAAACTACAATAAGTTAGATTAATAAATATGCTGAACTTGAGCTTTTTCACAAACTTCGATGATTCCTTTTGTTCTGTGTTTTTTCAAAATACTTACACATACAAAAAAACGCAAATATACGCAAAGACTATAAAACCATTTAATTAAAAATATTTACTTTTACTTAAAGCATCCCCTCTTCTAGTTAGGCTCAAAGCTCGTTCTTCGTTTTTGTTGTTTCTTCTTTATCTTAAATGTAAGTGTTCGCTTTTTTTGATCGCCCATATATTCTTTTTCATCGGTGCTTCCGTACAAGGTTTTCTTGGTAATCTCTTTCACTTCAGATCTGATTTCCCTATGTGACTGTGGAGTTTCTTTATTATCCGGATAAAATATTGTCAGACCTATATGTGCAACTGTTAAACCAGTTTGAATCTGAATTTATTTTACAATTTTTTTACTACATAATCAATATTAACAGTAACAAATTACTTAAATTTTTTGTGTAAATATTAATAATTATAAATCTTGTGATTGCATACTTTTCTTTATAGAATTATGTCTATCCTTGATTCGAATATTTTCTTTCTTACTTTCGAGAAGTAATTCATTACATCTTTGCACATTTACCTTTAATATCTTGTAATGGAGCAGCATGCTCGAATTCTTCCAACGATTGTTCGTCTTCCTGCTTTTAAAATGATTTCAAAACCTTCAAAGTGCTTATATTTAATTAAAATAACTGCTCTACATAAAATACACGGAAACAATATTGAATTTATTCAGCTTTATAAACTGAATATAAATGTAAAAGTATAATATTGTCGTAATCAAATAAAATAATCAATCTGTCCCTATTGCATTTCATTAAATGTTGAAATAGCCCAGCTATTGAAGAGTCAATTGAAAAATACTCTCATTGATATTAAAATATGGTAACAATATTTTTGAAAACATCATTAACGTTGAACTCATTACTTTGAAACGTCTTTTCAATGGAAGGTCAAAACCATTCGTTGGACTTTGATTTAAAAAGGAGCGTTTTGTGTTTCTATTATATTCGATAATTATTTCATAAACAAAATTGTTTATGTTAAAATTGCCACTAAAGCTACGTTTTTATCGATGTAATAACGTACATCGTTTAATAATTTAAGCGGTTCTTTTTAGTTTAATATGTCTTTGATAATGTTAATAACTACTAAAACAACAATTAATCAACACAAACAATTCTTATTTTAACATTTGTTTATAAAAAAAATTGTTTAAACAAATTTGCAAAGCACACTTACCCCTATCGAACTTTAAGAGCTTCTTTTATAGTGTTGGCGTGGATTAATTATTACGCAAATATAGTAATAAATATGTTTTATAATTATAAACAACATATCAAATAATAGAAATGCTAATATGTTTTAAAACGAAAATATTTGATTTCAAAGTTAAGGCTACGCGCGACATACTTTGAGTATGTTCGAGGGCGAATTTGAACATGTTGGCGTGGATCAATTTTTAGGCAAATTCAGCAATAAATAGTTTTTATAATTATAAACAACATATCAAAGAATAAAAATGCTAATATTTTTTAAAACAAAAATATTTGATTTCAAAGTTATGTCTACGCGCGACATCGTTAGAGTATGTTCGATAGTGAATTTGAACGTGTTGGCGTAGATCAATTTTTTAGGCAAATTCAACAATAAATAGTTTTTATAATAGTTAACAACATATCAAATAATAGAACTGCTAATATGTTTTAAAACGAAAATATTTGATTTCAAAGTTAAGGCTACGCGCGACATACTTAGAGTATGTTCGAGGGTGAATTTGAACATGTTGGCGTGGATCAATTTTTAGGCAAATTCAGCAATAAATAGTTTTATAATTATAAACAACATATCAAAAATTAAAATGCTAATATTTTTTAAAACGAAAATATTTGATATCAAAGTTATGTCTACGCGCGACATCGTTAGAGTATGTTCGATAGTGAATTTGAACGTGTTGGCGTAGATCATTTTTAAGGCAAATTCAACAATAAATAGTTTTTATAATTATAAACAACATATCAAGAATAAAAATGCTAATATGTTTTAAAACGAAAATATTTGATTTCAAAGTTATTGCTACGCGCGACATACTTAGAGTATGTTCGAGGGTGAATTTGAACATGTTGGCGTGGATCAATTTTTAGGCAAATTCAGCAATAAATAGTTTTAATAATTATAAACAACATATCAAAAAATAAAAAAATATTATCGAAAATATTTGATATCAAAGTTATGGATACGCGCTTCATTCTTAGAGCATGTTCAAGGGTGAATTTGAACGTGTTGGCGTGGATCAATTTTTTAGGCTAATTCAACAATAAATAGTTTGTATAATTGTTCACAACATATAAAAGAATAAAAATGCTAATATTTTTTAAAACGAATATACTTGATTTCAAAGTTACGGATACGCGTTACATTCTAGAGTATATTCAAGGGTGAATTTGAACGTGTTGGCGTGGATCAATTTTAGGCAAATTCAAAATAAATAGGTTTTTATAATTATAAACAACATATCAAAGAATAAAAATGCTAATATTTTTTAAAATGAAAATTGATATCAAAGTTACGGATACACGCTACATTCTTAGAGCATGTTCGAGGGTGAATTTGAACATGTTGGCGTGGATCAATTTTTAGGCAAATTTAGCAATAAATAGTTTTTATAATTATAAACAACATATAAAAGAATAAAATTGCTAATATTTTAAAACGAAAATATTTGATTTTAAAGCTACGGATTCTTAGAGTATGTTCGAGGGTGAATTTGAACGTGTTGGCGTAGATCAATTTAGGCAAATTCAGCAATAAATAGTTAGTTTTAGTGGGGGGGGGGAAGGAAAAAGGGGGGGGTTGGGAAAAAAAAGAGAAAAAAGAAAAGGAGAAGGGGGGAAAAAAGAAAAGGGGGGGGGGAAAAGGGGAAAAGAGGGAGGAGGGGGGGGGAAAAGGGGGAAATTAAAAGAAAAAAAAAGAGTTAAAGGAAAAAAAAAAGAGAAAAAAGAAAAAGAAGTTAAAAAAAAAGGGGTTTTTTTTTTTTTTATAATTATAAACAACATATCAAAGAATAAAAATGCTAATATTTTTAAAACGAAAATATTTGATTTCAAAGTTAAGGCTACCGCGACATTCTTAGAGTATGTTCGAGAGTGAATTTGAACATGTTGGCGTGGATAAATTTTAGGCAAATTCACCAATAAATAGTTTTTATAATTATAAATCACATATCAAAAAATTAAAATGTTAATATTGTTCAAAACGAAAATATTTGATTTCAAAGTTAAGGCTACGCGCGACATATTTAGAGTATGTACCAGGGTGAATTTGAACATGTTGGCGTGGATCAATTTTTAGGCAAATTCAGCAATTAATAGTTTTTATAGTTATAAACCACATATCAAAAAATAAAAATGCTAATATTGTTTAAAACGAAAATATTTGATCGCAAAGTCATGGCTACGAGCTACATTAAGTACATACGTAGGGGACGTTCGAGGGTCAATTTGAACATGTTGGCGTGGATCAATTTTTAGGCAAATTCAGCAATAAATAGTTTTTATAATTATAAACAACATATCAAAGAATAAAAATGCTAATATTTTTTAAAACGAAAATATTTGATTCAAAGTTAAGGCTACGCGTGACATTCTTAGAGTATGTTCGAGGGTGAATTTGAACTTGTTGGCGTGGATCAATTTTTAGGCAAATTCAGCAATAAATAGTTTTTATAATTATAAACATATCAAAGAATAAAAATGCAAATATTTTTTAAAACGTATATATTTGATTTCAAAGTTAAGGCTACGCGCGACATTCTTAGAGTATGTTCGAGGGTGAAAGTGAACTATTTATTACTAAATTTGCATAATAATTAATCCACGCCAACACTATAAAAGAAGCTCTTAAAGTTCGATTGGGGTAAGTGTACTTTGCAAATTTGTTTAATCAATTTTTTTTTACAAACAAATGTTAAAATAAGAATTGTTTGTGTTGATTAATTGTTGTTTTAGTAGTTATTAACATTTAACTCAATATAGATAATATTTACATAGCGTGTACGTAAAAATCTTTCATTAAAAAAATATGTACCGATCAATCTCACCCTTGCAAAAGTGTGATTGCTATTGCATTTCCAAACAATATCAAACTTTACCATCTGCGCATCATTATTTTTATAAAGTAAATATTAGCAGATGTAATGCGTCCACCTTGTATAGATTTAAACGCTTTTTCAAAATAAAAAATTTAACTACAATTGTTTTTTTAACGTAAATTTCGTATATTTTAATCCCGCAATAATAACTTTGCCCCTCAACATAATTTCATTACACCTTCTAGTATTACTAGCCTGTCAAGATAAATAATAAGGTCTTTCCGAAAACGTTTACTTAGAGCCATATTTTGACATTAAGTACACCTTACGTTATATTAATTTCATTACTATGAGAAATTACGTAAAACTACAAATTACCAACGTTCACTAATTTCATTAATGGATGTTAAATACAAATTGTTTTAAAATTAATCAAATTTGTTTAACTTACGTTCTACAGCGCATTGTTTGCTTTTGTGTTTGTTTTTGCTCGTCCTCTGTTAAAGTGATTCAATTTTTGTCAATTGACACAAGTGATGTGTAGCATTTTTATAATTGCTGGTAACAATTTTAATTGCTTCCTTTGTTAAAGCGAGTTCGTTTTTTTTTCATTTTCAGGTTGTTTCCGTGCAGTATTTTCTAACCATTAGAAGCTTTTTTTAATTATATTTTCTTATAAATCTTAGCATTGTTTTCAATTACAATCAATATTGTGACTGCGAGGCTGAAAGACGGTAAAATAAATGATATCAAAGTCTATGAAGTAAATATTATTTTAGAAATGTTCGTATCTTTAGAACTTATTTGTTTCTGAATTAGTCAATTCAATCGTAAAAGTAATTATATAATTTATAAAACCATTAGGTTTTTCTAATATGACCGTAATTAGATAAAAAATTGACACCTTCAGCGACACCGCCTGCAATTTTTTCCAGAATGTTGCACAAAATCAGAGAAACGCCTGTTAATCTTGCCGCCTAAAATTTTCGTCTTTTCTTATCGATTTTCGAATCTGTTCATCAATTAAACCTGTTTTCTTTGACTGATCATAAACAACACAGTCTTCAAGACGTACCAACAATTCTTCATGTTTCACTGTTTATTTTCTTCAAGTTGAAATACCATGTATCCTGGTATCCAATTAATTTTGTGGCAAAAAGCCAGAATTGTTTGCAAAAACATTTGTCTAAACTGTCTATCTATTTGTAACCCACATTTAGATTTTAATGTGTAATAGGTCACAGAAAAACATCGATTCACTACACAACAGCATTTCTGATGATTGGATTATGTTACATGATATTAGTCCAATTTTTATGACGATTACCATTCCGTGATTGAAATTTCTGTATCAGCTATAGTTAAAAAATATGATACGGGTGTTTTTTTTATAATAAAACCTCGAATAAAACACTATAAATTTTTACTTAAATTCTTATAATGAAAGTCTCTTATATATGATTTTCTTGCTAAAGCTGAAGGCAGAGAGCTATTCTGAATGCTCCAACAATAGTCAGCTATCATGTGTGCGTTCCAGTGGCCCTGATAGCGTTCCTCCATGGTACGGAGGTCCTGGTGGAATTGCTTACCCTATCTACACTTAGGTCCTCTAGATTGGCGGGAAAAAAGTCTAGGTGGTAGTGAAGAAAGTGTAACTTTGATGCTCATGTGACATCCAAGTCTTTGAAAGTGACACAACAGTTTTTCGACGTGTTGAGAAAATTCAGAACTTTGCTTATTTCCCAAAAATTGTTTAACAAGCCAAACATACTCATTCCACGCCGTTTTCTCAATCTCTGTCATAGTGTCTTTAAAATTTGAGTCTTTAATTAATGATCTTATTTGTGGCGCGTCAAAAATTCCCGCTTTTATTTTTTCTGCACTCAGTTTTGGAACCTTTTTTGATAGGAATAGGAAACAATTTCCATGTTTGTCAAGACCTTTTGTAAGTCCTAGTTTTATATGTAACGGAGGCAAAATTATACTATATCTTGATACTAAAGGTGGGTTTATCACGTTCTGTTGTCCTGCAACTTGCGCTTCCTGAGGTGGACAATCTTTTTTAATCCAATGTTGATATTTAGCTCCACTGTCCTACAAGCAAAGAAAATAGGGATATTTTGTATATCCACCTTGTTGGCCTCAAAGTAAGTTGACCATTTTTAAATCAACACATATGAGTCAGTTGTGTTCCACATATTTAATTTTGTCTAAAACCAGAGCAATATTTGTATATTTTTCTTTTACTTCTTTAGGCAACGACCCTAATTTATTCTCATTGTGTAAGAGAACACATTTTCGACTACGTTTTGATGAGTCTATGAATAGATTCCAGTCACTAGAAATGTAATTTTCAACTCTCATTGCATCCATTAAACTAGGTACATCTTTACAAAGTACGAAATCATTTTCTTCAGCAAAATAGTTGAGTAAAATTTGTTCTTTTGTGCGGTAGTTTCTTTGTTTTAGCCTAGAAGTCAAAATTTCTGAAGCAGCCTTTGACCAAAGTAATTTTTGTAAGCCTCAATCACGAAGACTGTCACATTTAAACGGTATTCTTTAAATATATACTCTCCGCAAATGAAACAAAAATGATTTGAATCATTGACACAGACTCTTCTTGACGATGCCACATCAAATTATATTAAGAAAACATAATGTTTTCTTAATTACAAGCAAATTAACACACTAACACAGCGATTTTTTCATGAAAACTATATCTCGTAAACAAGAGCTGAAGGTATATTTGAAATCAGCGACGTCAAATTAGTAAACATCACGTCGATCGTCAGACGACAGTGGCCATATTGTTGTATAGTGTTGTCTGCATCAGTAGGAAAACGTCCTTTTGGTTTACATGAACCATACAACAAAATGAATATTTTTACATAAGTCTAATTGATATTTGCCGGATAGTGAGCAACGTCCATGGAGGGTACTTTTCTACCCAAAATTTTCTTCACCAAACATTGCTTTGAGTTATCAGTTCTACTGACTAATTGGTCATAGGTTTCCAAAGCCTTTTCATCTATTTTATTATTTTTGTGTTTTTGTTGTATAGGGTTTCTGGTGCCTTTGATCTTTTTCTGTAGTAGGGTTTTGGGATATTGATGGGTCTGCTAATGCTTCTGATGGTTTTGTAGAACTAGTTGATGGGATTGATGGAACTGAAGCCGGTTGGAAAAAGTTACTAATTTTACGTAGGTAATTTTTATCTTTTTTCTTGTAATTGTATTTTTCGCTTGTGGTATTCTCACCCACTGCTGGTTTGCTAGGAAGGCTTTAGAATATAATCAAATTGGTATTATTGCGATTTCTAATCGCAATTGCCCACATTCAAATTCAAAAGCCGACACAAAAATATTAAAATCGAAACCATACTCTATCGGTACTTGAAGATTGGGTAAATGATACCTAATGGTTAAAATCTATGATTCAGTTCTTTGGCTGTGATTCACGGCAGACGCCGTGTACATGCCCATGTAACATATCGCACCGGTTCAGGGAAATATCAATTTTCAACACTTTTGTATAGATTTTTTTTTGTTCTTGTTGTTGTGTATCAGTTTTGATGAGAATGAATTGCGGAACCGGGGTGCAGTTGCACACACCTTACACCGCTAGTTTTAATTTCATAAGGCAGTATCTTCAGTTTTATTGTGAACACAGCCTTATATTTTTATCTGTATGGTCATAAGACAACGATAAGCTATGCAGATTAAGTCAATAATGGTTTGTTAGAATCCAAGTTTTTTGTCCCACGATGTATGGTCAATCCAAAGCATATAGATAGAGGACTTCAAGTACTATCTAAAACACGAACATCTAAAACACGAACAATTTGTTATCCGATTTTGGACGCTTTACGAGATACGAATTTTTAAGATGTTTTCCGACGCTTCCTGCCACGATGTTAGCAAAATAATTGTATTGGTGAAACAGAAGTATATCTACAGACAGTTTTTTTTATGGAGAATTTGAATATGATTTCCAAGTAATTTCAACATGGCGGAGAAACACCTGTCAACTTCATTTTTTCTTATGAACGCCATTTTGGATTTTTATTTCTAAATGACGTTTTTTCCCTTTACAACGATATATCCAATTTTTCATTTTTTGCAAGCAGTGCTGTGCAAAAAACAACGTTGTCAACAAAATTGTGACATTTTGATAATATTTCATGTCTCAATATTTAAGCTTGTGCTAGTTTTATTGCGAAAATGTTCTTTTCAAGTGAAGAACAGAGAGATATGCTACAAATTTATTACACTTCGCATCAAAATGCCCACATAGCTGCAGCAACGTATTTGCAGCGTTGCAATTTTTATTTCTTCATTAGATTTTCGAATCTCAGTTTTTTATACACATCCGTAGCACCCTATACTGCAAGGTAAGACACAAATATGAAAGAAAGAACTTACAGTCATTGTTATCATAAAAATGCTGACGTTGTGCTCTAGCAAGCGAGGGATTTACCAAGGTTAAATTTATTTTAACGTCCGTGTTGGCGAAAGTAATTATTAAAAAATGTGCCATCAGAAGGTGATGAGTTAACGATTAAAATTAATAAATTGTAGGAAACACGCAAATTAAGTTGAACGATATATTATTTAAAGAAACCTCTCGATATACAGGGTGAGTTTTTAAGACGGGATAGTTTGATTACTCCTATGTTTTTAAAGATATCAATATCGTTTATACAGGATGGTTCTGGACTAAATTTTTTCTGGAAATATGTATATATTTTTATATATATTTAGATAAATAATAATCTAAGCTTTTCAAATATGTTTTATTTTTAGCATTTAGTTAAGCCGTTTAAAAGTTTTATTTATTTTTTCTTCATAAAATAGGTTTTGCAAGAACTTCTTTAAGAAGTCAAATTGAGATTTGGTACACTATTAGACAATGCTTGAAAGTAAGTTGTTATCATAAAAACACCCATTTATGTGAAGAGATTACGCTGCTGTGCTTGTTACATTTCAAACCTCCATAACTTTAAAATTTAAATTGCACGCTCTGTTTATTATTATGAAATCGTATTCACCATTTCATTTTACAATTTTTATAGTACATAAGAAATACAACATAATAATTTTGATATCTTTAAAACATAGGAATAATCAAGCTATCCTGTCTTAAAATTAAATTTTAACAGAATACCATATTCAAAGAAAGTATTGATGATCTCACTTGCATCAATGAAAAAGAATTTTAAATTGAACTAGACTACAAAGAAATTATTGATCTCTTCGTCAAATTCAAAATTTGGAAAAAGTGAACCTTATCGACAAGGACCTACCCGGTCATATTAGCCTGTTAGATTGGTCTTTCTCAGCTTTGAGGCATAAATAAGAGAAATTCTTGCTATATTCAATAAATATCAAAATTACATTTTCAAATACTGAATTTTGATTATAAATTAATTTTTATTCTATAAATACATGCGCAGTAAAACTCGGCTGACACCAGCAATGACTTTAAAGATACTTACTATATTTGGGATTGTTTAGGCGATTTGGGAAAGAAATATTAAAAAATCGAATATGATAAATTTGCAAGCAAATAAGCACTGGCTTCCTAAAAAATTCTTTATCTGTCATGAATCACTGTGCAGATATTATTGGTGCTAATCATATATATGTATGTAGTAGAATTTTTGGATTTATTGTGCTTAATTCTTCCTCACGCAGTAAACTTTTCACAACGAAAATTTATAATGATTTTGGGTTGAAGTTTCAATATTTGATTTCCAAATTTCTAACTTTAATTGAGTAGGTCGTTATTTGATAAAGAAGGGCACTTAAAAATTTAATAGTAAAACATGAATAATGGATAGTATACCTTCGTTTAATTTTATCTGATCTTACGCACTACCCTATTAATTAATAAATCTAAACTCCCCGATTGTCATAAATGTTTTAATGAGAAAATCATAAAAAGCAATTCGATTAATACGTAGCTATTGTTACGTAATCCCTACAAACTCGATAGCTTTTAACAAAGTATTCATTTATCTCTGGTTCTATTTCCTTCCTGTAAACGTTTCCTTTAACTAAGCGAACAGCGATAATATGTAATTGTATGGTCGTTATCATTACCACTTTATCAGTTGCTTATCATAGTATGCTCTCGATGACGTTTTCGCTTTTCTAGGAAGGTTAGAAAGTTATTTATTATGAGCGGCATTGGCAAATTTAGTACAAAGGAGTTATTATTCCAACGTCCCTGCTATGCAAATCTAGAATCATAACACTGAAAAGTTCTACGTGACAGTTTCTGAATGATTAACTTTTTTTTTTGTTTCAGATTGGGCGTGTGGCAACATTTATTATAGGTAGGTAACATTTTGATTAATTTTTTTGGCAGTGAATGTGTTACATGAAAATATACATCATAAACCATAAACCTTCACCAGGTCGCGTTCCATTTTTGTTGCAACTTATTATTTACTTTTTAAAATCAAGTATTTGGCATAAACTAAATTTGTTTTTAAATATAAACACATTAATAAAATGTGTTTGATATAAAACAAGGATGTTGGGTAACTTTTTTTTTTCATATAATGTGTGATAAAACGCTTGTATGTTTGTTTACGTAATTTATGATTAAATTCAACAGCTGTCGTATATGTCTTCATAACGTTACGTTCCAAGATCTATTTTTGAAAACATTGTAGTTTGTTTCGTGTAAGAGATATTTATTATGATACAATATGGATCTAAACATTTTTTTAAATACCTATTGATACCAATACAGGGTGGTCAATTAGTTGGATATCTCGGAAAATATTGGAGTTAGAAAAAAACTTTCGTAATGAAAGTTATGCAAATCAATGAGCTGCAAATTCTAAAATTATTTTCGTTTATACAGGGTGTTCCATAAAAGTGCGACATACCATAGTTACGTTTTTTAAATGGAATCACCCATTTTTTATTACAAATTTGGATTTCTTGGAAAATTCTAATGTGACTTTATGCATTATACATAGTGTCTAAAATGGAGGGTTTTCGCATTATTTCACTTTTTCGGAAAAATTAAATAAGGCAGTTATCCTGGAATTTATCCAACTGCGATCGCTAAATTCATGGATAACTTGAATTTTTCAAATAGCACTACATAATTTTTTATGCCAAAAGAAATTTTCGGATATCTCAATCACAAAATTTTTCCCATTTGTTGCAAATTCTTTGCCGGTCACTGTATACAGCCGACTCATACTGGATGATGCAGAACTCCGATTATTTTTTAAATAAAATAAATTTCATGTAAATGGCTCAGTCAATATCGTTTGCATTATTTTGGTTTTTTTTGGTTTGGTTTGTTGAAAACTACATTGATTTTGGAAACAGTATCAGGTTTTTATTGATACCAAATGAGACATGGTTTTTATACGTCAGTTTTGCTATCATGTCACGT
The DNA here is from genome assembly GCA_030710515.1 of Abscondita cerata. Classification (NCBI taxonomy): domain Eukaryota; kingdom Metazoa; phylum Arthropoda; class Insecta; order Coleoptera; family Lampyridae; genus Abscondita; species Abscondita cerata. The sequence continues at coordinate 65,208 of JALBCR010001283.1, forward strand.
GACCTCTTTTCTTGGTTTTTATTTAGATTTTCTAAAAATTGAGACTTTTTCTTTATTTTATTATTCTTCCTTAACCGAGTACTGGAAAATTGTTAAACATTTAGTTCCCTTGCGTTGTAATTATTCAAAACTTTGAAATAAAACTAAAATATTTCGGTAATTTCTGTCGATTATCAAAGTTTGTTAGTGTGGAGACAAATAAAAATTTTAGTTAAATTTACGGCGATAATTGGACCATCAATGAAAAAATTCGCCGGTAACTCTAATCTCACAACCAACGTCGCTGACGCTCGTTAATTAATAAGATTAACATAGAAAAGTCAACTACGGAATGAAAGTTTGTTACAAGGTTGTCATTTTTGCATAGAAACTTTTCTTTTCTACTACCTGCACTTCTAATTGCACTGAAAAGTATATTGCAATATCGTGAAGTTTTGCCAACTTAACATAACTTTAATTTACATTATGGTAACAGAAAATTTTCAATGGTATATTGGCTGTAATAAATAGGGAGTTTTAGCAAGACGTACAACTGGAATTAACGTACGTTATTCGCTCGTTGTCTAGACAACAAAAAATTTGACGTTACCGTGAACGTCATTAGAAAGACGTATTACGGCTTTTCGACTTGTTTGTCGTATACATGAAACGGTCGCTAAACGTTAGGAAAATGTGTGGGAGGGGTAAAAATAGTAAACTACGCTTTAATATACAAGACGATTTAACATTATTAAGAGAAGTTCTGGGTTGTAATCTCTTTGATAATTACAATCAATGAAAAAATATTCGTCTTAATGTAGTAAAGGCAACTGACAAGAATTTTTCCTTGACAACAGTGCGGGAACATACAGAGCATCTCATCAAGGTGTTTAAAAAGGATGATCGTGCAAATTTGAGAAAGTAAGTTACCTTTTAATAAAATTGAAGTCAATACAAGTGAAGTAAATTTATATGTGTAAAAATTTGTTTAACGCAAGTCAAGAACTACTTCACCACCATACTTCGTGTTTTTAATGTATTTATTATAGATCAGGCACGGAAGAAGGGTATGATGAGAAAGAACAATTACTGCAGCAAGTTGTGGATCTTGAAAGAGAATTTGGTAAAAATCATATTAAACGACAGAAAACTGGAAATGAAAACAACTCCTCCTGTAAAGAAACAGTAAAACTTTCCTGTTGCTCATCTGGTAGTCAAAACACAAAAAGTTCCTTCTGTTCAACTAGTCGAGCAATAAAAGAAAGGGATCTAGCTGCCGCTTCTCATTTTTCTGGCAGATACGATATTTCTGATAGTGAAGGTGAAGAACCAGAGCAGGAATCTCAAAATATTGAACCAGAATAGGAAAATCAAAATTTTCAAACACCGTTAGAAGAACTCAACCAACCAACTCAAGAAAGACTTTTGCAACCAAGGGTTCAACCTGCAGCAATCCAAAATGTTTTAAGACGCCCTCAACGTATATCAAGAAATAAACCACTAAAAAATAATGCTCTACAATATTTACAAGATAGAAAGGAAGCGGAACTTGAAATAAAGAAGCGAGAACTTGATATCGAAGAGAGGAAAATATTATTAGATGAAAGAAAAATGGCATTAGAAGAACAGAAGTTAATTTTGAGATGGAAAAATATGAGAGCGAAAAGGAGGAACGTGCAAAAAGATTAAAACTAGAAATTGACGAACGGTCTCAGAAAATTTTATTGGAGCGGCAGTTGGCTGAGATTAATTCAACATTTAATTAATAAATATAAATCACAAATAATTGTATTAATAAAGTATTAAGTGTTATATCAAGGCATATAAAATATGATCATGCAATGTTTAAATACTTTTCTAATTCTGGTGGAACGACGTTAAAATATTGCGATGTTTGACCATGATACAGGCAAGTATGACAATTGGAGAGAATCACACCAGTTTTATACATACTTTGCACATCTTGCAACATTATTTTTTGTTTTTTTTTAAAGTCCAAAAATGCAAATTCTACTTTCCCAAATCCCCATTCTACTGCTTGTCTTACAACTTTCATAAATTCTTCCTGCTGGGGCGTTAAATTTCGACTAGAATATGGACGCAATAACAATGGTTTCATTGGATATGCACAGTCGCCATATATTAAGTAACGTTTACCATTTGCTAAATTATTTATTTTCGTTTCCAGTTGTTCATATAAATTAGATTCTCTAAATATCCCGGCATCATGCCTTCTCCCAGGAATTGCCCCATACAAATTAATTATAAATCCATCTGGACACAGCAAGGATTGATACTTAAGACAATGCTGTCTTTTATGGCCGGAATAATATTCTTCTTGGTTCACTGTTGGTCTACATATGGGCCTTGCTGTGCCATCTATAAACCCCCAGCAGTTTTGTAATGCTGCACCTTTTGTTGCAACCGCGTTAGAATAGTATTCTAGCTTATGTTCATCTAACCATGGAATTTGGTTAAATTGTCTATGAGGAAGGACTTGTTCTGAAGAATGATATCTATAACTTTGTCGGCTATGATAGACATATAAGTTGCGGATAGTCCAAATATGCGCTCTAAATCTATGTACCTATTAGGGTAGGCAAGCCTTCTCAATAAAATACACAATCCTTCTACATTACTAGATTTACAATTTCTTTCAGCTTCTATGATCGGTGGAATTCCAAGAGCGTCACAAAGTCTCCTAATATCCTGCTTTTTAAATCTAAAATACGCAGTAAACCTTCTTCAGTCTGTCTAGATTCAGTCTACCATACGTAAGTGATCTTACTCGAGGAGCTCTTCGAGGATTTAAAATATTGTGTACAATTGCCTCTTCAACTTCATCATCGCTTAGGTCCCCAAATGCCGCAATATTCAACAGATCTTCCATAATGATTTATTTATTTTGACGTACAAAGCTTGACGTATAAATTTTACGTCTTGCTAAAAGTTTAATTTGAAATCGTACGTTAAAACTATTACGACAAAAATGACGTTGACGTTCTCGTTTAACGTATCACTCAAAACGGTTTGCTAAAACTCTCTCATTACTAAGTTTGACGTCATCCTATTGTTAACGTAAACGGAATTTATTTCCTTACTTGCTTGTGAGTTGTTTAAACTTAATCTAAGGAGTAAAAGTTCTGGGATAAAATGCTTCGTGAGGGATCGTGTAAACTACTCTCAAAATCATGTAGGAAGGCGGTTGCTGGTTTAAATGTATGCTAAATGCCCAAGAAGAATGATGAAAAAACTAGCAGGAAGATCTTATAAAATTCTTGTTTCATTTGCTTTCCCTTGAAGATAATCAATAGTGGCACCATGTTATCTTACAGTGTTCGTTACGAGTTGGTTTGGTACCTCACCAGTAAAAATTGTCTTAACTTCCCATGTTCTCATTCATATTAAAAATTGTACAAACATCGTTCTTTATACTTATTTCTATAATTATACAGAGTGAGTCGAGAGGAATGGACCAAACTCCAGTGAGGGTATTGTATACGTGAAAATGTCAAAAAAATCGTATGTTTTAATCCTAACCTCAACGTTCTCAGCATAGATAATAAACACGTTCTCAGTCCACAGAGTTTCGGTTGCGACATTTCATTTCTTGAACATCGCAAATGTTTTTTCTTCAGTTAGTGTTGATTTATTTACATTAATGAAAATACGAAGTTCACAGTTAGATATGTTCAAAGGAATTTGAATGAAAAGTTGGTCAGTGAGTCATGTTAGACACATATTTGAATTGGGGAACCATTTCAATTACCAAACCACTAGGACAGGTTAAAAATCTATTACCAATTAGTTTTTCTGTACTTGATTTCTATTAATTAATGTTGATAGGCTGTTTTAGGTTTGCAAATGCACGCGATCGAATACTAGAATTTTTAGATAAAGAACTGAATTACTATAATTTAAACGAGTGCGCTTAAAAATTCTGGCGAAAGTACTCTTACATTTACATCATAAAATACCAGATAAAAATACTTAACCTTGAACATATTAACATCATGAACATATGGTAAAAATTCCATTCGTTTTACGTTATCTTGTCAATTACTACTGTATATAGTGGTACTTTGGGAGCGGGACACGCATGGCGCGACTTTTAACAAAAACTAAACGATTTCATCTGGAGATTCGTCATTGCGTACGTTAATAAAACACTAAACGAAATACGTTCATATCATATCGTGGGAGTTAATTTTTTGTAACTGCAGGGCGGATGGAATGACGATATACTCTTAAAACTCATGAATCATCAATGTACTACTTTTCCAGTGCTATCTTTGAATTGTTTAATTTTGTACTAGGAATATACGACAGTAAAAATGTTTGTAAGAATACAGATTTGCTTCTTTTATAACCGATAACGAAGCCTCGAAGTTCAGTGGGGGAGAAAAAAACGGGGTGTGCGAACACATAGATCAAGAAAGCTACGATAAGAATTGGGGGTGTACAAGCTGTTGTGCTATTCAAATAATAATGATCGCTTTGGAGCTGCAGCATCTCAGACATCACGTGCGAGGAAAGAATTAATGAGGTCGCAAAAACTGAGGACATCTATATTCTCATTGTCCACAAGAATATTCAATAATAAGACTCTCGCCCATTCACTACAAAGCACAATGAATGTGTAATTAAGTTACGAAATCGTCAATTCAGAATATTTAATTTTTAATGTGATACCTCCGATCTTATTTCTCGGCGTATTTAGTTGGAAAGGCGTCGTTTTTTGTCATTTATGCGATGTAAAACTGCCAAGGAAGATAAATAGCCTCGTTTTGAATTTACTTTTATACGACAGCAGCAAGTTATCGAAAATGTAATTTGTGAAACAATAATTTATATTTGAATTTAAATGCCGTGACGTGACATTTTTGGAAACTTAAAATGGACAATAAATCCATTTCATAATATGATCGTGTTTTAAACTAATTTTGATAGAACTCCTATTCTAATTTTTGGTAAATTTAGAGAACCTTAGACAAATGTATCGTATGGTAGTAGTGTAATTTACTGTAATAACAGTCTTATAAATCTGCACATAGTTTATAAAGTTAGTTACAATTTGTTTGTGAAGACTTTCCATCTTTATTAAATGTTGAAACTATGAATTTTTGACATAAGACTTGAATCAGAACAATTATGAAATTAAACAAAGAAACTTTTGACTTTATTTTTTGTCACATATCATCATATCATGAGTATAAGCAATTTTAGTGCTTGTTGGGTTTGTTCTGCACAAAATCAGCTATTATCGAAATTTCCGAATTGATTCAATACTATTTTTTTGAGTTGAGTTTATTTCCTATTTAAAAGGGTTGCATGACAAGCAAAACAAAAGATTGAAATAAGGACACCCTACTAAATTAACAAATATCATTTTATTGTCCGGGATTCGAACCGCTATCAATCGGAGTTTCATTCTCCCGAGTTCTGATCCAAGTTTACATCGCGTTTTATAAGAAGTATTCATTGTTATTAATTAACTATGAATGTATTAATTATTTTAAACAATTACGAAACGAAAGAAGAAATAAATATTTAAAAACCTACAACTTAATAAGACTCGCCGATGAGTGACAATCATTGCGTAAAAGCCAACAGGCCTAGAGGAAATGTTGAGAGAACTAGACGATCAATGTCACATCGAAAAATCCGTATACCAGGACCAACAAATACAGTTAGGATCAGAAGACGGAAAAACACAGAAGAAGAAGGCTCCGCCTGGTCCGCATTCGGTAAATTCATCCACTTACTTAAAAATACAAACATTTCTTAAAATTTAGATCCAGACAATATGAACAATGTATTCTCTCTGTCTTGACTTAGAGATGTCAAACTAGGACATGGACAAAACAAACACTAAATAAAATAGCAAATACACAAAGATCGAAGAAGAGACAGATGTATGAATGTAAGCTTTCGCGGCTGTTGTCACTAAGATTATTATCTTCCGGGTTGAGCCGTGTTCGTCCTTCCTTCCTTCGTTCTCTGCTTGACGTTTCGCTAACCATGCTGTTACCTTCTTCAGAAGTTACTCTAAAGACTGATGTTGTCTTCTGCTCCTCGTTATATACCTATGTTCCGTTACGGTTGGTTGATGTCGATCAGTGACGTGTGGTTGGTTTTCGATGGTTGGTTGATCTTCTGTTTGGTATCGACTAATTTTGTGGCGACATTTGTTTTCTTTTGTTTTTGTGAAGAGTTAGTTTCCGACGTGTTGCTTAATCGGTAACCATCTTCTCGATTAAAGTTGTTTTATTTTTCATAATTTCTAAGGATTCTCTGATTATCCTTGGATAGTAGTTGTTAGTCCTTGATAGAACTTTAGCTTCCTCGAAGTTGATGATGTGTTTTCCTTTTCGTGTAGATGTTCTGCGATTGCTGATTTATCTACCGCTCTGGACTTGGCGTCTCGGTGATGTTCTTTTTAATCTACATTTTATGTTGCGCCCGGTTTGACCAATGTAGACCTTTCCACATGAACAAGTCAATTTGGTAGACCCCTTTTGTTGAGAGTTTCGGCAGGTTATCTTTATTAGAAGGTAGTAGTTGCTGGATTTTTCTAACCGTTCCAAACCTGACACCGATATTCTTCTTCTCCAATGATTTTCTTAATTTGTCAGTTACTCCAGCAATGAATGGCAAACGAGCGTAGGTGGTGACCTGTTCCTTCTCTTTTTCGGATTTCCTGCGACAGGCGGCTCTTACTTCTTTTCTGGTATAGCCGTTCTTCATTAGGGCTTGTTGGACGTGTCGAAGTTCTTCTGCCTTGTAAACCTCGTCAGGAATCTTGTTAGCTCTATGCAATAAAGTTTTGATTAGAGACCGCTTCTGCTGTGGATGATGGTGTGATGTGGCATGGAGGTATCGGTCGGTGTGTGTCTTTTTACGATATACACTATGAGTCAACTTGTTGTTATCCCCTCGTTTCACTAGAACATCCAGGAAGGGAAGCTCCTTATTCTCTTCTGTCTGCATGGTAAGCTTGATCTTTTCGTGCTGAGTGTTGAGGTGGTTAAGAAATACAGTAAGTGCTTCTTTCCCATGAGGCCATATGACAAAGGTATCGTCCACGTATCTGAACCAGCATTTCGGTTTCTTTTCGCTGGATTGAATGGCTTCTTGCTCAAATGCTTCCATAAAGATATTCGCAATAACCGGTGATAATGGTGTTTTATGATGTTATATGTATCGTCGTCTGGTACGTTAGTGAATAGCGATTCTACTTCAAAACTAACTAGTATATCGTCATTGGTTATTTCCAGAGTCATCAGTAATTTGACGAAGTGTTCGGAGTTCTTCACAAAAGATTCAGTTCTTCCCACGTACGGTTGTAGAAACTTAGCCACGTAACGGCAAAGTTCATAAGTTGGAGATCCACATGTGCTAACAATTGGCCTTAGTGGGTTACCAAATTTGTGAATATTTGGTAATCCGTATAGTCTAGGTGGCCTGGTCCCGGAAGGTAGCAGTTGACGATGTTGATCGACTGGTATAGCTGAATGTTTGATTGCGGCTCTCGTTTGTTTTTCAATTTTGTTGGTTGGATCTCCTTTTAACTTGGTGTAAAGTTGTGGATCCAGTAGTAATTTGATCATTATTTTTGTAGTCTTCGGTGTTCATGACTACTGTAGCGTTGCCTTTATCTGCGCGTGTCACCATGATTTCTTGATTGTTTCTGAGTTCTTTTAATGCAATTTCTTCTGCGCGAGTGAAAACAAAGAAAACAAATGTCACCACAAAATTAGTCAACACCATACAGAAGATCAACCAACCATCGAAAACCAACCACCCGTCACTGATCGACAGCAGAAGACGACAACATCAGTCTTTAGAGTAACTTCTGAAGAAGCTAACAGCATGGTTAGCGAGACGTCAAGCAGAGAACGAAGGAAGGAAGGACGAACAAGGCTCAACCTGGAAGATAATAATCTTAAGAGACAGATGATTGGTATATGTCCGAAAAATCAAAATAGCAATTATTGATAAACACTGATATACGGGTTCCCCATATTAGACTATACAATTTAAAAGTCGAATAAAAACTTTGTAATCAAAGTAAATTCACTTTTTAATCGACTAATATGTAGCTAATTCTGTGGGATTTATGACTAAAGTAAATAACAATTCAAGTTTTAAAGATCATGTCTTCCAAACGCCCTCCTTCGACTTCATTGCATTTTTTAATTCTAAGTTTAAAATCTATCATCACTCGGCGAAGCAAATCTCCATTTATTCTTGCAATTTCATTTAGAATTTGCTCCTTCAGCTCCAGAATTGTTATTTACTTTAGTCATAAATCCCATAGAATAAGCAACATATTAGTCGATTAAAAGTTAATTTACTTTGATTAGAAATATTTTTATTCGACTTTTGAATTGTATAGTCTAATATGGGGAACCCTGTATATCAGTAGAAGAAGACTAACGTGCATACAGTTTTAAATAAAACAGATGTGGTAGCAAACATATACAGTGTATATCAGTATCCTATTCAAACTATTAAAGCAATTATTGGATCAGAGAAACTAGTGGAATGAGAGACGTCGTCGTCAAAGCAATGACTAGTTCGAAATGAAGCTATGCCGGTCATACACATATAGCTAGATGCAATGACGCACGTTGAAATAACATTATCCACTGGAGACCATATCTAGGGAAACGTAAAAGATGACGTCTACCACCACGCTGGACAAATCATATTAAATGGCTGCGAGACTAAATTGGACCACGGAAAACTTTGGGGGAGGCCGATGTTTAGATATTGACGGAAAAAATGGGCATTTGAGAATGTAACTATTTCTCCATCCGTTGAAAGTTTTCTCCATTGTTTTCTTAACGCAAATTACTTCTTAATTTTATAATAGTTTCTTCGACCTTGATTAGTGGAGAATAATCAATTAACAGAATAATGAAAGTTTATTCGATAGATAAATTAAGAATTGTAAGTCTTGTTTCCCAAAATAATAGGAGGTCACACTTAAAAGGTATATTTTTAGGTTCGTAGCTATTATAATTTTGTACAAAACACTAACAGTAATTTAAGAAGTCAGATACTGGGAACAATACAAAATACGTAAAACAAATGTCTTACACTCAAATGGGTTCTTTCGAGTTGTGACGCAAGCACAACACTTTGTATGGGTGGACAAAGGTCGGGGGCAGGTAGTCACGTTATCTGCGTTTACGTAACATCCGCATCGTTACTTAACAACGGCCACTTAATTCCCCGGTAGAGATGGTTTGACGCCGGGTTTAACGGTACTCGGGAAGTACACCGAGTTTTAGAAGGGAGACGCCGTGATGTACTCTAGGTCTGCGCTAATGGTTCACCGTGTTCTCGGAGTGGGATACACATTACCGTTACTTGAAGTATGGTTGAACTTCTTGTCTTTCGCTAACATTGGTCTATTATTTGATTACTCCTTGCGGTTGCTTCTTCGGAGAGAGTTTGTTTATTTAGCCCTCGTGCGGGATTAGTTTCGTATTAGGGTGGTTTGTAATATCGTTACTTGCCTTAAGAGTTGTCTCTCTTAATCTGAAAGGCGTCCCGACGAAAGATTCAGGAGGTTATTGTGTCTTTGGTGGACGCCTTTTTCTCGGAATGGGTTTCATGGTTTCAGGCGGTGGTTATGATAACCCCTGTATTGACGTGATTGCTGACATGGGATATTTTTTGTAGGATCTTTTGGGTCTGCGATTTCGTACGTGATAGGTGAACACTGCCGTGGAATTCCGTATGGGCCGTCTCGTCTAGGTGCAAGTTTGGCGATGGTGCGTTTTGCTGCTTTTCTGATGATTGGTTTTCCTCTTGTATGAACTTTACGTGGCGTATTGTTTCTGTAAGACAAAGTAGACACGGCGTTATTTCTGTTACAGTATGGATTTTTGCCTCGAAACACTCGATGATCTTTTGTACTTCTGGATCCTTTAGCTGTTCCTTGCGAATATCTTCTGAGCTGCGCTTCGGGAGGTCCAAAAGTCACATTGTGTGTCGACATATGTGCCGTAGGGGGGTCATGAAAGTGTGCCCACCACGACCTTAGTTTTCCCTGGGGTGTGGATTAATTACATGTCGTAGGCCTGTAAAGCTAGGGCCTATTTTGCCAGCCTGCTTGAAGGTGTGTTCAGGTTCATCAACCGTATGGTAATCTGTGGCGAGGATAATCTTGCTGCCTTCCACGTATCCGTGAAATTTACCCGAGCTCCATATAAGGAAATTTCAACCAGTTAAAACACAATGAGATTGATTGCAAAATAAGGTACAAATTTCTTGTCTTGCCTACTAGCCTTTTTTTTGTTTGATCTATACAGGGTGATTTTAATAGATGTGCAAATATTTAAACTGGTTGCAGACAGCATTAAATAAAAAACTCCACTTGCCTGATGCAAAGATTGATGGTTTGGGAGAACTATAAAATAGTTATTTTGGTTGAGAACTACTAAACACTTAATTTTTTTTTAATATTTTAACGGACTGTTAACTCTGGGTTGCTACGACAACCTTTTGTAACAATTACTCCATAAAAATAAACACTACTATCCGACAAACAAATCAGAATTAAAAAAAAAAAAAAAAAAAAAAAAAAAAAAAAAAAAAAAAAAAAAAAAAAAAAAAAAAAAAAAAAAAAAAAAAAAAAAAAAAAAAAAAAAAAAAAAAAAAAAAAAAAAAAAAAAAAAAAAAAAAAAAAAAAAAAAAAAAAAAAAAAAAAAAAAAAAAAAAAAAAAAAAAAAAAAAAAAAAAAAAAAAAAAAAAACAATGTAAAAATTTTTTTTTTAAAAAAAAAAAAAAAAAAAAAATTAAAAAAATTTTCAAAAAATTTAAACTCAAAAAATAAAAAAAAATTTAAATAAAAATTATTTAAAAAAAAATAAAAAAAAAAAAAAATTTTTTTTAAAATTTAAATTTTATAGAAATAAAAAAAAATTTTTTTTTTAAATTTACTAAAATTTAAAAAAAAAAAAAAAAAAAATTTTTTTAAATAAAAAAAAAAAAAAAAAAAAATAAAATTTATATTTTGAAAAAATTTTTATTAAAATTAAAAAAAAAAATTTTAAATAAAAAAAAAATTTTAATAAAAAAAAAAAAAAAAAAAATTAAAAAAAAAAAAAAAAAAAAAATATATTTTTTTTAAATTAATATAATTTTTATATTAAAAAAAAAAAAAAAAAAAAAAAAAAAAAAAAAAAAAAAAAAATAAAAAAATTTTTTTTTATAAAAAATTTTAAAATATAAAAAAAAAAAAAAAATTAAAAAAATTAAAAATTAATATTTTTTTATTATTTTTTATTATAAATAGATTTTTTTGGTTAATGGACAATTAAAAACAGTTGCATCGGTTTAAGAGCTGTTTAATCGGTTACACATAATACGTCACACAAAAAAATATATCAGTAGCAATACAGAATATCGTGCTATCTCGGTGATATTCACACATAATTATAAATTAATTAGCGACACAGCAAACAGGTAATACACAAAACTCGATAGCCGTTGCTATTGAGTGAGACGGGTCCTTATCCTCCTTGAGCGTCGAACTTATCCCGCTAGCTACGTACACAGAGCGTGTGGATTTAAATGTAACAATGAGGAAATTAATTATAAGCGTCACCTTGACTTAACACGTACTTCCATCAAAGCAGTCAAGGTTACTTTGATAGTAATACGAACAAACAGGATAAGAAACCGTCGAGTACAAGTAATTGGTCTAGCGACACACAATTCTTCGACATTAACATATAGTTACCTGGAGATAAGTTACTTAACTAGGATCACATACGTGTATCGTTCATTAAGGCGTCCTTTTGGAGCGTTCGACATCAATAGTTCCCAGTTATAGTTAAGAAATGGTTCGGTACTGGATTGTTCGGATACACACGCTAAAATTGAAATGGCTGCAAAGCAAAGCACTGATGGCGATTTAGGTCGGCGGCACAGTATTGAAGGAAAGCCTTTTCCGGTGTTAAGGCGAGACACCCCAAAGCTCGCTGGTCCCCGCTATCTTGCGTGACAGAACTTTAATCGGCACCTCCTAACAGCATAAGCCTACTTCCGCATATCATCCTCGAGTACAAGTAAGGGTCGAGAGGTTAATCCTTCCAATTACAACAGCATAAGGCAGTAACGGTTCCAGAAGACAACCCACAATTTCTGGACGTAATCAAATCTCAGCAGACATCAAGCAAAGTAATCCCAGACAATATGAACGGACAAAGGGACTGTAATAATTAGAGAAACCGAATGAAGCAAACTATTCGCCACGTGGTGAAATATAAGTCAGTAAGCTCACCTGCAAACGTTCATTCTAAACAACATTCCGGTTTATTTCTCGTTATATATCCGGTGTAATTTACGTTTCACAACAGGCGGATGGTTATAACAACTTCGGATTAATCCATCACTCGTGTTTAGAATTTCCTTTCGCAGTTCCTTTTTTTACAAATCACGACTGTCCTCGTTGCCAGTCAAACACAAAAAGAGAAAGAACGTCAAACGAGCGCAATTGGATTTAGACGTTGACCTTGTCCTATAAACTCGCAGTGAAAGTAGAGAGGGCGGTAATAAAAAAAAAAAAAAAAAAAATGAAACGAGTGCATTTCTTTGACATTTCCTTGAATAATTCCTTTTCCAAATTGTCAGATAACATTTATTGCCAACAATTGACTCTCATCTTATTTGTTCAAAATAATAATTTTAACATTTTGTAGTCCGCTTCATTAAAGTTAAAAAAGTAGACTCAACTGGGTCAAAGTTTGAGTGACTGCTTGCAGATTGCAGAAATACTTCAGCCAAAATTTTTGATGATTATGTATTAATTATTTTAAAACGTTTCGCTTTTTAATAAAAGCTTCATTAGTATAAGTTATAATAAAATATAAATATATAACAATTACACAAAAAAAAAAAAAAATAAAATTTAACAAAAAAATATTTAAAATAAAAAAAAAAAAATAATTATAAAAAAAAATACAAACAAACAATGATACTGTACTTATACGTATAAATACTCGATAATATTCGCTTTATATCGAAAAATGAAGCCGGAATACATTATAATATCACTTGAGGAGTGAAAATTTTTAAGTGGAAGTGGAAGATATACAAAATGTATTATTTATTTTATGGGTTAATAGTTACAGTTGACATGTATTTTAGGTTAACAGTAACCAGGCCGATATGAATTTAACTTTTTCAAATGCTGAATTGAAGTAGTTTTTGTTATTTTTCCCCGTGTCACGTGACAGTGATAGCTCCGTCCTTTCATCTCTCTTTCTATCATGGCGACTTCAAAACAAAAGTGCACGTTACTTGTCTATAGGTACTTATATTTAGTGTGAGGTTACAAACATTTAACTAATATTTACATAGCGTTACAGAAAATTCATTTTTAAGGTTGGATTTATGGTTAACTTCACATGGGTGGTGTACTAAACACATGCAAGAACCATGGAAATTGCATGGAAGATAAATACAATGAAAGACGGACTATGGTCGATTATAAGCCTAAAGGCGATCTTTAAAATTATAGAAAGTGGACTGGCTGCTAGTTTAAATATCGAATTAATCATCATCAGTACCGCTTTATCAATCTATACGATTTGATAGAAGAGCGTCGAGAAGATGGCGTCTTCTACAACTCACATGAATCTACATTAGAATAATCTAGGTACACAAAAATGTGTACGTTCTGGATAATTTTAGAAGGAGAATGAGAAACTGTTTGAGAGGAATGACCATCTTGAGATACATTTGTCTTTACCGTGAAAACAGTCAAAAATAAAAAACAAAATTTTTCCGAATTATTGATAACTCAGAGAATTTTTTAGTTTGATGTATGCTTGAGCTTTCAAAAGACGAAAATAAACGTATTTTCGTAAAAGGATTTCTGAATATGTCGATGCCCTGAGCTGTACCGAATTTGATTCGATAATTAAATAATCTAATCGTCCAAATAATTATGTGCTAACAATAAGTAAGTACGAAGTAATCGTCTATGGAACAGAAATAATTGAAGACGACAAAAATATTTATTGATTTTAATAGGAACTTTTAGCGGAATGCTTCCGGGCGTCGAGAATTCATCATTGTGACATATAGGATTTTATTCTTCTACGAGGGCAAAAGTTTAATAACGTATTTTCTAAATCGGCGCTTTTTTTGTAAATGTTTGAAATTGCACAAGAGAATTTACTTACGAAGTAAGTATGGACTTAAAATTCGGTGTAACCTTTTCAAATTCAGTTTTGCGAGGGTAACTGAAAAATTGAAAAGGTCAGCGAGTATCGTAGTCATTAATTTCTGTATTTTGCAAATGGCATGCCCTTTATAATAATATTTGCTCGAAAAATAGGGCGAACATTCTTAATACCTATCATACTTGTACAGAGTAAATATCTAATCCTAAAAAACAGAATACTTTTTTCATCAAAAGAGAGAACAATAGTGTTGATTACATCGATATTTGAATAGATTCTTGACCCGAAAAGCTTTATTCCATACAGAACAGAATTTTTAACATTTCATACCAGCCTTTGTCTTTTATTTCGTTTTATAGTAGTAATGCTTAGGACGTATATACAACAAATCCGGAAATTATTTTGGTTGCTAATGGTTTTTGGTAGGTAAATGGATTTATACGTTGGAGGCGACGTACTTAATTGTTTGTTGAAGTAATTTATTCGAGATACTGAAGGAGGATGGGTCAATCATTAACGTAGTTCACTCTATCTAAAAGTTATGCCAAAGGGTTCTATTTATGTTGGAATACCGGATAATAAACTATTCGTGTTGTGTCAGTGATCCCATTGTGCGCACCACTAGAATTATGAAAGCAAACGAACCAGACGTCTTATCCTTTCACATCATACTTCTATTGAATTACTCGACCCGTTTACGCCAAAAAGAGGCCCTTAGTAAACGAAATGATGCGACAAACACGTTCGTGGAATACGGCCAAAGGAATCTACATGAACATTCCCCGCCTGGTTCATTTC
>JALBCR010001284.1:0-313910 GCA_030710515.1 Abscondita cerata
CGATTTTGATGCTATTAAATTAATGACAACCGATATCAATATTACAGCATTTTGTCCCCAAAATTACTGCTCGAACCGTTTTTCTTCCTGTTATTTTCGTGAAAACATTTTCAATATGTAATTATGAAACGATTGTAAATCGAAAATATGGATGTAAACCGCTTTTGTTTTTCGTTGCTATCGATTTTGTTCGTAACGCGTTTTTTATTGCCTTGTCGAAACGTATTTTTTTGATGCAATACTATGGGTTTAAGGAACCGTATTGAGATATACAGTAGTGGCATAGATAGTAAAGGATAAATGAACGTATGAGTCGATTAATTTTAAAAACTAATAGCAATAAGTAAAACAATCATTAAAACTACTACGACAATAAAATATTAATCTAATTGTAACAGTTCGATGAAAACTTAGATATTACAGTACATCCTAAAAACATTATAGTTACAAGTTACTTCAGTCGTCAATCAATTTATTTTATGTATAAGTTAATTTACATTGCGTTTTTAAGAAATTTCACAAATTTTTCATTTGAAATTACGTTTGTGACGGCTACACGTAAAACAATACAACATATATTTTCATAAGTAAAATGTGTGTGTAAAACATTGACACGTGTGAATAGTATACACTAAGGAAAATGCCAACAGTGAACTGTAACGACATGTGTACGTTAGTGCATAGCGCTATCTAAGCGATAGCTTTAATGCTTAAAACACACGTGTGTCGATAAAGCCAAGTATAACTTGTACAGAAGCATACACGCAATGCACTTTAACGCACACATGTCGTTACAGTTAACTGTTGGCATTTTTCTTAGTTTATACTATTCACACATTAAGTAGGGCTGTACAAAATGACGTCACAGAGTTTAGTTTATTTAACACTCATTATTAAACATGTTCAATTATTACAAAATGTATTTACTTTCCAAAAATGTATGTAACTTAAGGGGTAAAGATTTTTCAAATAGTTTGGTTACATACCATCTAAAACCACCAAAGTGGACCGTAGTTTATTACTTAGCAGTTTATGTGAACTCCCTGAAATCAACGCAGAAACATCAAGTTTGAATAGTCATTAGGAAAACATAGTGATTTTGAAGATGAAGAAGTAAAATATGAGAAAATAATGAAAAAAATCAAAATTAAACTATATTTATTGTAAAATAATTATATGTCGCCGAATGACTACAAGATGCATTTATTATGGTATTATACATAGTCCAACTCCACATTTTTCGCATTTGGTGCTAGTGAATCCTTTGCAATCAGGATATTTGCATCATATTTTAGTAGGTACAGGAATAGGCTAATGTCCTAGTAGATCTTGACAAATATCTTGTGGTGGCGCAGATTGAGCTGGTCCTTTCTTCTTCTTCGCTTGAATTTCATTCTCGACATTTGAAATAGAAGGTCTTCCTTTTTTTGGTATTCCTATCAATGTGGTACTTATTTTTATCAGACAATGAGCCACGTCCGCTCTGAATCTAGCCTGGTCCAAAATCTTCTTCACATTAGTTCAATTTTTTTTATGAATTCGTTTATAAATCAATCAAGCGTTCACCACTGTTAGATCTAACTATCAAATGGAAAAAAGTCTTACATACCACTTTCTACTTTTCATCTTGATTTTGTAGCGACCCATCAAACTGTCTAACAGATGTACGCCTTATATGTGTCGGCTATATTGCTAAACTACATGTGAACAATTGACGTCAATGGTTTCTTCTTGTTGTTGATAAAATCTTTAACCAATGCTTGGGGATGGGTTTCCGTAAATCATAAAAGAAGAGTTACATATTTGTTATCTTTCCATACAAGTGAAGAGATATCAATCCCGTCGACTGTTGTTTAGATTGTATCCAAAGTGTGTATCACTTGTTTAGCTAGATGAACCATCAGTGGCACTAAAGTGTAATAGTTATCGTGATAAACTCTATAGTTTTGATTTCTTGATATAATATGTGACATACTG
The DNA here is from genome assembly GCA_030710515.1 of Abscondita cerata. Classification (NCBI taxonomy): domain Eukaryota; kingdom Metazoa; phylum Arthropoda; class Insecta; order Coleoptera; family Lampyridae; genus Abscondita; species Abscondita cerata. Next base: position 1,978 of record JALBCR010001284.1, read on the forward strand.
AAATTCAGCGGCTTATCTGGTTGAGTTTGTAAACAATAATTATTCGTTTAATCGACCATCGTATTTATCAATAAATCAGAAAAAATTTCAAAAACTGCTATAGAGCATCAAAAGATCAGAGTTCTTCATCTATTTCTAAATTTCTTAGGAAAGACATTTAGTATTCATTCAATTGCAGGCGTTTCTTTATCCAAAATATGTTTTGAATTTTTGCTTGTTTTTAGATCTCTCATTTTTGTGCTGTATATTTTCTATATTAGGTTCAGATGATTGGCAGAAATCGTCTTCATCTTCACTCTCCAGACCAGTAAAATTCTCCTAGAAAGTTTATATCTTTCTGTATGAACACTGTTGCCAAATGGCTACAACAAAAACTTGACGAAATTTTGTGAATCTTATAAAATTACCTGTAATAATATAACGGATAATCGTAATCCTTACCTGGATTTACGTGGGTAGTAATTTGCTTTCGAAATATCCAACAAGTAAAGGCTGTACATGGAATGGAACACTCACGATCCGCACTGCACGAAAATGTTGGAAACAGTAAAGTACAAAATCACAGATGTTTACATTTCGCACAGCGCATAGAAATATCGTACAAGCAGCTGGTGTAGAGTTGTTACTTTATATTTCTATCACGTATAAATTTGAGGTAGAAATATTGATGTGTTGTCAAATGGCAGCGCGATGCATTTAAGGGTTAAATAATTAAAACCTACTTCATCTACAGCAAGAATACATTTTATTCTAAAAAAAATAAAATAGCTGCTGTTTTCTTCAAAAAAAAATTGATTATTTAAAATAAACATCAGAGAAAGAGGTCTTATTTTTAAGGTTCAAGGCGTGGTGAAATGAATAAAACATAATGAAAATCCGTAAACCATTCGCCACTTATTGATTAGAAAGCTGAATATGAGTTAATATCGCTTGACCTAAAAAGTAAGAATTTCAGGGGGTGGTTTTTGTCGTTCTAAAACTAGTAAACTTTTTCTTTGGGTCAGAGGAGACGTTCAAAATGCTATTGTATTTTTCATACTGTTAGGACAAAATTGACAACAAAAAAAAAGGCCCAAGCGTGAACTACGTTTTTGGAGATGTAGCAAAAATAAATACCCATCAGCTACGGAAGACGAATCCAAAAGAATGCCCAACCATCTGCGCACTAACTTCAGAGCCGAGTTGGATAAAGTACTTGCAATTACAAAATCAGAAGCAGACCCATACAGTTAGTATGAATCAACCAAATGGTTGTTCAATGCCTTTGTACAATTCCTGACAAACCAAGAAAATGAGAATAAGGTAGACAATCAAGGTAATATTGTACTTGAATTTATTGGTTTTGAGTAGATAGGTAAATAATGTAGGTTAGTACATATAAACAGCAAACATATAAATTATGAAACGATATCAATTGATTTGCCTTGCCAGAAAAATACTAGATCTTAAGTCCCAAATACATTTTCTAAAATGCGCAGAGCCCAATAGTTAAATATTTGTTGCTCTTGAATAATGTCAGTTTCCGAGTAAGGTTTCCCACAAAAACATACGAAGCAGATCTTGAAAAATCAGACAAATTATATAGGCTACCGTTCAACAACTCTCCAAACAGCGTGTATCCCAACACACCACCATCAGAAACTGTAGTACCACACTGAATAATCATTTGAAGTTGTAGTATAATGATGCAGGGTTGTGTAATTGACAATTTCTATGGCATCAACAAAATGAGAAAAATTCCATCACTCCCTGAATAGATGTGCCACACCCTCCCCAAAAGAGATATCACCGCAATCTTCAACGAGTGTCTCCGTTTTCCCCATATGGAAAACTGCTGGCGTTATCGTCATACCGAAACCTGGTAAAGACCAAACGATGCCCCAGAACTACAAACATATCCGACTAATCCCACCAGAACAGTCTAGTTTTCAAAGAAATCGCTCAATCCTCCAGCAGAGTTTTCGCGCTTCAACTACCGTGATGACACCGGTTGCTTTTTCGCGACATTAGCATTTGATAAGGTTTGGCATCGCGGCCTGCTTTACATCTCAAATACATTTTCTGACATAGGCCGAGCCGTAGGTACTGCATCAATAGTTAAATTATTGTTGCTCTTCAATGATGTGAGTTTCCGAGTAAGGTTTCCCCCATTAAATATTAGGAGCAGATCTTGGAAAATCAGACAAATTTCTTATCATCAGGAAGATATAGGTTACCGTTCAACAACTTCTCTCCAAACAGCGTGTATCCCAACACACCACCATCAGAAACTGTAGTACAACACTGAATGATCATTTAAAGTTGTAGTATAATGATGCAGTGTTCTGTAGTTAACAATTTCCAAGGCCTTAACGCAATGAGAAAAATTCCAATTCTCCCTGAATAGATGTGCCACACCCTCCCCAAAAGAGATATCACCGCGATCTCCCTGAACTAATCTGCTACACTCTCTCACTCTGCGTGGTCCCTACGCATCTGAAAAATGATAATGGTGAACCAATACCATTTTTAGCTTTTAGTTATTTTGTGTCTAAACTTAGGTTCCTAATTCACACTGTCGTATACGTCTTATAGGTGTACGCAACCCATAATTTTCATCCACTTTTGGCTGTTGGTTATTTTTGAAAATTCAAAATAAACAGATCAAACTTTTGTTTCAGGATTTTGTTTCTCAACATACTGAAGAAAATGAAGATCCTTTTAGCCAGCAGCTTTTCTCAGACCAGGCTCAGCAGATTCACCAGGGTGGGTCCTCTTCCAATCTGCAACGGTAATAGAAATCAAAAAAGAAAAACGTCGACATTAATAACCAACAGACAAACAGACTGCTAATGAGCTCACGATTTTAACAATCTGCCTCTGCTCATGATTATCTTGCTGCAACTTGGCGATGCCTCTGTCCTCATTCGTGCATCACGTTCCTCAACCACACTCTTTTTTCTTTAGTATTTAAAGACTACTTCAACACTGCCCTCAATACAACTACGCTACTTTCGACATACGGGTTTGCCCTAGGCTAAAAAAAAAGTATGCAGCTACGGCTGAGTACAACTCAATGCGAGTGCTTTCATCACGAATAGTCCAGAAAAAATTTCATTTGAGTGGGAAATAAGCAAATAAACGAAAAAAACTACATATGCTTGCTAGAGAGTCTTTGCTGAATATAAATCTGAGTTTTAGGGATCCTGAGTTTGAATTAGCATCCCTCATAGAAGAAGACAAACATTTTCAAACCACCACCGACGATTCAGATGTTGAAGAAAGGAAATTGTTTAAGAGAAGTTGACTAAGGAAAATACAGAGGAAAGTGAAAGAAAACAAAAAAGAAACGTACTAGGAATAGATGAATTTAGCCCGTTTGTGCCCGAGCTTCGGCCGTCTATCGAGCGACGTGATTTTGAATACACAATCTGAACACGTCACTTGGGATTAGACTTCTTGGAGACACCATGTTAAAAAAAAACCTTTACCTCAACGGTGGTGTGGAACAAAATTTACTTTCTTGGCATATTTACTTTTTAGCAGTCCTTTGCACGTAAAAATGTATTGTTTAATATTCAGGTTTTTTTTCTCCAATATCTCAAAAGTATCGATTTTTTTAGGTAGGTGATCATGTCTAAAAACATAGGGCGCGCGAAAAGAATTTTGAATTTCTCAGCGGTTTTGTTTGCGAAAAAATGCAAGTTGAATAAGTGGAGCAGTTTTGGGTCTATTTGTCAAACATTACCAATTTCTCGAATTCTCGAATTCATGAGAGGGCGTTGCATTCGAATCAAAATCAAAAATTTCCTCTTTGCGGCACAAAAGCATCAATTTGATCAATTCCCTGTTCTGCCATAGACTCTAAAATTGTCTGCCCGTAAAAAACGTTAATCTGAGTGGCATTACGTCATAATGGTCCACGAAAGGAAAATTGAAAAAATTCCGTGTCTTTGGACGCTTTCGATTTGCAATCAAGTCGATCAATTTATATCCGATTTTCGACAATTTGGTAATAGAATGGGTGTCTAAAATTATAGCGCTTACGCACTTCCAATGGTAAAGCGAATCTATTTGTTTCCGGCTCTTGAGTTATAGCTAATCAAAAGGTTTTGAAATTATGGCGCGTAACCGGGAATCGGAATCCTGAAAACTCAAATACATATTCAGCAAGGATCCCCCTATGGAGATAAGGCTATGTAGTTTTTCAGTTTGCGCAGTTATTTCCGACTTACCCCCTTTTCAAAGACAATTTTTCCAGACTATAATTTTTAGTACCTGGAATTTTTTACAATAGTTTTTGTGAAATGTGAAGAGTCCAAGACCATTCTACGTTTTGTTAAAAAATACGTCCAATATTTGTGTTCAAAATTTTTGAGCAAAATTTTTGCCATGGTACCTATAAAATTTTCTAAAAAATTGAATTAGTGGAACTAATTTTAGTAAACATTAAAACAAATTTTTAGAAAACAGTAATTAATGTTTATATTAAAAATAAAGCGTAAATATAAATCCAATTTAAATATCTGGAAACTTTAGGAAACCGTGTTATAGTAACCTCAGAGCATCAGTTGCGGAAATAAATTATTATATGTAATTTTAACGAAAACTGAGATTTGATACAATTAATTAAAACAAACTCGTAGTTGTAAAAGCGCTTGAAGAGTTTAGCTCTTTTTTTTTCACATAATAAAATTATAAATTAATTTGTTTGCAAAACAAAATATTATTATGTAAAAAAAAATTTTTAAAATAGGATGTGATACCATAAATTTAAGAGCTCATATTTGCGAAACGAGTCAGCAGATTTAAAATTTTTTTTTACGGATAAAAGGTAAATTAATGTTATAACATTTATTTATAATATATGTTAACTAATTTTTTATAAAGAAGTTGAGTTAAGAACCCAAAATTTAATTAACAAATCGCAACAGATGTTAAGAACGCAATAATATTAATGTTTTGATAAATAAATATCAAATGCATCATTTTCTAGTACAAAGTAAAATTGATTACACTTAGAGGGGCAAAATAATTTCATTTTTCATACATATTAAATGACTGTTAGAATTATAAAAATGATAGAATTCGATGCGTAAACTATCGATGATTTTACTTCGAAATTTTGTCTGTGCAGTGACTTTTGTTGCGAGGTTACACGCATCCAAGTTAACGGTTTTGTAAAACAAACATTAAACGTAACATAAACAAACAGTAAATGAATATGTTAATTGTTTGTTAAGTTTTACTTTCTAATGCCCTCAAGAGCTTCTAAGAAAATTTTGCATTCACCAGAGTACCAAAAAAAGTTTCAAATGCTGTAGACTTATAAACTAAAGTAAAATGTAGCTTAATACCGAGTTAATTTTAATCAAAATTCTACCACGAGTTTACAACAAAAGAAATCAAACAGCGATTCCATTGATCGATTGTAGTGCTAGTTCACCAGGGTGTTTATGTCGAAATGGGTTGCGCCCTCGGGCATCCACATATACCATAATACAACCAATTTATTCACTAAATAAAATATAAAATCTCAGCCGATAGATTTACGTGGTGCACTTGTTTTTTTTTTGTTTAGCATCAACATGTTTTCAAAATATTAATAAACGAAATATGTTCGGAATATCGGGAGCGAAACGCGCTCTGCTCGAGGCCATTATTTCAATTTTGCCGATAGAAAATTTTGCAATGCATTTATCTCGAGGTATTCGACGAGAGCATAAAATTCATTGTAAAACTGTCTCTTCAAAGATCGATGAAGTTAAAATATATAAACGATAAAGCTTATAGTATATCATAACAAATTTATTTCCTTTGTTTGTGTTTAACTAAAAGGATTTCTCTCGATAATTGATTCGTGACTGTGTACAAATGCTGTAGGATAAACAAACTTTGTGTGTACCGTACGAGATTCAATTTCGAATAAAACGTCTTCCTTTTTGCGTGATGGCCATCTTCGACTGTTGTCACCGCCAGCATGATACGAAAAAGTGAACAAATGATGAATCATTCGTAAAAAATTACATAATTTAGATGAGTCAAGGGGGTGAAAACGCCCCACTGAGATGATGAAGCACAGGTCACATGTGGTTTGCGTGTGTGACGTTCTCACCCGCTGTTATCTACAGTAAAGTCGCCCTTTTTAGTCATTTTCCTTGTGTCTTTGTCGCTTAAACTAAATTTAAATATCGTTTTTTCTTCTCTTTCTTTTTTGTATTTTGTTGCTTCCGTTATAGAGTTTTTCCGTCTCGCTCGTTCTGTCGACGTAACAAATGGGGTCCTCGCAACAAATTTAATGTAAAGAGTACCAACTTAATCAAATGCACGTTTTGCCATTCGGGAGTATTAATTATTACTTAATTTCTCTTTCTTTGTTTAGTTTACACATTTGTCGTATGCTTAAATCGATAATTGCAAAGTCACTTTGGCGAAAGGGTAAAGTATTGATTACTGGTCTTCAACCCCCTAAACACTACCGCGATTAATTTTACACTACTTTAAAATTATTTTTCAGTTTTAAATTCTTAATAGTCGACAGAGACAATACATTAATAATTTGAAACGTGTTTTAACGTCTGTTTTAAATTGCAAATATTTTTAGCAACGCCAGTGAAAATTTCATAAAAGGTCGGATAATTCAATGTCAAATTTCTTTTTGTTACTTTTATTGTTGAATATTTTTAAATTATAATCTAGTTCCGGCGTCGCGTTTTGTATACATTTCACTCATCTTGTTTCTGTTTTATTTATTATTTAAAACAATTTCAACGAAGAATAAACATTGTAAAACAAACATCTTTATACATTCAATGTGACTGAACTAAATAAAAATAATAAACTAATTCACATTGTATTGTGCGTGGTACCTTCATCTTGATTTCTTGATCTACACTTATTTACAATTTTATCTTTAGGTAAAGAGTAAAAAAAATGTAAATGTAATGGAGCAGGATACTGCACCCTTGTGTTATCTCACCGTTGCAATATTGGAAAAAACATCACCATGTTATGTTATTTAACATAACACATTCGGTGCTTTAACTTTATCGTCTGTACATCGAGTTGAAGAATGTTTGACACTACGATGTCATGACAAAAAGTATAGAATTTTTATGGCGGTCCATATTTCAGTATTCGGCCTTTTCTTTAAAAAAATTTCATAAAGTGTCAAACTGGGCTACTACATATTAACCCAGATATGCCTATAGGTTAAGTTGAAAATTAAAAATAATAATTTAATGAAGTTGCATTTTATTAATGATAACAAAATTATGGAAACTCAAAAAATTGGATTTTTTCCAAAATAGGCAAAATTTCAGCCGTACTACATGTAGTACATTAGGCACATCGACACTTGTAATATAACATTTATTTTTGGTGTGAAACTGCACAAAACACTTAACATGCACCCCGATATTGCACTTTAAACATCTTGTAGTGGTTCTTTGGTGACAATGACCACATCGAGTTTGTTTTTCTTGAGGAATGACAAGGTGGTCCAGATGGTCGTAACGTAGATCGTTGTCTCGGGAGCTACTTGCATGTCCTTTTTGATAAGACGGTCTTTTTTATTCTGAACAAGTAATGCACAAGCAATTCTCCTTCTGAAATTCAACTGGTCCAAATCTCCTCCACTTCGGCGATGTAAATGCCAAGCATTCTGGATTGCCATATCAATGGAGTGCATCAGTAATGGAATATACCATTTTTCCCCAAATAGAAATTCGATACAAACTGATATTTTGATCAGATCGATCGATCCCTCCCATATTGGCATTGTATATGTGGATGAGATGAGGCTGCTCCACCTGGATATTCTTTTTCTCCTTCTGTGAATAACGTTTGACCATGTGGATTGGTGTAACTCCCGCGAAGTTCGAACAGAGACATACAACACTATTATCGTGCCACTTTACTGCAATGAAATTCTGATCACTGATTTTCGTAATCGTAACTCCTCGACTATTTTTTTCATATCCTTTGAACTCACCAGCGAGACTCCCTCAATCGATTTTCTCTCACCGTACCGGTAGCGTAAAAATTCAGTGCTGTCAACTCTTCTATCAGGGGAATTGAAGTGAAGAAATTATCGAAGAAAAGATGAAACTTCATGTCTGGCCATTTTTGCGCAGAGCTTGAGCGTACTCCAAGACTACTCCTGCACCAACTCCAAAATCTTTATAAGTTTCACTAATGTTTGTTGAAGCTCCCTGATATGGTTCAAACCAGTTCACATAACCCAACCTGGTAGTCCCAACCCACAACTTGTAGCCATATGGTATAGGTTTTCCATGAATATACTGCTTGCACCCATGACGTCCATAGTATGGGACCATAGCTTCATCGATTGAGTGCATTTCCTCTGGAGGCGAATGCTCCATGAATTTTTATTCAACAGTGTGAAAATCGGCCGCACTTTTGTGAACTTGTCTCGTGGCTCCAGCTCCTGATTGTCACAAACATGAAGATTCGAGAACAAATAGTCAAATCTGTCTCTTGAAATAGCTTCCGAAACCATGTCATTGTGACCATCTCTGTCGCGTTCCCAGTAAATCCGTCGCCTTGGCACTTGCACATATCCACTAAGGATCAGAACTCCAATGAAAGCCTTGACTTCATGTCTTTCTATGTTTGGTCTCCGGTTCTTTTGTTGGGCGTATTGATTGCTGCAGTATAGAATGGTGTCTATTACTTCCTCATCAAAAAACTTTGAAAACATTTCCAAAGGACTCTCTAAATTAGGTACGTTAAAATTATTATCAAAGGTTGTTGTAATCGGAGCCAAATCTTCCGCAACCCAATCGTAATCCTTCTTTTTTCGCAGGTGGTTTTGTTTGTTTCTGTTTATTTATCGGCACGTTTGTTCGCAGTTGGGATAAGGGTAAATTGTCATCCGATGAAAAATCGCTGTCGTGGTCATCGGCTTCAAAGACAATTTCTGCAGGAGCATTCAGTTGGTTTGCCGGTAGATTATCAATGGTGAGATCATCTTCACCTCCAGAAATTACTTCATCTGTTGCATTGTCAGGAGGAAATATCGTGATTTTGTCGACACTGCCAACATTTTCTTCATTGTCCTCTAACATTGCAAGAGCTTCATGAAGCGAGAACCCCAGTAATTGAATGATATTTGTAGACACATATTTTCCTAATGTACTATATTTAGTACACCTCTTTTTCACCCCAAAAATTACCACAATTTCTCAAAATAACTTGAATATATGAATGCCTACTGTTAACATGATTATTTGTTGTTATGTTTTCCATTGAACGAAATTTTTATAGTTTTTATTTATTTGCAATCAACTTACCTCTCGAAGCGGATGTTATGATCGTCCATTTCTATTTGTTGGCTAACTTTGAAGCGGAACAAGACACAAACGAGATTTGAAAAGTCAATTGAATGTTGACACTTGCGTTGTCTGGTATGTACTGAATGGATTCATGCATCTGAACAAGTTGCAGCCAGTCAGCACTGCACAGGCTGAGACTTGTTTGAGCCGTACTACATATAGTACATTAGGCATACCTGGGTTAAAGTGACGATAGTTGTAGACTCCACGCCACACATTGCTAGCTTGCAATAATACTAATTAAAAAAAAATTTCGAACGATTCACTAAGTAAGAATCAAGCCACCGAGACATTACTTACAAAATATTTTGTTATTGAGCAGGTTAAAGTGATCACAGATCGAGAATCGGGCCACCAAGATACGACTTACAAAACCGTTTCAGTTCCTACTGAAAAGTAATGGCAATAATAAAATGTTTTGTTTTTGAGCAGGCTAAAGTGACAATAGTTGTACTCCACGCCATATAATATTACCAACTCGCAATAATACTAACTAAAAAAAATCAACGATTCACTGAGTGAGAAACAAGTCACCGAGACACTACTTACACAAAAAGTATCTCAGTTCGTACAGAAGAGTAATAGCAATGACAAAATAAGTTGTTATTGAGCAGGTTAAAAAAACGATTGTTCGCAATAATAGTAACTAAAGAAAAAAATTCCAATGATTCATAGATCAAAAATCAAACACCGAAGCACTTTCTACTGAAGAGTACTGGTATTAACAAAATATTTGTTATTGATCGAGAATCAAGCCACCGAGACGCTACTTATAAAATATTTTGTTATTGAACAGGTTGCAGTGACCATATATCTAGACTCCACGCCACACATTACCAACTCTCAATAACAGTAACTAAAGAAAAGTTTTGAACGATTCACAGTACAATAATCAAGTCATCGAGGCACTATTTACAAAACTATTTCAGTTCCTACTCAAGAGTAATGACAATAATTAAATATTTTGTTATTTAACCGGTTAAAGTGACGATTCTTGTTGACACCACGCCATACATTACTAGCTCGCAATAATACTAACTTACAGAAATATTCGAACGATTCACAGATCGAGAATCGTGCCATCAAAATACCATAACAAAACTGTCTCAGTTCCTACTGAAGAATAATGACAATGACAAAATAGTTTGTTATTGTGCAGATTAAAGTTAATATTGTTGTAACTAAAGAAAAAAAATTCCAACGATTCATAAATTGAGAATCAAGTTACCGAGACACTATTTCCAAAAGAACTAACTCAGCTCCTACTCAAGAGCAATGGCAATAATAAAATATTTTGTTTATGGGCAGGTTAAAGTGACGATTGTTGTTGACTCCACGTCATACATTACTAGCACGAAATAATACTAACTAACAGAAAAAATTTCAAACAATTCACAGATCAAAAATCAAACCACCTAGATACCACTTACAAAATTGTGTCAGTTCCTAGTAAAGAATAATGACAATGACAAAATATTTTGCTATTAACCACGTTAAAGTGACGATTGTTGTAGACTAAAGACCAAACATTTATAAATCTAGCTTGCCATATTTCTAACTAAGAGGAAAAAAATCGAGACAATTCACAGATCGTTGTAGAATCCAAGCCAACCGAGACACTATCTAACTAAAACAAATTGAATTTTGTTATTGAGCACGGTTAAGTAACTATGGTTATAGACTCTACGCCACACATTACCAGCTCGCAGTAATACTAACTATACAAAAAAAATCGAACGATTCACAGATCGAGAATTGAGCCACCAAGATACTACTTACAAAACTGACTCAGTTCCTTCTGAAGAGTAATGGCAATGACAAACTATTTAGTTATTGAGCAGGTTACAGTGACGAGTTTGTAGACTCTATACTCCATACACAACTATCTCAGTTCCTACTTAAGAGTAATGACAATAACGAAATATTTTGTTTGTTTAAAGGACCCTAGCAAAAATTCAAGAATGTTGAGAACAAAATGCAGCTCAAATGAGAAAATAAAATTAAGGACGTATAAACGACGTCTGTTAAAAATGTGTTAAAGTCTGTCCAGAAACGAAGCGAAGTAATAAATCAACATGTTTAACAGATTCCAATGGCGTACCGATGTATTGATACTTTTTCGAAAAGGGGGTTAAAAATGTAGAAGATGTGTAACCTTTCATCATTAATTAATTATTTTGACACATTTCATCTTATTAAATGTTCAAATTGACCTCCACCTACTTCCATGCAATGGTATAAACTACTGACTGTAATAAACTGAAATTTGACACATGGGTTTGTCTAAACATTTCGGTTTATTATAGTCACTAGTTTTAGGTATTCTAAAAAATTAAAATTTTTTTAAGTTTACCACCCTGTAACTTTTTAACAAAGCTTTCCTGATAAAAACTTTATATGAAAAACCCAATTTAAAATTTTTATCAAATAATACGTGTTTATTTTTGGCCACCACTAGTGAATCACCTTGTTTATCAGAAATTGGTAATATCATTATCGATCACATTTTTAGGAATTTTAACTAATTAATTACTAATAATTGAACTAGAATGTATGTACTGTATTTAGAATGACACTTTAATAGATTTTAATGTGTTCTTAATGATTTAATTAGGGAAGAAATTATAACGATAGCCTAACTAATGATTATTGTCATATCATATCGGTATATCATAAAGTGTACTTACGCTGCAGTATTGAGTTTCATTTGAATGGCATCGAGTCCTGAATTTATTCCAAGGAAACGCGTGAAGAGGTCTGCGCTTTCTGCCAACGAAAAACTATTGTGCTCAATGTGTACAATTATTTGAAATGCCATAATCCGTTGAAAACAGTTCAAGAGACAGTTGATATGTGTTCACATATGACTGGCATTGGAAAAACAACAATATTCAGACTTTTGCGCGAAGACAAAGTTTCTGTGCGTGAGCCTAGTTTATCACATGGTAGAAAAAAACTGAAATACCCGAATATGTGAAAATTACAATTAGAAAAATAGTGCATTCGTTTTATTTTAAAAAGAAATAACCACATTCAATAAAATTGTGTCAGTTGTGAAAGAGGAAGAGGGTATACCCAATTTAAGTAGAACAGTGTTGTGGCAAGTTTTGCACGAATTGAATTATTCATGGGAAAAAATGAATAGGAAATCATCTCTCATTGATAAGGAAGAAATTGTATGTTGGAGAAGAAATTACCTACGAAATATCTCTAAATTACGTTCTGAAGGCAAGAAAATTTATTATTTAGACAAAGCGTGGGTAAATGAAGGTTATACTGTAGGAAAAATGTGGCAAGACAAAAATGTAACCAGTGGACAACAGGCTTTTTTAGGTTTAAGACCTCCTTCAGGAAAAAGGCGACGCTTAATTATTTCGCATATAGGAAGTGACAAAGGCTTTGTAGAGGGAGGTTTACTGCTATTTGAATCAGAAAATACCGGTGATTACCACGAGGTTATGAATGGGGATGTTTTTGAGGAATATTTTAAACAAATGTTAGATTTAATACCAAAGGGTTCCGTAATTGTTATGGACAATGCCAGCTACTATTCCAGGCAAATCGAACGTTTACCTATAACTTCCTGGAAAAAATACGTTATAATGGAATGGCTTTCCTCAAAAAATATTGCTTTCAAAAATGATATGGTAAAAAGGGAACTACTAAGCCTACTACAAGGTGTTAGGACAAAGTTTAAAAGATATGCAGTTGACGAAATGGCAGCAAACGTGATATTTTGGTTCTACGCTTACCGCCATACCATTGTTAATTAAACCCTATAGAATTAATATTGGCGCAGGTGAAGGGTGCAGTAGCGAGAAATAATACCACGTTTAAATTAAGTGACGTTTGACAACTTTTAATGACTTCTTTAACCCCTTAAGTGGCAATGACGTATATATCCGCTTCTTAAATTTACTGTTTTCCCGATTATGACGAACATATTCGCGACGACTTTTGTTGGGGCCTTTCATGGCTATGACGAATATCTTCGCCTGCGGTGGAAATTACATTTATGCGATTATCATAGAGTGCGTGTGCACTTGTGTTTGGAGACTATCGCGCATGAATTCTTCTGAAAGCATTCATAATTTAATCGCATATTTTACGTGCTACTAGGTTCTTGCAGGTTTGCGAATTTTGTTTTTTTAATTTTTGTGTCAGTATTTTGCTGTGAATATAATTGGCAAGTTAAAATGTTGAGTTTAGACGAAGACAGTGATTATGAAATGGAAAATGACGACGACAATTTTACTAGTTCAGAGGAAGAATTTGCATCTACTGACGACGAAGAATCTGGTGAAGACGATGATTCAAATGAAGATCCACCTGAACAAATAAATCAGTCTTTTGCATTTGACGTGCCCTGGATTCCAAACGGTATTCCTAGACCTCCATTTCCTTTTGTAGCACCATCGGGAATACATGTAGAAATTAATTGTAACGATACATTATCAATTTTGAACAATTTTTGATGATGTTTTAATTGAATTAATTGTTACCAAAACAAACCGATATGCAAATGAATATCTTGCAATTAATATTACAAAGTTAAAGAAAAATTCTAGAGTACTCAAATGGAGGGATACTACCTCTAAAGAAATAAAACTTTTATAGGTCTGTTGATATTACAAGGTTTGTGTCAGAAACCTGAGTATAAACTGTATTTTTCAAGACGTGAAAGTATAGCTACGCCCTTTTTTTCCGAATAATGTCTGAACGAAGGTTCCATCTTTTATTGAAATTTCTTCATTTTGTGGACAACGCAACCATTAGTGCTGAACCTACCAATCGCAAGTTAGCAAAAGTTCTTCCTATTCTGATTCATCTAAAGCAAAAATTTCGGGAATGTTACACACCAAAAGGGACATAGCAATTGATGAGTCGCTTATAGGTTGGAAAGGTCGACTTAGCTGGAAGCAATATATTCCAACAAAACGGAAAAGGTTTGGAATAAAAGTGTTTGCACTATGTGAAAGTAGTTCAGGTTATATGTATAATTTTATCATATACACTGGTCAAAATACAGATTATGGCAACAAATATTCCAACGAACCAATTACTTCTAGGATTACATTATCCCTACTTGATCCATAGCTCAACAAGGGATATAGACTCTTTCTAGATAATTACTATACAAGTGTTGATTTAGTAGATAAGTTTGTCAAAAACAGAACAGATTGCATTGGCACCATGCGGTTAAATCGAAAAGGCATACCTCCTGAATTGAAGACAAAATTACAAAAGGTCAAAATGTAGCTATGTACAGGAAAAAATTATGCTACAAAAATGGAAGGATAAAAAGACGTTTTGATGATTTCTACGCTACATGATGATACTATGCAAATTATAACAACACGAAAAGGTGAAGTTCTAAAACCTTCATGTGTAATAGAATATAATAGTCAGATGGGCGGCGTAGATTTAGCTGATAATTATCTACATTTTTATGGTACCACAAGGAGCCAAATTAAAAAATATTATATGAAGATTTTTCATCATTTTTTAAATGTAACTGCATTAAATGCTTACCAATTGTACAAGAACTTGGGAGGTAAACAAAAACGGCTAAACTTTCTTATGGAAATTGGTAAAAATGGTAGAAAAATATGCTGAACCTGAACAACACGAACAAAGACGGTCTAGAACTCCTCAACCATCCAGATTTATTGAGAGGCATTTTCCAAGCCTTATTCCTGCAACAACAAAGGCAAAACCTACTAAAAGGTACGTTGAACATGTATATAATTACGTTATAATAGTTACAATAATTAATTTTCAGATGTGTGGTTTGCGCAGAACAGAAAAAAGTAAGAAAGGAAAGCAGGTATTGGTGCTCAAAATGTTACACAGGATTATGTCCGGCTCCATGTTTCGGAATTTATCATACCAGACCGTAATTATTTTGGTTGTGTATTTTCGTTTTCTTTTGTTAAACGTTTTAAGAAGTGTCAATTTTTTATTCATTTATTAAACTTTTGTAATGGTCATGACGAATATTATTGTGTTTTGGGGCAACCCTCCTGGCTTTGACGAATATTTTCGCCTGCGGAATATGTTCAATGATGATGACGTATTTGTTCGCAAGCGCCAAAGTAGCTGCCACCGTACGATGACATATACTTGAGACAACTTGCCACTTAAGGGGTTAAGTGATGTGACTGCGGAAAAATGGAAAAGTGTATAGAACCAAAATTGTATAAACTTGACAATTTGATAGAGTTACTATCGAGCCTATTGTAATTTCAATAGGGTCAAACAGATAAATTTTCAGAATAACTGTATTTTAAAATTATATATTATGTGTTTTATAATTACAATGATATGTTTAAAATTACTTTCAATAAAACACAATAAAACGTAATTTTTTTTGTCAGCAAAACCCATGTACACGTCTATGATCTTTAGTTTAGACCTCAAGAACAGGTACGTCCCATTGTTAACGGATTAAGAGCTATTCATAAATAACTTACGTTGTAACACTATAGTATAGAAGCGGTATATCCTAAAACTAGTTTTAAAATCTTTTATGTATTTCATACAAAATCGTGTACCGCTTATATGTAAAATAAATGAACTATTTTAATTTATTACTTCGCTTCGTTTCTGGACAGACTTTAACAAGAATATGTTTCTAATGAACCCCTTCCTGTTAAACAACATTTGGTTAACCTCGAAGGGGAGGAAAGAATCATATAAATCTATTAAGATTAGTTATATAATAAAAATTATACGCGTACTGCTAAAAATTAATACCGTCAGAATCTGCAAAAAAGCAATAAATCAAGTTGACACTGAAGGATCTCACAGTTTTCTAATCTTTTTACTATAGTAAAAATGTTATCTTGCAGGAGTTTATGTTCCTCGAGTGGAGGATCCTTGGTCTTCGGTTAAGAACTACTGGGTAGTAGGTTATCACTAACTATATAAGTGTTCGGTCATGGATGAAATCTATCATGCTTTTCTGGAAAGATGAAAGTCTCAGTAACGATGGACGACCGACTAAAACCGTTATTTACCGTTTAGTTTAATATATTCATAATAGAATTCAGGGCGTAGATCATGGAGTATTCAATTGCACGATCAATACTGCATGGAGAGGCAGCAATGAGCAAATGCGTTTGCCACTTAACAATGGGTTAGATGTATGCTATTAGCTAGATAGTCCAAACTGTGAACAAAATTAGGTACACAGAAAAAAGTCACAGTTTTAAATGTAGCACAACCTCAACTGCGATGGGGGGTTGTATTTAGTCTCCTCTCTGTGTACGTTTTTTGTTGTAAAAATGGCAGCCATATGTAAACATTTTAATTGCTGTACAATAACAGAGTCTATCTATATGGTAATTAAAGATCTTCTCAATTCAATTCATTTATTTTATTTACAATCAAGTACAAAAATATATTAAAATACAACAGATATAAATAGGTACTCAATAAATCATTTAAAAAGGAAAGTAGAATACTGATGTTTTCAAGACGAAGCCAACTGCTGGGATCAAACTGGGCCTGTCAAGATCATTGAAAAACTATTACAGCCCTAGTAGAGTACTTTGAGCAATTTAGGCTAAAATAATACTAGCTACTACAAAGGAACTGTTTAACGCCCAAATCACTCGTGAGAATCACACGTCAAACAAATGACTAAGCTTTACTGAAAGAATCACCAAAAATTGCAAGTCAAAAACAAACCGCTGAAGAAAAAATTGTTGAATGGATCCTTCTTATAAACTAACTGCGAAGAAAGGTACTAAAGTGAAACCATTAAACAGGTATTAAAGTTGGAATTGGAGCAAAGTCAGAATTTAATAAAAATTGCTACAATCGATATGGAGACCACGTTTAGTAATTCAGAGTAGAGAAAGTGACGGGTTTAGGACTCCCTTTCAAAACCGGCTGACTCACGCTGACATGGATGTATCTAAATACGGGTTAGTAGCTAAAATTCCACATTCTCTCGTTGACATCAAATTTCAACTTCTATAGAAAAATGATTTTTCTCAGAAACCAAATCAATTAATCAACGTTGATTATTAGATGTTATTCACGAAACAGTAAACAAAAACACTGCTGTCGTTGCTTCCAATGCGGATAACGTGTCAGCAACATTTCTAGATAAAAGTCAGTCATGCAACAACAATAGAAGCTAAAACTACAAAATATAGAAACGTCTCAGAGAAACACGTAGTAATTGTGGAGGTTAAAGTTAGCAAATACAATTTTTACTTCTACTGACAACAGATGTTGACGATGGAATATCGAAAAAAAAATAAACATCTGGTATGAAGATTAAAATCTCATCAAAAATGGAAAAAAAGGTAGCAACCGTGAGAAAAATAAAGAGCAACCCTTGTAATCAAGAGATACTTGGTGTTACTACCTCATGGACTACTGTCATGTACTCAGATTCATCAAAATTTAATATTTGTAGAAATCAACGCCTCGTCGCGCCGCTTAAAAATACTCTAGCTACTTCCAGTGATTTTTTTGCGTTTTAGCTACCCGTACACTGGTGAGCCTCAATTAAGGCAAAACACGTGTATGTAGGTCTGCAATTATCATTTTTATTCGTTTGGCAAAAATTTTAAATAGTGAGATAAAAATGCGCTCTGTATCAAACGTTTACCGGGAAGTGTTTTGATTGACTTTGATTCAAAAGCCTTGGGTAATTTATGGATTATTTCAAAACCTATAATAATTATACGTTGCCAATTACTGCTTAAAAAAGCCCCAAATACCAGGACAAAATCAATACTTACTTAATTAAATTTAAAGAGTTTCATCATTACCATCATAACAGATTAAAATGTCTCTATAAAAAATTTGAGAGGGGAATAAAAATATCAACCATTGAAAATTCCTTGGGTATACGGTAATGATGATAAAATTTAGAAACATATTGAAGAATTGAAAAATGACAAATATGATGGTAGGGCAAAAGTGAAGAATACAAAAGAGTTTTTGGAAAATAGACAAAAAAGAGTCGATGTTTAAAGTTAGGTTAAAGTCTCATAATATACGAATCGGAGATTTCGAGTGGAACGAATGGGAAAAATTGGATGGGGTTCAAGAAAAGTATTACAGTGAAATTATGCTCTCACTTTAAATGTTTTTAGACTAGAATTCAAAACCTAATTTCAGCCCAAACAGAGAAAAAAATGTAAGTGTAAGTTTAGAATAATTTTAAACTTTTTTTTTGTATATGATTAAACTAAAAACAACAGTCGTTTTTTTAGTAATGTTTTACATTCAAACGGACGACCGCCTGGCACCATACAGGATAATGTTAAAAAAAGAGGTGTTAAAGTTTTTGTAATCACTGCTTTGTCATATTGATCAAAAACTTGAAATCAGTTCTATGACCACGCAACTGAGGATGTTTGCCCCAGGGGCAAAAAGAAACGTCTGGAAGAAAAAAGAAACTTGCAACAAACTACAGTTTCAATACAGGTCGGAACATGATGGTATAAGTATAAAAACAAATTATTACACTTAAAAACAAAAATAGATTTAAAGAAAATTGTTGGTTAATACCCCTGGCGGGGTTGCTAGATCCCCAACAGGCGCCTTCCCAGGTGGCGGATAGGGAAATGCTCACTAGATATAGTGGGTACCGGGGAAATAAAAGACTCGGGGCGGACCAAAACCAGCAAAGGAGGCAACTTCAATAAGCAGATTTAATGGCTCCAATTCACGGGAGTCTTCAACGAGGAGGAGAACCTAGAGTGCGGCAACGGAAGGTGATAGACTGACGAAGGCGCACACGGTCGAGTTAAAAGGCCACCTCGTACTCGCCAACCCGTCTAGCCAACGTGGCTAGTTAACGGCCAAATCCCCCTAAGATAATAATGATGATGATGAGTAAAGTACAGAATCGACCCTTAGTTCCCAGCGCTCTGAATACCCCTGACCAAGGTAGCGGTCAGACAAGAAAACAGAGGAAGGGCGCTAAAGTAATCCCTGGGTTACGGCAGGCTACCATGGATATAAATTAAAACTGGCAACGCGAGATCTCTTGCGACAGAGGAAAGATATTTAGAACTAGACCAAGAACTCAATAAGATACACTGGGACATTGTAGGAATAGCGGAAGTAAAAAGTTTCTGGTAAATGAGATTTTAGAAAAGAGGGAAGTAGCCTAAAAACAAAAACGGTATTGGTGAGAATTAAAAAAAAGAAGATACTGATTTAATCTAAGTGACTGAAACGTTTTTATCAGTTAATTTTGAAGATTCCTCCGTTTTCTATTGAACAATAAGATGGTTTATTGTAAAATTCATGTATTACGTTTTTGAGCATTGCTCTACGGATATATCCTGTAAAGCTCTCATCATTATTCGCTTCCGTTTATCTAAATCATTCATACCAGTCAAGTGGTAAGCTTCTGAATTTAGGTAAAATTTGGTGACACAGATGGCTGTCATTTCTACCGATTCAATGTCCAGGAAACTCATTTGTCTGAAAGAGCTCTATCACTTTTAATTTAAATTATTTATTGCAGAAAAATCCGCTTTTCTAGCAGCTGGGAATGTTATTGTCCTGATACCATCAATAAAATAAGGTCCTAAAACCATTCGAGTTCATACGTTTTCATTCTCCAGACATTGTGTTCTAGCGAAGCGATAGAGATTTATTTGAGTCAAATTTAACAAATCCTCCAGATTTTAGTTACACATGAATATCCTCGTAAGGAATCCCTTGAGGTGCGAGGTAGAGAGATGAAATTAAATACACTATCATTGTTTCAAATGACCGACGTTTCGTCCAAGCTATGCGAGCTTTTTAAGATTTCTTGAAATCAGTCGACTTTATGTGGAAATTTTAATTTCAATGTTAGATGCGATATTTACTCAGTAAGTTTAAAAGGTCTTGATAAAGCTCGCATAGGTTTCGAGCACATTATACATTTTCAATGGCAACCTTTCAAACATAGAAATAAGAGTGGGGTAGATATGCCGCTACTTATACTTTCTACATAACAAACTAAAGCTTCGTTTGGAAACATTAGTTGTTAATTTTTCGTTTGTATTTAGTTACTATATTTTAAATTGTCATTAAGCTTAAGTCTATTTGTAATTAAATTTATGTGATGTTAGAATTAAATACATATATTCGTTATGTTTTTAATTATTTTGTAACACCACTGGTTTCAAGGTTAATTCTTAATTAGAGACATTCGGCTTCACTCTGTTTAGGTAAGGCGTATCTACACTACTCCTATATCATTGCTTTGAAATGTGTATATAAGGTTTAAATAAAAAAACTGCGCTGAGTGGGTCTTGCTATTTTCTTTCGTATTCGGTAATTTTTTTAACAAAACTCGTACAAAGTTTAGAATTAAAGCTTTTCCACCATTGATTTAAAATCAAATAAAATGTACTTGTCTCGACATGTAGATACCTCTATCATCGATTTAACCCGTAGTGCAGTAAATAGAGATATATTTTTGACAAAAATAATAGTGGGATACCACCTACAGCATGCAATTGTAAATAGTATAAAGTACCTTTTATTCATGTTTTATACCGAAAATAAATTGTCATTATATAGTTAATTAATATTTAAATGCAATGAAACGTGTTTTTTCTTAACTTTTTTTTCCTGAGTGAAAAGTAATGAACCAATGTTAATGGTGTAAAAAAAAAGGTTGTAGAAGATAAGAATACAAATAAAATAAGCACCAATTTGCCTTGATCAGGTAACAACTTTCCGTGAAAAATCGGAAAAAGTAAAATATTTGGGGTTTTCTTTTAAAATTCGTAGATTCGTCATTTTTTGAGATATAGGATAAATCTTTCAGGAAATAGGAGGTAATGATGCGTACTTAGTGTGTGCCAAACCCTGCAATTGTCGGGAAAATAGTTGAGATTTAAATTTTTAAAGCAATATATTCAATCGAGGTTGAATGCTTGTGTGGTCGTCCGATTGTCAAGTTGAAATAGAAAGGAACAAAACGTATATTCTCATTTTTCGATAAAATAATACTTAACATGCAAAAAATTCATGCAAAGACGACTGAAAATGACCGAATGCAAGAAAACGGAGAAGTAGTAAAAGTACCCGCCCGCAGCGCGCTTATATAAATCGCAATCCCCTCAAAAGGCGTTAGAGGGCGGGTACCCTTACTACTACGCCGTTTTCTAACAATCGGTCATTTTCAGTCAACTTTGCATGCATTTTTTGCGTGTTAAATATGATTTTATCAAAAAATTAGAACATACGTTTTGTTCCATTCTATTTCAGTTTCACATAACAACCGGACTACCATACGACCATTCAGCCTAGATTGAATATATTGCTTTGAAAAATTTAAATCGCAATTGTACATAACATAATTGCTAGACAATTATGGGGTTTTGCACACTTAGTACGTATCATTACTTCCTATTTCCTGAAAGATTTATCCTACATCACAAAAAATGATGGCTCTACGAATTTTAAAGATAAACCAAAATATTTGACTTTTTCCGGTTTTTCTCGGAAAGTTATTACCTGATCGAGTCGAATTGGTGCTCATTTTATTCGTATTTTTATCTTCTATAACTTTTCTTTGTACACCATTAACATTGGTTTATTACTTTTCACTCAAGAAAAAAAAGTTGAGAAAAAACACGTTTCTTTACATATTAATGTTAATTAACTATATAATGACAATTCGAACATGAATATAAGATACTTTATACTATTTACAATTACATGAGGCAGGCGGTATCCTACTATTATTTTTATCAAAAATTTACTTAATGTTTGCTCTATTGACAGGGGTTCCTGTACACACATACTAACGGGTAAACTTATAGGTTTACTGTCATGGAGATAATTGTTGTTACAATTGTTCCCTTGGAAATTAACCGAAAGTTAACGTTAACCAGATATTGAAAAACTGCCCCATAGTCATTGTCACAGAAAACACAGTAACTTTAAAACACAAACTACGAATCAATGTCGGCGACAGTCATGAAGCAACTAAACAACTCGAGTGGAGCCATTTACATGTCGGGGAAATTTTGTAAATTTTATCCGTACGCGTTGCGTATTTTTCCAAATTTTTTGAACCAATCAACGTTTATACTTACGTTGTAATACAAAGTTCAACGCTATTTGTGTCACAGCCAGTCTGTAGCATATGTATAAAAAAATAATTGAAAATCAAAATTATTCAAATTAAAGAAAAATATTTAAAAAAGTGTGATTTAATACCTGAAGTCTAAGAGTTTGTTAGTTACAAAACTGGTCAGCACCTGCTGAATTTGTTTTCACGTAGAACCAATTATTTATAAACACGCTGAAAACATTTATCACACCATAATTTAATACATCAAGTTTACGAATGCGTAGTTTAAAGTAGTTTTCATATAAAACGTAAATTAATATTATATCCGTTAAAAATTGTTTAATAAAAACAATTATTTATGATTATAAATTCAAGAACTAGAATTTATTTCCATAAGCTTAAGAGGTTTTAACTATGGAACGGGTAGCAAATTTAAAAAGAAATGTACGTACTTATATGAAGATAAATTAGACTAGAGCGTGAGGTTTTCTGCACAAAATAAATCAAAAAATTTTATTTAAACTTCTCCTGAATATGTATGAAAGTTAATTGCTGTTAACATTAAACATACAAGAATGTAAAACGACAAATTTAAGGAGCAATAATTCTGAGCACAAAAAATAAATTAAAATAAAGAAATTTAATTCACCAGTAACTATTATTTACGACTGCAGAAAAACCTTCACATACTGCAAATTAAAATGAAGCATGTGTGTATGTATTTGTTTATTTTGTCTTTTTAATATTAACAAAGGATTCGGCTACAATACCTTATTTACATGAATATAAATAATTGAAATAAAATGAAAGTATATAGTTTATTCATAAGTATGTAATTATATTACTTTATTTCTTCTTCATCCAATTTCTTCTGTCTATTACTTTTCTCACCCACCCATTGTCCCCTTCTATCTCTTATATTTACTCTTAGTTTCATTTAATCCTTCTTTATATGCTCTAAGTTCTTCCATCCCCACCCAATCTGTACAATTTCTCCTTTTTTTCATTTCCCACTCTAAATCTTGCTATCAATCCTTTTTCCTTCACTCCATTCTCTCTTATTATATATCTTTGTACTCCTTCTGTAATGATCTCCCAATTCTTTTCGTTATATTTACCACCTTTTACTCTTGCACCTCTTTCTTGTGTATGTGTATCTTGATCTCTTCTATCAATCTTCTCTGCTTCTCTCTTCCTCATTCTTTTTATCTCCTCTCTCGTATATCCTCCTCTTTCGTAGTATAATCTTTTCTCACTTTCTCCATTCTTTATTTGTTGAGATTCTATTTCTCTCCAGCGATCGTGTAATATTCCGTTTTCTCTTTCCTCCTCTCTATCTTTCTCTCATACCCCACCTTATCTTTTCTTTCGTAGTATAATCTTCTTTTTACTTTCTCCATTTTTTATTTGTTGAGATTCTATCTCGTTTCCGCATTCGTATAATATTCCATTCTCTTTCATCCTCTCCATCTTTTACTCATACCCCACTTCACCGTTTTAAATTTTACACCTTTTTTCCCTTTCTAATTGCAATACTCACTTTCAGTACTTCTCTTGTATGTTGATTTATCCTAAATACCTGTATTTGTCCACCACAATCTCTATTCTTTCTCTCCCCAAAGCCATGTTATTTTCCTCTTTCTCCTTTTTTTTCAAATTCCATAATCTTTGTTTTACTTACGTTTTTTATTACTCCTTTCATCCCTTCTTCACTTTTGACATTGTTACTATGTCGTCCGCATACCTAATATTCTTCCACAATTCCTCCCATCTGGTGTCTCTGTAGTTCCTCTTCAAAATCGATAATGTACAGTAAATTCCAAAAAATACGCATATATAGAATTTTTTTTTATTATTTATTCCTTGGAAATAACACTCATTGGCGGCAGTGAAGAGATTTTTGGTACATGTCAAATTTGACATGTTAATATTAAAATATTCAAAAAAAATTCAAAAGCTTAACAAACATCCTTACTTTAATTCTTTTCTAGTCGAAAACCGAATCTATTATACCCTCCACGAGGCCGTAATGTCTTCAAACTAATGAATTGTTTTCTTGTCCTCTCAAGCAAACAGGTAAAAAAAAGGATGTGGGTGTAAGTTCTTAAAATGGGTCATTTGTTGATATTATAGTACATTATTTTGCATATAAAATTAATACATATTCTAATTTTCTTTTAATGTAAAAGCAACTACTCTTGCTCTAGAGTTGCGAAACTGGCCCCGAAAGCAGACAAACTTGCAACAACGTTCAACTGCAGTGTGAGGGAAGATACTAAACAAACCCCTTATAAATATCTTAAATAAAACACCTTCATAGAGCGTCAAAACCATGGGTCAAACAAAGAATATAAAGTAGACAATCAAAGAAATTGAAACAATTAATAATCTCGAAAAAAATCAGAAGAGTCCACGATCAATAAAACTAAAAAAAAAAACACGAGTTGATTGTGACGGGAGAATTTAAAAAGAGAAATAAGAGAAGAAATGAACTTTTTTGAAAAAGCAAATGTTGTCATGGGTGGCAACAAAACTGACTCGTGGTTCATAAAATTATCAAAAATAGCTGTCAACCAACTAACCATCCCCCCTATGACCTAAGGAAACCGCTCAATCCTAAAATGAACAATCGATTTAAAAAAACAAAATTAGAGCCAATGAGATGAACGATGTAGAATTAGTGGTTTTAGAGAGGATATTTTGGATCAGAAGGAAGAACACAAAGAAAAAAAAATGATAAAAAATGTGTAGCAATAAAGTATCACCAAAAGTCGATTTAACAATGTAAATGTCGTGAACTGCTTGAAAATTTCCGAAAATAAAGGATTTTGCCGAGTTACTCATTACGGCATATAATCAGAAAATTGATTGTTAACTTCAAAGAAGGAATAGAAATTAATTGGAAAATTGATGATAGAGTTTCTAATTATACTATATAGAAGATTCTAAGAATATCATGGAAATAAAACATCAAAGTTTTGAGCAGAATGAGGAAGAAGCTAGAAATATCTGACACCACAACACAGTATTATGAAAAATAATCAAGGATATTACCTTCCACAACCATTCTTGTAAGGCAATAAAAAAGTGGTACAAAAAGTAGATGTCATATCGTTTTTGTCCAAGAAGTTTAACTTATTTGGCCGGGTTCTAATTTAGAAGAGCTGTCATTTTTGACGTATCAGAAGAAATCGAATGTAAACCTCAAGGACGTAATTGACGGTAAATGACTTTTTAAATAACAGGCTAAAGCCATAGTAGACTAAGGCCATAGTAGGCTGGGCAGTGTTCACCTTATATAAGCACCAATAAAGAGAAACAATGCGTGACACGCAAATAGTATATATATGCTTCCTATTGTTTTTATTTTTAGTATCGGTTTGCTGATGATGATAGCTTAGCTATTGGAACACGTGTCTGAGTAAAGTTTTTTGGTGCAGTTTTTGATGTTTTCCCGTTTGTTAAAATATACACTGCAGTTTAGTGTTCCATTCCTTTGATCTTCGATCAGTTGACAAAAACAGATTACAAAGCACCCTATTAATTTACATCAAAAAAAGCAGATAACACACCACTGCATTTAAAATAACAAAGTTGTGGTATCCACTTCTGGTATAACTTCAAGTAATAGCGCCATGAAGATATGTTCAGTACGTAGATCATGTTCATTTGTATAGAGTTACAAATTTTCAGCTGAATTAGTTTTTTTGTTCTCATTATTTGTCTAACATGCTATCGTCGAGACATACCCTGTATTGCTTAAAGAGGGAACACTAAATTCACTGTGGGAAAAATAATTTCTTTTTGTTCAAATTTTACTTATGCGAAAGAGGTTTCTATAATGCGACATAAAGTCTTAACTGGTTTTAAAAAAAGTATAAATTTTAATATAACAAATATTTAAATTATCTTTCTCACCCTATAATGTAGAATCGCAGGTAGCTTACTATTTAAAATATTAAAAGCTAATTTTACTACAAAAATTAAAGTTAGAATTACATCATAAACGACAGCTTCAATAGAGTAAGAGATCAAAATATGGAACTTAAATTTACGCAGACTTTGAACGGTTTAGAATACACCAGTCGAAATAAAGCAAAACCAGAATAAAATTCAATCTTCTCTAAGTGTTAGACGAGCCGATGGTGGTTGCTCTCATTGTTTGATAGAAGGGAATAACAACAAGATCTTTTATTGTATTTTTTCTTGTTAAAACCTGATTTGATATAGTGTAATTATGTAAATGGGGATTTTGTGATTTATGAAATGAGATTGTCACACATTTATTAATATTTAATAACATACAATTTATTCTATAAGGTCACAGTGGCTGGGTGTTTTTATTACGGCAAAAAATTTAAGGTCATCAGCAAATAGTAATTTTTGAATAAGACTCGGTAAATCCAGATCATTAATGTATATTAAAAACAAGTAAGGACCCAAGAGGGATCCTTGAGGAACACCTGAATTTACTTGAATGCATTTAGAGACTGCAGATTTAATTTTTACGCTCTGTTTTCTATTGGTGAGGTAACTATGAAACCAATTTAGAAGTGATCCATTTAATCCATAAGCTCTCAATTTAGCAATAAGATGATGGTGACTGACTTTATCAAAAGCTTTACTGAAATCGGTAAATATTGCATCTACTTGATAACCTGCGTGAACGGAATTGAGGAGAGAAGCTTGAAAAGATAGTAGGTTTGTGACCGTTGATCTACATTTCATAAAGCCATGTTGATCATTACTGATTATGTTTTCCAAACAAGGTGTTAATACATCACGAACCCAACTTTCAAAGAGTTTAGCAATGCAAGATTGAATTGTAATTGGTCTATAGTTTGAGATAAGTGACTTATCTCCACTTTTATGTATTGGTGTAATGAGACTAAATTTTAAATCGTCGGGAAAAATACCAGAAGAAAGGGACCAATTAAAGAGATTAGTTAAATGTGGTGTTAATATGGTAGCACAATGTTTTAATGTAATTGGAGATATTTGGTCAGATCCCGGCCTTTTCCTTTGATCAAGTCTGCAGTACAACATCTTGGCTAACTTGAAATGAATTGATATTCAGAAAAGAATCAAAATCGTAATCCGAGACATTATCAGCAGGGGAGTCAAAAACACTTGAGAAATGGTCAGCAAAAGATCAGCTATACCCTTAGCATCATAGGCTGTTTTTAAATTGTATGACATTTCAGATGGGTAATCTTTATGTTTTTGTATTGTATTCACATAGTTCCAGAAACTTTTAATATTATGAGGAATAGAATTTTCAATGGATTTTAAATAGTTATTGTAATCAAATCGATATAACCTATTGCATTGACTACGGATATTAGAGAACTCAATGTAATCATTTTGATTTTTGGATTGTTTGTATAGAATATGGTAATACTTTTCATATTGATATCTTGTCGTAATCGAGAAGAAACCCATCTTGGAAAATTCGATTCTCTAACAAGTCTTATTGGTGTAAATCTTATTTCCGTTGTCTAAAATATTTACAAACTTTGTATACGCTTTGTTTACCGTTGTAGATCTAGAGATACTTGACCAATCACTTTGAGCAAAATAACTTCTAAAGTTTATGACATCACATCTCTTGAAATCATAAAATGAATAGTAATTCTTTAACATGTTCACTTTACTGGTTTGGCCAATTGAAAATGATAGAGCTGGGTGATAACCATTCGATTCCTCAGGCAGTAAAGGATCTATGGAGCGAGCTAAATATAGTAAATCAAATGATGAGAAGATAAGATCCAGTAATTTACCGTCACCATTAAAGATACAGTTTTTTTGCAGAAGATTTAGTGATAAAAAAGAATCCTGTATGATACGTGTATTGGGAAAGTTTGAAAGAACGAAATGTTCTTGAGAGTCTAACCAGGAAGTATATGGAAGGTTGTAATCACCGGCAATAATTACATCAGTAAAATGTTGATTTGACGTTAATATTTGTTCAACCGTTGAACAGTGATTTTGATATTTATCATTAGTACTCATTGGTGGAATATACATACCTCCGACAAGAAGACTCGTTTGATTGTTTTGAATTGTAATGAATACTTGCTCAACCGAGTTAGATTGAGAAATTACAAGACGTGACGAGAAACGCTTAGCGACAGCAATTAAAACAGCCCCACCACTCAATTTGTGACTAATAGCCGAATCTCTATCTTTCCTATATACATTATGATTGAAAAGACCGAGTTCGTTATTAGATATAGATGATATTAAAATGGTTTCAGTGAGAATAACAAAATCAAAATCTGGCATTAATAATGATGATGATAAGTTTTTTATTTTACTTCAACAACCATTTACATTTTGATAGTAACACAAAGAGTAGTTTGCCCGTTGGTTAGTTTTTTGATCAATAATTTTTGGAATACCCCCAACATACCTTATTGTAATATTTTTTTCACCTTCTTCACTTCTTTCCTTTAACTGGTAGCGAAGCTTTTGTAGATAATTTCTTTCGATTGTGGTCTTATCTCTAGTGGCAGATATAGTAAAGTTTGAATTGAGTCTTCTGAATCCAGTCACAGAACGCAGTAATGAGATAGCAGTAGTTTCATTTGGTAGAATTATCTTAAGAGGTCGACATTTTCCATTAGTAGGCGATTTACCCAAACGGAAGAACTTGCAGTTTTCAATCTTCTTGTCAAAAATATATTAGAGAATACTTTCTTCAGCAATTTATTATCATGTTCCATCATTTCTTGTGTATTAGAAGATGCACTTTCATCTAGGTTAAAGAGTAGGATATTTTTTGATTTCAGAGTTCTCTCTTTTGCTTCAGCTACAGCAGTTTCGATTATTTCATCACGGTCTACAATTTGAGAGTTAGTATGTCGCAAGGTCTCGATGTCTTTCTTGAGTGCACCAATAACTTCTAGAAGTGTGTCAATCTTACTCTTAGTAGAATCAACACAATTTGCACAATGGAATATCAAGTGTTTGTTTGGTGATTTAATTAGCACTTCTTCATTACGAGATAGGCCTCCACATGTTGCATGAAAGGGCAATAAACAATTGTCACACTTGATTTCTTTATCAATATTTAAAATTTGTTTGCAAACTAAACATTGGTTTATTATAGGCATCTTGATATGATTTATTTCTATGTCTATTCCCAGGTAATTAATTAGTTTTCTTTAGAGAACTTATTCTGACTTATTTATTAATTTTTATTCTTAAGTGTGATTTATACAGCATTTACTAAATGTTCACCATTGTAGTAATCTTATCAATCATGCACAAGCTGCAAAAGTCCGATTTCAACTTTCAGTTCATTAAATAATCAAATTTGCGGGTTGCAAATTATTGAAAAATTAAACACATTTAAACATTTAATCAGTTTATTTGATTATTAACTGTTTTCAAATTCACTGCACTTCTAACTACAATATTAAATTAAACACAATCGGAACGTAATCAGAACACGTCTTTACGCATTAATTTAATTTATATTATTATTAGTCTTGTTCGGAGATTGATAGAACTGATTGAAGCAAGCAAAAATATAGAATTTTTTTTTCTCCACCTATTTTCTTAGAAGCTACAGCATATTGGTGTGATACTTATTTTAATTTATTTCTCAATCCATTTTGTTAACTTGAAGCAACATTTTCATGTTGGGGGGCAAATGTCATGTCACTGATTTGACGAACGTACCCTAAAATGTCAAAAAAATGATGAACAAAATTTTCCATTTTAAATGACATAATCTTTGGAAAAAAAAATTTTGTTTTTGATAAATTCTTGTTTTCCTAACCACTTCTACCAATTTCTGAAAAAGAGTTCGGCAAATTTGAGACACCCTGGGGACCTAATACCTACATTTTTTTTGTGGCGCAATCTGATGAACGTTTTTGGAATCGCATACTACATATGTTCACACCTCCATTTTTAATTTTGATTCAAATTTCACTTTGACTAAATATGGATGACTTCCATTACGAATATTTTCGGACCATCGAGAAATTTCTCAATATTGAAATCCCAGTATATCTAAACAACTTATTGCTGGATACGAAAGACATATATAAAAGAGTCAATTATTAATCAACATGTGAACAACTATTTAGAGCTGCTAGTTTGTAATGATTTGAAACATAAATTTATATTTCCACGAGAAGTCAAAGCAGCGGGAAAAACATTTATACCGGACGATTTTTCTTTAAACATAGTCGACGAGGCACAAACAGATGTGCTCCAAGATGCAGTAGCGGTTGGATTTCCATGTGATAAAGAACGATAATGAGACTAAAACCAGGACTGAAATAAATGAAGAAGCATGGTATGTGAAGAAAAAGGTATTGTGAATTTTAAACCAGAAACCAATGAGTTACGTTGAGAAGAATGTTAAAAGTAGATAATACTTTTTATAACAATGAAGAAATATTTGAATCCGACCTTAAATTTAAAGAATACCCAATAAGAACGTTGACCTTTCTTCAAACAGTTTATATTTAAAATAACTAATAAAAAGACAGTTATCTTAAAAAACTCTACCTATCCTTGGATGTTAAACGAAGATAAAGGTCAAATTAGCCTAGACATATTGAAGAGATGTATTCCTAACAAAAATTAAAAAATGACTCAATACCACGAAATCTTCACCCTCTTTAGAATATAATTGTAAGTCTTAGAGTGAATCAACGGACGACGATTCAAGACGAAACGGAGAAAGAAAAGTACTTCATCTATCGATCATTATCAATTTAAATAAATACTACGCACTTGTATATGAATAACAATGGTTTATTGGGCAATTTGTACAATCTTTGGGTGAAAATAAGTACAAAATGAAATTTTTAAAGCAAAAACATCTTTAATTTACTTGGCCAAAAAGCGATGGCATTTTAATTGGCATTGGGTAGAATTGTATGGCATTGCTGTGAAATTGTTTGGCATTGGCTGTCATTTCAGTGAAGTTTTTGGAATTATGGCATTTTTTTGGATTGAATTACCCCTCGTTTGTATAATTAGAGTGAGGTTATATTTCACGTAAAACCCATTGCTGAAGGCTTGGAACAGGTTCTACAACAGGCGACCACCTGCGGTTTCTTTTTTTTTATTTTGTTCGTGTTGTTTGTTTACCTGGCATTGTTGCTAACAAAAATCGTTTAATGATGGAAATCCCATTTAATTTACATTGTATTTTTACACACTAGTAGCTCTTCATCCACAATTATTTATTAATCAATATGCTGCTTTTATTTATTTATTTATTAATTACCGGAAAGAAAAACAACCCTTTTAAAATCTGGTATGTATCGCTAGAATTTTATGAAATTCTATTTGCAAAAGTCAACAGAGTAGAATTACGTTATCGTTCAAACTAGATAACGGAAACCGTCGCGACAAGACAAAAAGTCATCGCGCCCATGCTAACCGTTCTCGAAAAATTTAATTTGAAATAGAATTTCTAAAAGGGATTTGTATAACTTAAGGAATGTCGTAAAAATAATCTAGAGGGTTTAATATAAATCGGTGTTTGTAGTATTTAGTGACATCGTTTGATCTTTTAAAAACAGAGTCGGAAGCTAAATTATCCAAGACCCTTTCGGCGACACACTCTTGAAACAATGCTATTCTAAGAATTTAAATATAGCAGAGTAGAAATTCGTCCATTAGCTGCCTCCGGTTTATCTGTCACCCAGCAGCAACTGCTTCAAGAGAGGGTTTAGTGCAACGACTGGGTCGGGATTTTAGTTAAAGCGAGAAATGCGGCGATTGAACGAAGACGGTTAAAGTCTGATGAATCATACGTCTATTCTGAGCGTCGCCACGTGGTTACCGACGACGGCGGCGTCACGGGGTTTCCGTAGTTTCTAACGAAATTTCCACTGAGAAACGTCTAGACTGTGTCGTCTTCCTTTGCTCGCACGCTCAGTATTTTATGTTGCGTCCTTACAAGTTGTGGATAAAATACTGCACCGGAACTAAACATCAGCTGGTCCGCATTTCCTTAAATACCCGTGCACATAATGCATTAATCCCTTCCGTTTATTTGGGTGTAATATATCTCTCTTTTTTTTTGCTTCATCCCCTTTCGCGTGTATTTTAGAGCATCTTACTACGACATTATCGATTTGGACTTTGATTGAGAAATTTATAAAGCACGAAACAAACACGGAAAAAACATCAGGTTAATGAGAGGGTTTCGTTCCTGATTGAAAGCAAAACATTACACTATATTAAGCTACATTTTGATACATTCAACGATAGGTAATTATGACGTAAAGATATTTAGTAAAATATAACTTTGGACCTCCGTGTCGTTAATTGCCGTAGTTTAACCCGAAACTTAAAAAGAATATATACCACCATAATTATTTGACCGACAAGAAAATTGGATCCAACGTTTAGGGCGTTAATTATTAAAACAAGTTTCGGTATTGTTTTTACTTCGAGTTGTCGCTGTGTATAAAAACTCTCCTGTGTTGCACGCACAAAAAGGATAACTCCTGATGTAAACGAACGGAAATGAATGAAATTTTTCACAGACAACTTATTTTTGGCTGCTTTCCCGACGAATGTAGCTGAAAAAATCTTGATTAGGTATTAAAGTGGCAAGCTTGATACGCCCTAGCAGTGTATTTATATGTATAGCAACTAAGCTAAGAATGTTTTAGACCGTGAAAGAACTGGAATTAAATAACTCAGCGAGCGCCCATTTCTGAAGTTATTTTGAGATGGAAGAAACAACGCCTACTTAGCAAAAACTTCTAATATTTCGCCTTTAAGAAGAAACGTATTGTCAGAATGATAAAATAACGAGAGTATAATAATAACATGATGTAATGTTCCGCACATTTATATCAGTAAGGCCTCGCTTAGAACGCAAATTAGCGCCATGAATCACCTGCGAATTTGATTTAAAGTTTAAGTGGCATTTCAATATCCATGTTCACAAGTCGGCAAAGCTGAATTACACGACACGTGCGGCAAATGGCGAGGGTTGACAAGTCGATGCCTCCTTAGAGACTATCGGACCATCCAAACCTTACAACTGACTCTTAGCCCTGAACTCTGCAAAACCCCAGATGTCGTCCATGTTTCACTAAATAGAATGTAGTGGATTCTCCGAAGACAAACCCTTTCGTTATACTACGTGCCGGTGCGGTTCGGGTTCGCCCTTTTAAAACTTAATATGAAAAAAATATTGCCGAAAAAGACTGTATTCGATTTGCACGTAGCATGTGTTACATTTATGGGAAAACATGACCCGTTTCTTTTGTTTCAATGTTTTTTCTCTCTTGAATTGATTTTTCTTAATATCGATGAAACGTGTAAAATTCTGTAGCTACCTAAACACAACTAAATTAAGCAATAAATGAAATGCTTTTATGAAATTTAACTAAATAATCTATTCAGGCACGCAAAGAAAAAAATTTATTTCTCCTTCTGTTATTCATCATCTAAAAAGATTATCACTACAACTGAAATCCATCGGGAAATAAAAATATCGTTTCTTATATTTCTTATGGATTTTTGGGAAATATTTTTTGTTAGAATCATACATGCAACTTTTTAGGGTTTACCAAATTTAAAAAAAATTAAATCGATTATACGTCAATTGGACGCGACCAATTGGACGATACAGACAATAGTAAAATTGCAACAATAGGTATTATTTCATCACTGTTTCAGGCGATTAACGTTCAAAAATTTTTAACAGCAGCGTAATTGTTTTAAATTAAATTAAATTACCAACACCGTTCACCCTCGATCACATCTACCAACCAACACCATTTACTCCAAATCACATAAAAACGTGTAATGTTTTTAAAGAAGAAAATTGTAATAACTGTAACCTACCAACCAAATCATTCACCTACAATTAGTTACAATAGTTTCTCATCATAATTACATAAACGTCTAAAGGTCGCGCGTTTATTTGTCGCCGCGTCCAATTTTCGCGGTTCCTGTTGCACGCGTCCAATTGCCGCGCGTCCTATTGATCGCGTTCAATTGACGCGTCACCATTTAAATCCGATAAAAAACCTAATTCGGTCTGATGACTTACATATAAACTTTTTAAAGAAACTAGAACAAAAGACTTTAGAAATGGAGTGCGGTGTAGAAGGGACGTGCAATTCATAAAAATTTTAATTTACCTCTATAAGGATGTTAACTATTTCATTGTCTACTTTTATAATAGGAAATTTGCCATTATAGCAGAGGGGAGCACTCTTAGAAGAACTAATGGATGTAGTATAAAAACCCAGAAATCGTCGTGCTAGTGTATGTTCAAAACTAAGGAAAAAGCAATAAGACAATCTGGAGAAAATAAATGCAATAATGTAAACAAATTTAATTTTAAATGATTTTTTTGCACATAAATCTGTATTTCCGAGAAAATTGTCCTGAAAAAGGAGATCTGGGAAAGAATCGCGCAAACGAAACAAACCACATAGGTTTGTTGGAAGGGCAATCTCTCCCTACCCACAACTCATCATAATCCCAAATAGGGTTAAATTCTTTTGATCGGCTATAACTTGCGGTGACGTGATTTTTCAGAAACAAATGGATTCGCGCGGATTGGCGGAAATCCACGAGAGAAAGATTCTCTGAAAAACACCATTCAATTCTTGAGGCTCTATCGATTAAATTAATTGAACTGAACTTCGCAAAGAAGCAAATTGTTGAAAATTACCTTACGCCGCCATTTCTCCGTAAAGAAGGGTCCGAATGCAACGCTAGTGAACTCAAATTGCGCGTCTTTTACGGGCCACAATTTTGGTCTTATTACAAATTCGAGAAATCTATACTTTTCGAGAAGTCGACAAAGAACTGATGGAAACAAAAAATTTCGGGCACGCAAAAAGAATTCGAAATAACCGCCCCGAGAACTTCTGTGCGGCGCTTTGTTCGTGAAAAGAAGTGCGGATAACGCGACCTTGAAAAAATTGAGCAGTTTTTTGTCCATATCTCGAAAAACATCGATCTGAGCAATTCGGGGAATAGAATCAAAACTGTTGCTCGTAAAAAAATCCCGCAATCTGAGAACGCTAGCGTAACATTCCTTCGTTTTTTCCCCTTTGGGACGCCATACTCGAAATCATTTCGCTCCTATTAATTCATGCAATCGTCAAAAACTGTTCGATTCTCTCCCATTCAAATGACATTTTCTCTGGACTAATGTAACAAGAAAACAATCACAAATTGTGATACTATGAATATAATACTGTGATCAAAAAGTAAGGTGAAATTGTTTATAAACTGTAAATTTTTATTTATTCTTTCAAATCAATTTCACCCCTTCAAAGTAATCCCCGTCCGATAAAACAACACTTTTTCCAAAGCTTGTTCCAGTCCTCTAAACAGTCGGAAAAGTCTTTCCGGTATAGCCGTCAAGACCTTCTTCGATTCGGTTTTTATCTCCTCAATCGTGTCAAAACGACGTATCCGCATTGGTCTTTTGAGTTTGCTGAATAGCCAAAAGTCGTATGGGGCCAAATCAAGCGAATACGGTGGTGGCGGAACGATATTAGTCGCATTTTTGGTAAAAAAGTCGCGAAGAACCAATGCGGTATGACATGGTGCATTATCGTGATGAAGGAACCAATAGTTGTTCGCCAATAGTTCCG
Organism: Abscondita cerata; assembly: GCA_030710515.1. Taxonomy (NCBI): domain Eukaryota; kingdom Metazoa; phylum Arthropoda; class Insecta; order Coleoptera; family Lampyridae; genus Abscondita; species Abscondita cerata. The sequence goes on from JALBCR010001284.1 coordinate 37,977, forward strand.
GCCGTTCCAGACGAATAGCTTCACGTAACTGACGCGTAACGCTCAAATAATATTCTTTGTTGACAGTTTGCATCAAATCTTTCATTTTTGGATGTGTCCCTCGTCGGTAGACGTTGATGGTCGTCTAGAGTGCGGTTCGTCTTCAACGCGTTCTCGGCCTTCTTTGAACTTGTTGTACCACTAATAAACGTTTTTTTTTGTGCCATAGTTTGATCAACAAAGGCCTTCCGTCACATTTTCAACGTATCCGCACAAGAATATTCGTTCCGCAAACAAAATTTGATGCAAGTTCTTTGCTCAACCAAATCACCCATTGTAGAAACCAAAAAAATTACTTTTGGTTGTTTACAAATACACGTGTAACTCGGAGATAATTAAACCTTTTGACGAACAGATGCTTGGCAATTCTATAGACAGTCCTACCAACCTAGGAAAAAATCGTAATGCCCGGGAGTTTTAAATGACCATTTTATCTTACTTTTGGGTCACAGAGTAGAAGTAAAAGAGGAATACTTTTGGGATTGTCAAAAACAACACAAAAGAAGATAAAAAGAATCATAAACAAGAAGGAAAAAAACATGCAATAGATGACTGAAGATACAACTTATATTTTTTATAACACACTAATATTAAGCTATTATATCAGATTTGATTAGAGAATGAATAATAGAAACCTTCATTATTTTATTGTGATGTAAGTGTTACGTATGGTGCCCCAGAAAATCAGTATAAACCTGTATAGAGGTCCGAAACAAACCTTAATAATAAATAAAAAAATTACTTAAAAGGTCACAAACTCAGAAGTATTGAAGACAATTAAGAATCACTAACTGACACCCAAAATCAAAGTTATTCAGAACCGCCGGCTTCAATTTGGATAACAAAATTCAAAGCCAACGAAAAATCACAAATTTGGGTCTATATAAGTATTCTTATTCAATTGTAAAACTTGATGAATAACACCTACAGAGGGTAGAAATTAATATATGTGTGATTAATGTTTAAGATTGAAAATCAGAAACGTCCTAGCAATTATTAAGGACTTAGAATAACGGGTAGCATAAGTCTACTTTTTGAGAACATCTTTGTAAACTAACTAAAGCGGATTTAGGAGAGACTATGTAATAGGTAAATCACACGAATATGAGTAATCTATTTATACTATAACAATTAGTAAAAAAGAGAATTGGAAAAGAGAAGGAAATGTGGGTTCGTGATAACTTGACGTAGGCGGTTTTGTCACCGACCATCTCGTCGTCAAGACAACTCAACTTTAAAACAATCGCCCTATATATGTTATGTTTCGAAACACTAATTTGGATTATTTTTAGCTCGCTCTATAACTGATCATCATATCAATCATTTAAAAAATAATACAGCATTTTTAAACAATCAAAAGCTTATTTTTTTGCATTACATGTTATAATTGTTGGGGCAAACTACTAAGGAAAGTCTACAATGTGTAGATTTCTAAACTTTTCCACGCGCCTTTAATAGTTATCTGCGTCTCTGTATATTTTTATAATTTGAAGAAATTTCGGTTTGAAAATAGATGCTTAACTTCTATATATAAGATTTATGGTATTTATCCAGCTAGAAGATATCTGCCGGAAAATCAGTCACTTAGACTAGTTTCAATAACAACTATTTGTTGAAAGTAATCAATTGTCTAGTACATGACTGCCATTCACTATTTACATTGTCCTTTAATGTTTTTTAAAAATCTGCACAATAATCCAATTTTTACATACAGAAACGTAATTCTCCGGCTCAGGAAATGTGGCGAACTATATCACCAATCTCTAAAAATCTTTTACTGAATCAGTACAGGAATCTATCATTTAGTTTGGATTTAAGGGAGTTATTTATATAATTTGTTTTGTATTCTTCATTTACTATTTTGTTATCTTTTTACTTACAAATTTATGTCACTTCATTCGGGTGACGCAAGTAAATAAAATAAAATAAATTAAAAATATGATGCGGAGTAAAAACTTTTCTAAGACAAATTTTCTTTACAACCAGTTTTTCCGCCGGCCAGTTTTCTCGGCGCCGAGTTGTCCTGACGACGAGATGTCCGACAAAGAGATATTTGCGGCGAGTTATCAACTAGAAATGTTCACCAATTTCTTTAACATCGAAAAAATTTATGATTGGATACCACAATCAGAACAAGTATTCAACCATTTACAATAATTTATAGAATCAAAGAAAGAAAACAATAAAATTACTAAATAACTAGTTTATGTAGAGAAGCTTACGTACAAATTTAAAGAAAACAAAGTACTTTGTCATAAAAAGCAACAAAAGTTTTCATATTCGTTAAGATTAAATAAGTAGATTAATTGAAATATCTGAGCTTAATGGTTGTCACTCAAGAAATAAGAGAAAAGAAAAGAAAACTGGAAATGATAAACGCATAAGTAAAGTAAAGGAATTACAAATGCAGACATCGGTCAAAGAATGTGCTCTTAAATGGATCGCATAGGAAGAAAGGGCTTATGCTGGTTTGTACATTTAAACCAAATGAAGGCTTGAAGAAGGGAATTGAATAGATAGATTTAAAAAATATAAAGAAGTACTTGTTCCTCCTCTCACTCGCCTTTGCAACTTGAACCTAAGCATAGGGACATTCCCTTCCTGTCTAAAACGGACAATTATTGTTCCGATATCAAAGGAATGGAACTATAAACTGCAGCGTCTATTTTAACAAACATTAAAACACCAAAAAACTGCACCAAAAAAACTATACTCGGACACGTATTTAAATAGTAACCTATCATCATCAGCGAACCGATCGGTTATTATTCCGATACATAAAAAGGACAGTAAAAAAGATGTCTCCAACTGCAAACCAATCTCCATGTTATCCAACATAAGCAAAATATTGGAAAAAAATATCAATAAACAAATTGTCCAGTATTTTGACCAAAATAACTATATTCCGCCTAACTAATTTGGGTTTAGAAAAGGCGTGAGCACACAGGACGCCCTACTAACAATTACAGGTAAGCTTTAAAAATCATTAGACAATTAAAAAAAAAACTATAGTTATTTTTTTAGATCTCAAAAATGCTTTTGATTCAATTTCACAGCTTGACCTTATCCACTTCTTGATAAAAATTGGTATAGACGGAACTGTTTTAAATTAGAGAAGATAGGGTACAAATGTACAGGGAGGGTAGCTCCCTTAGTACCTCTTCATCCTGTATGTTTTCCATCCCCCAAGGCACTATATTAGGTCCAAAATTGTTTACGGTTTAATTGGTAAGCCTATGTCAAATAGAGTTAGAGAGTGGTCATTCAATTTTATATGCAGATGACACTGCGTTGTTATTTGAAGAGAATTAGCTGGGAAGAAGTTCATCGGCTAGCAAATTTGGGGCTGGACAGGGCGACTCGGTGGATGGGAGAACATACCATAACAATCAACTTAAATAAAACTAAATACATGACATTTTCTCTATCCATCAAAAGGAAGCCTGACCACTGTGTGATTGCTAGCCACTCAAAACATTGTCCACAATCTGCCTGCGACTGAACTAGTCTGAATCGTGTGGACCAGATTAAGTGTTTGGGTGTCACCATAGACAACCAAATTAAGTGGAAAGTCCATATTGAAAATATAGCCTCAAGACTAAAGCAGATAGTACCATTAATAATAACATTAATAATAATAATAATTTTTGAACATAAAATACTAGCAAATTGGTCTACGTCGCATTAGTTCAATCACTCTTACTATACTGTATAGTGGGTTGGGGTGTAGCATTTGGCTCTAACCTCTATCCCATTAAGTCAATTTAAAATTTGATAATAAAATGCATGTGCAGAGCAAGTAGGCTGGACTACCCCTCCCCATTATAATAGTGAGCTGTCAATTTTGAACTTTAATCAAATGTATAATTATAACTGTCTCTCAAAAAACATCTACTTTCATCCCTAACTATACTCGTAGTCAATTCAAATAGACGAGGTCGCCATTTAAAGGCTGATAAAAAAAATTACTTTAAAAAAATAATACAAAAAAAACACCTTGTTAAACTTTCCAGTTCAAATACTAATATCTAATGTTGTCTGGTTACAAGAAACTATTTATTTCTTATTTCTATTTCATTAGGTATACAATATCTAATTATTGTTTATTTTATTAATGTTATCTATCTTTTTTAGTTACAAGAAGCCGTAATTCATTTTTATTTTTTATGTTTAAAATGATCAAACGATATTGTTGTATATCGCAATTAAGTTTAGTAACAGAACTCCCCAGCAGCACCACGGGTTTTTCTAAAGCTGCTGGGTTTCCCAATTATTGTAAAAAAAGTCAATGTAAATATATTAAAGAAATTGAAACAATTAAAAAAACAGTAAGTTGTACATTTGTGAGTGACATAACAAGAAAAGCTTAATGCTTAATTGTAACGGTTGCAGTTCACAAATAATAATAAAAGAAAGCGACGGCTCTAGCGATACAACCTAGAGAAGAACAATACTATTTGGTCGAAATAGTTCATGAATGATCCCGTATTTGTAATAGTTAGCACAGCAGTGTCCGGCTTAGTCGGTGAGTTAGGGAGGTCCTTGAAGAAGTGAAAAAAAATAAACAGCTGCCTAACGAGGCGCCACCTGCTGGGTAATAGAGAGAAATAAAACCGACCAACAAGAAATTAATAGGTTTTACAAAAAGGTCTAATACGCTAAAACGAACACAAATCAGAGAGACAAATAGACAATTCAATATAGCAAACAAATCTTAAAAGTACTAAAATAATGTGACAGAAATAGAAAGACTGTCGTATATGAGTATGCGCGTTAACAACAACAATAATTAAAGCTCGCGAGTAATGTGTCCAATTCAGATAAGCTTTGTAGTTACACCTCAAATTTAAAGTTAGCGTTCCAATTGAGGATTCGTTACTAAGAAAACTCGACGTACACACGTCACTTACACACGGTGACTTAAAAACTAAACTTAAACTCGGAATAGCACAGTAAGTAGCTCCCGCCAACCCAAAAGGTTTTTTGTTTTAGCTTCACCCACTTTATCTAAAGCGCCCAAGCTCGTATGGAGCTAGTTAAAAAAACAAAACCAAACGCCGGTGGATGGAGTCTATCCCAAATAAAAATTTGCTTATATACTAGGGATTCAAACCGTTTAATGTCACATGTACGTGAGCTTCATACGCATTGATATTGAGTAGGATACTTAAACATTAAAACTTAGCTGTGTTCTAGTAGTATGCAGTGCCGAGAATGAACGTTCTTGCTAGCGACAGTATTTGACAGCTTCAGAACGTAGGTGATCGCAGAATTTTTCGTAGGGGGAGGTTCATAGTGAAGAACGGATGACAAATAGATTCCCTCAAAGTAACAATTATGCAGCATAAACGAGTGGTGTTCACCAGTTGTTGGCAGATTATTTGAATGCGAAACCGTGGTATTCGATCAGTTATGTAACTACAAGTTCTTAACCAACCATTCCAGTATCCCCAGGAGTTATCTAGGGGTGAGACACGGTAAAAGTATGCTAAAGCATACGTCACGTCGTAATTAGAAATAATACAACCACGAAAGCAAAGAAAACAACGTGTACTTACGGTGAATGCGGTGGGATTTAAATTTAAACATCAATTCGACTTATTATTGAAACACACATCAATAATTTGTGTAAAATTTTAACTTCAAAATGCACGCTAAACACACATGTACAAGAAGGAAGTAGAAAAATGTCCGCGAATTAAAGGATCCACCAATGGGAAAATGCGTTAATAAAAAGGCTTACGACATACGTTCTAGTTCGAGAAATTTGAACCGTAACATAATTTACAGGTCGAACAGTTGGAGATTGACAGAAAATGTAGTTTTCTACCAAAATACTTACTTCTGCAATCAGTTGCCATTTCTATTACACTTTTGTTTCAAAATTGATCTTAATTAGGTTAAATGGTTGTTTTACAAATTGTTACGATAAACGAACGAAACAGCTGTCGGTGTTTGTTTGCTATTGTACAATCTCTTGCGAACTTATAGCAGAAGATTCGAGATTTTTATTTTAGATAACTTTTAGTCGGGTATAATAATCGAAGGATTGACTGATATAACTGCTTACACATTTGTCGACAAATGAAAATGTAATACCTCTCTACTTATCAAATTAAAAAATTTAAGGAACATTTATTATAGTCCAGGAAAAATGTCATTTGACTGGGAAATAAATCCTCCGGCAAAAAAAAACACATAGGTTTGTAGGGAGATCGTTACTGAATACCAACCGTATCGTAATTGCAAAAAGGGTTAAATTCCTTTAACGTTTGTTTTGAAGAAAAATTTAGCGTGCCACAATGTGAGTTATTGCCGATCAAAAGAGTATAGGGGGCTTGGGGGGTCGGAAACCTGCAAACTCAGTTTTACTTTCAGCAAAACCCCCTTGGTTTTTTTTCTGTAGGCTGAATTATTTCTCACTTACCTTCTTTTTCATGACAAATTTTCCCGGGCTATTAGACTAAAGTCCAATAAAAAGGTCTAAGATTTTTTTTTTAAATAGTATATTAAAGTGAAAGTGGTAGAAAGCATCTATCCAACTACAAATCTGAAATTTCGAAACGAGGGTCCTTCTTCAACTTTTACAATTGTGCCACCTTACTTGTTCCAAGTCCTGAACAAACCAATAAAACCAACAAAAAATTTTGCAATGTACGAAATAATCTCGCAAGCAATCGATCTTAGAAAAGTCTACCATTAATTTAAATTGAAACAATTTTTTTCAATTACTAAAGCAATATTACGAAATTTTTAAATCAGTCACTTTAATTTACACGCACCTGTTAACCATTCCCTCGGCGACATTTAAATTAATGTCACTTTTACGTAACTTACTGTTATTTACGTCGCTAACGCGCCCGAATATTAAAGCAATTCAATTTAATTGACATCAAGTGATCACGCCTTAATGACCGAAATTTAATATTAAAAAAAAAAAAGTTTGTACAACAAAAAAAAATTACCAAACCTTTTGTTAACAAATGTAATTACCGCCCCGGGTTATGTAGAAGGTTTGAAAAAAAATAATTCCCGTATTGTAAAACAACGAAATGCGTAACACATCCTCTAAATAACTCACTCCCGAGAAAATAACGCACAAAAACCCTTCCCTTTAATGATTAAAAGCTATATGTAGTAACGTGGTCTGCGTAATTAAAGAAAAAGGTAGTCCTGGAACGACGCTTATCGTAACAAAAATTATCGATTAGTTGCCAAAAAAATGTTGGTTTTTATTCCACACGCGTTACGCTATATATACGTATCACACATTTTTTTCTTCTCCCCCTTTAAAATTATTCTCGAGCGTATATAAGTACGCACAAATGGCATGGTCTCGAGGGTATGTCTCGACATTCTGACAACTGTTTGGAAGTCTCAGCTTTATTTTAACTTTGCCCTTACTGTTATTGCCTATCTCTTAGGATTTTGCTCTTTGAAAATATTTTAGTTTCGTTTTATTTCAGACGTACGTTTCATAACTTTTTCAGACCACGGATGCAATTTTTACGATTTCGACAAAGTTATTCTTTTTCTCGTTGCACATTTGTATGCGATACTTTTATCAAAAATAGCAAATGCCTGTCACTAACATTGTAGGATGTTAAATTGACAGATGCTTACGAGGGTGTCGTTCAGTTTTATATTTCTTTTCTTAGACACTAAGGGAGTAAGGTGAGTATCACATTAAGATTTAACGTACAGCTGCATATGGTGAGTAAAAATACTGAACTTGTATTAAAATGCAGAGACGATCTTAAGTACTAGCAAAAATGACGTGATTTCTACGTAAATAAAACGATAACATTTTGCACTTCACTACTACGTAATTTTTACGTTGATCTATTAAATTACACCGAAAGAAAAAAAATAAATATTGCATTTATTTTAAAAAACAACTATTTATAAAATGATCTTACAAGTTTAACTCACAGTCAATCATGGTTACCTTCATGTCAATCTTTAATAAAAAGTTCAAACCATTATTCAGGTTCTTACGCGGCGGAACTAAGTACAATTGCACCCCACCGCCAATTGGAAATTTGCGTCCCTAATTTATATTTTATTGTTCTGTCAATGAGCCCCCAAGGTACTTGGCCCCACCCCGTAATTGCGTGTTTTTGCACGTGGATATTTATTTATCCAACTATTCCCCAAACGAAACTGCAGCCTTTGAAAGAGAATGCTTGCTGTTCTCTACTCTAAGCGATTGAGATGTTAAGTTTACTCCAATACAACTACAAGGTTAAATTTCATGAGACATCCCGTTGGACATCGTAAATGTAAAGAATATGATGCGACTGACAGGCTATCTATCATGCCTTTTAAGTTGTTTTTATGTCAAATTTCGTTTTCAATTTTACTAAATGTCGCAAGTCTGTTTTTATAGAGTAATCAGTCTGGGTGATAAATTAATTTATTGAAAAACGTTTAAGTAGGAGAGTTTGGTTTTTAATTGTTCTAATTTTTCCTATAATAGTTAGAAAGATAATGCTATTAACTAGAAAACCGACTAAGAGGGGACCCGTCCATCCGATTACCTAAAACATGTTCTGCGTAAATTGGCAAACTTGATCTTTACAACAAATGTTCTTTCTCGCTGATCTAAAGAAGCGGTTTTAGGTTTCTTTAATTAAGAATCAGGTTGAGTCTTTAGATCTGGCTATTTTCAATATTTGAATTTCTTAACTGGTTTTCTTTACGTCATTTGTTCACAATTTTCCCTGAATCGTTGACGGCTCAATTCTTCACCAAAATGTTAAAGTCAATTGTAAATAGGAGAAAATGTTAGAATATGGCATAAGAAAGACTTCTTCATCAGCATGGTGATCGCATATTGTTACAGGACAGGACATCTCGTCGTCGCCATTCTCGTCGTTAGGATAACTGTCGGTCGGGACAACTGGGTGGTGAGAAAACTGTTTTAAATAGTTATTAGTTATCAACTCCGCTGTACCAGTCCCAAGCCTGGGGTCTCAACATTGATGAAGAGAAAGGAGGAACGGTCTCAGAGACAGAAGATGACATTATAAAATCACAATGGCGGTGACAACGGCTGAATGTAGGATCCTCCATTAATAGAGGTAAGCAACGTTGCCCATCCAAAAATAACAAAGAGTAAAAGTTAGTGCATGCAGAATTAAACAGAAATTCACACCTCCACTGGAAGGGGCCTCAATGGATATAACAATCCGAACAATAAGATTTGCTAATCCCAATTCAACAGAAAAGAAACCCAAAACCTTCATCACATAGAATGTCCAAGGGGTGAGAAGTAAAATTGCAGCAATATTATAAGAACTACAACATTACAAAGCTGACATAGCAATACTAACTGTAACATAAAAAAAAGGACGGTCATGCCCCGAATGACGATGAACTAGTGGAAGAAAGAAAAAAACAAAATAGTATCGGACATATGTCACACAAGATAATTAAAATTAGCTGGTGATTTTAATGCAAGAATAGACTTGCAAGTATATAGAGGCGCTTCATGTGGAAGTGATCATCACATGGTACGAGCAAAAATTATTGTTCCTTGAAAAATAGTAAATTAGATAAAAGAACAAACGCATTGTGAATTGAAAGAAAATACACTTAAGTCAGTGGAAGAACTTTATAAACATAAACCAGACAAAATACATCAATCGGCCAAAGAAACACTAGGTGAAAGTGAAAATCTTATGTGGTTCAAAAAAAGTAGAGAAAAATCAAGAAAACAGGGTAGATACAAAGACTGACAAACTTAATAAGGAATATAGAAATATGCAAAAGGAACACGACGGATAATAGGGACAGAAAGAGAAAAATTGTGGGAACAGAAATGCTCCGGGATAGATACGTATATGGGAGAAAAACGTTGTGCAGATGTATGAAAAAGTTTATAAAGCATGTAAAAGTACCAGTAAGAGAAATGGTAAAAATAAATACAATTAGTATAGAACCTTGGAACCAATGTTTTGCAAACATTTATAAAGAAGAACGTATAGCCTTTATACAAGATACAAAAATAAGTAAGACCCCAATCAATTATGGTAAATTATATACAATAATGGTCAGATGGTCCCGAACGAATGATGTAACAACATTATTTAAAAAGGGCGACCGAACCAAGTGTAACAACTATAGAGGTTTATCAGTTACCTACAGATTTGGTCGATTTTATTGACGAGTTGTTAGAGACCTAATCGAAGAAGAATACAGCGATAAAGAATCGGAACGTCAAAGTGAATACAGAGACGGCAGATCATGTACTGACAATCTTTTCTGTATAAAACAAATAATAGAAAAAGCAGTAGTCGATTTATAAAAAGCATGGGAGGTACTAGTAAATACCAGAAAGATTTTTAGTAGAGCATGTAATAAGAGCCTGGAAGAGAAGATGCGGAATGATGGGTTATCAACTCAAAGACAATGTTACGTTGTTTACTTTGCAATTTGCAGACGACCAGGTGGTAATCAGACAATTGAAAGAAGACTACTAATAGAAGCATATTGCCAGTGGGGACTAGATATAAACGTTAGAAAAACGAAATGCATGAGTGTTCGTACAAAATTAGAAGAAAGCGGATAACAGTCGAAGGGGTGCACTAATATAAATATTTGGGGAAAAGAAATACAAAACAAAATCACACAAAGTCGAAAAGTCATAGGGGCTTTAAATGGAATATTATGGTCAAAAAACACTACAAAAAAGAGCAAGATTAGAATTTGCAACTCCATGATAGAAACCTTACTAGGGTATGGTAGCGAAATATGGACAATGACCAAAAATTTTAGGTACGCAGAAGGATGCCATAAGAAGATCGGTTAGAATATCAATATTAGAATATGAAACAAACGACTATGTCAGAAGATTAATAGAAGTAGAACATCATAGAGAAGATAGAGAAAAGACAATTGAAATGGTATGGAGATGTTCAGGAAGGGAGACTGTCTAAACAAATATAAGAAAAGAAACCATAGGAAAAAAGGAAAAGACGAAGACCGAGGAAGAACTGGAACCAAGGAATCCAAAATTCATGAGCTACACGAAGAGGAATAGAATGAGAGAAGACAATTAAGATTAGAAATCACAAGGCGTAAAACGCTATAAGGCAATGTATAGATAGAAGAATAGTTATCGCCGAGGCAGGATAATCTTCAGTTGCTAAAAAGTTTCACGGTCATGGTATACACTCTCCTCTTTGTGTTGTGTGTTGTTCAATACTTTTACCATTATTATATTTATGGATGATTTGTAAAACTTACATTTTTCTTTAATTTAAATTACATTTACTAGTTATCTGTGCATTTACCGCATTTACCATAGCAAAAGTTGTTTACACAGTAAAAATCGGTCAAAGCCGATATAGGAATCATATCAATGAGGTATAGAGTACTGATAACCCGGTATGATAAAGCTTATTTAACAACGTTGTTCGAGAAATGACTCTTTCTATATACAAAATATTTTGATAGCTCTTGATAAAACAAATATGTTTGACACTGATAATGATATCTATTATTTTCGTGACTATTTAGGGAAAATCAATATTTGTGACGCTTGGTAGTTATGCCGGTTTGTACTCCAGAACTTATACATAAAATAATGAGATATGCGACAGTTTCCAAACCGAAAATCTTATAACCCCTTTTTTCACATTTTTCCGACGATTTGAAATTAGTACATTACAACCAAATAAAAATTTTAAGTCCTGAGCCCGGCCGTGTCAATCAATTGCATATTAGTTAAAGTCTGTATACTATTGGCGCGGAGTAATAAATCATAATTGCTTGAAATAATTCTTTATTTTCTTGTGAAAGCGGTACTTCTACGGTTAAGTAAAAACCAATAAATTCTAACCAAAATACGATCATTGTGCCGCTCTTGCAGCACAATAGTTTAATCTGTGCAAACACGTTGCCATCAGCCCAGGTACTGACGAAACGAGAATCATAGCCGTAGACGTGGGTATTATACCAAGATACAAAAATAATGGTATATAATACGTAAGAAGTAAAATTTGTAATGTGATCTACTATACAAATAAAATAATTAACATATAACCACATAATAATTCATATCAAGGTAGATTTTACTATTATAATATATTTACCTACTAAAAATATGATTTTCCAAACGTATCAGGTACCTACGCCACTGCCATACAGGAGATTCGATAATTCTGACAGGTTTATTACTCCGCGCCAATAGTATACTGAGTATAGGTGAATTATCTATGTTTAGTTGTAAAAAATTTCACGGTATGTTTATCGTTACAGGGAAGGAAATTGTAGACGTCGCCCATGTTTCCACAAGAGATGTATAGTTTACATAAAACGTCAATAAAAGATCAAAAAAACCGATAATTACCCCAAAGTTGCTTACAGAAGATTCCATAACACCGAGTTGCAATAACGACAAGATGGTCAACGGCGAAACCGCCGAGGTGTCTACGAAGAGTTGTCACAGCCCTCATACTCTAACGATTAAAGAAAACAATGTGTTGTATCAGTGTTCCGTCAACTTTCAAATAAATAAATATTACGAAGTTTCCTAACCAAAGTTAGGCCTTCACTGAGAAGTGTGCAGAAGGATTCTACTTCAATGACATTCAAGTATCTTCTATCCAACGTTTCGATTGCGTGTGTGTAATCTTTTTCAAGATAATCAAAGTATTGCACACACGCAACCGAAACGTCGGATAGAAGATACTTGAATGTCATTGAAGTAAAATACTTCGGCACACTCTTCAGTGAAGGCTTAACTTCGGTTAGAAAACTTCCTAATACTTAGTAATTTAAAGAGGAGCCTTCTTTAAATAAATAATTAAAGCCAACTCAGTGCTTGTATATTGAACACGCTAAGAGACACCAAGTCTTTATCTACCTTGAACTTTAGCAAGTTTACTGACATATTTCTTAATACACTTATTTACGGTTCCTATACGAGGACTTTATTAAGTCCTTTATGCTACACATAGTGTCATACCTACACAACATCAATCTGTTTTCAAACTTTTAAACAAAATGATAATGTTATTTATCGTCAATTCAAAAGCTGTTATTGTCGATCCCTAAAATGTTGAAACCATTCATGATTCTAACTTTAATCATTAACAAAAAATGAATAGAAGTACAGCTTCTGAGAGAAAATATCTAGCCTACTCTAAGTAATTGAGTAGCATCGTGTTTATGTTAATGAAAAAAAAAAATTTTGTCAATATACAGGGTGTGTCGCGACGATAGCATGTTAGACAAATAATGAGAACAAATAAACCAATTCAGCTGAAAACTTGTAACTTTATACAAATGGACATGATCTACAATGCCCCAATTTTTAATTTATTTTCAGTTTCTGCGTAAAATTTTACGTCTTCTACTATTAAATTTCAAATTTTCTATATTCTCATTTGATAGAGAATTTAATCACCTATCCGCTGATATATCATGTTATTATACCTAAACTGAATGATTTTCGTGTTATTTGCTTTTTGTCTACTTTTGTTTGTTTCGTGCTTTTTTTCTACATTTCTGGAAATGATTTAGTAAACCTCCAAAGTCAGGTTCCAAACTTGTGGTTTCCCCCTTCTCTTGACATGAGAAAACAAACGATTTTAATTAAATGCATGCCCATTAGTAATTCATATTCACTTTGAAATGCTGCAAAAGAAGTTTGTTTCTGAAATTTTACATTGACTTATCGTCTAAGTGTCAGGGCTGTCCCTGATAAGCATTCCAAAATTGTCATATTTCGAATGTTTTGACTTCCGATAACTGTCACTATCTGGCCCACACGTTAAGTTTTGTCGTCAAATCAAGCTAATCGACCAAAAAAATCGACGGATGTTGCGTGTCCACACTGTTCAGACTTATCGTTAAACTTTAGGTCCCTATACACAAAATTTTTTTTCTCAGTTGTTCTGAAATCGTTATCGAAGAAAAATTTTAAGCAACAGTAATTCTCCTAAAACTCAAGAAAAAATGTGAACCTCGTTTACGGTGATCCCAGCAGTGGTTACTGAGGAAAAAAACATTCTCCCATGTGAATCTTCTCATAGGACTACAGCAAGAACTCGAAGATCACTTACGTATGGACGTAGACACAAATTTTTTGTTATTCACTCCAAAAATATATAGGAAAACAAAACACTGTCAGGAGGATGGCTATCAACCTATTTAAGAGACTCGCAGAAACTTTATGATTTTTAAAAGTAACAAAAGCTGCAAAGACCTTGAGTTTATAACATTAATTTTAAAGCAAGCTTTGAGCTGCATCTACTTATTTGTATTTATTCACCAAAGAGGCGTATGCGTTGTCTTCCTTATCTCGATTGCTATAATCTTTTGATTTCACTTGTTAAAGGCAAGAAAAACTTTGTTGATACATTTCTATGAACTAAGTAAAAACATTTCCTTAAATCTGTTCCAATTTTTCGACACTACACACGCGCTAAAAATTCCAGCGGCCACCAGATTAGCTCTCGCATCTAGATGAGCAAACTGGTCTGCCGTTTTACTTGTTTACGATGTTCCAGTCTTTTGTGAGTTGGTCAAAACCTCATTCAGTTCATGCAAAATGTTCAACTTGCAAACGTTCGTTTGTCAAATTTGGCATGGACATGCAAGACTGACTACAAAAAGTTACGTAAAGGTGCTTTTACATCTAACACTTGATGATAGTTATGTCAGACAGTGATATATGTATATATAAACAGTCATCGAATTTGTATCTGGTTTCAATTGGCTTATAACTTTAAAATTTCGTATATTGAATTGATCCAGAAGACAATCCTTCCGAAAGTGGGTTAGTACAGATTATGAAACAAAAAACCCAATATTTTCAAAAACATTTAATACTAAAATAACTTTTGAACCCAAAATGTTAAAATATTTTAAATGCATTTTTGAAATTGCTGTAATTCCTTTTCATTGATATATTACACGACTGTGTACATGGAATACTTTTGAGATGTTTACGAGTATATGTTTGACCTTTGATCTCAAACATGACCTTACCTAATCAAATTTTAAAATTTTTTAAATTTAATTTAACTTGTCTTATAAAGTACTACAACATATAGTTATATAAACTCAGAATTATATGGCCAATCGACTGATGTAAAAAGAATTATAGGTTTGTATTTAAAATAAGAAAGTTGATATTAATTTTTGGCACACCCTGTATAGCCGAAGGAACTATTTTAGGTAGAACGAAAATGATCGATTATGGCCGCGTACTAAATTTGAAGTTCCTGATTTATCTGCAAGTTAAAAAACTTTTAATGCATGCTCAACGCAGATCACCCGTTATACGTACACTAGGTACATGAATGCATAAGCATAATGTTTATCTCATCAACTTGGAATTCAAAGAAAACCCTAATAGGTAAATAAAAATATTTGTTTAAATTCTTTCTAGAATTTTACAGGCACTGATTTTACATTTAATAATTTACGTTTATTGTTTATAATAATTTCGGAGGGTAAAAAAAGTTTTTCACATATTAACTTATTTCCTAAAGTGTCAATATCCACAACCGCAATACAAATTTTTCCACAATTTTTTTGGTAGTCCTTTGTAGGTTTCACATTTTTGTAAGAAATTAAAAAAACGTATGTCCACGGAGTCTACGCTCTTCTTTTAATTATTATTGCAACTAACGTATTCATAATTACTAATTGTCACAAAAATTACGGTAACTAATTTTATAATGAATGCAGTATCTTGTAACAATGAAGTAACTTCGAACCTCAAACCACTTTCATATTCATATTCAAGATACACGCATTGAGACAGGTACGGTGGAACTGACATAAAAAAATGGAGGGAAAAATTGAGAATCTCGTCGTAATTGTACGGTAGAGCCATCTATTTTCATCGTACTTTTGTGTCACATTTCGTCCATATAGGTTGCACATCTTTACGAATTTTATAATCAATACTTTATACTTCAAGCCATGTTTCGATGATAATAATAATAATAACAATAATAATAATAAAATATAGGAAATCCAAACAATAGTATGATCTCATTTTCTTTACGTCGTAGTGATGTCAATTTTGGTAATTACGTTTACTCAAACCGTCTAAAAATTACTACTTTGCACAATGTTGCAAAATAATCACGTGACAACGACAATATTTTCTGTGAGTTATAAAAGCAAGATTCAAATGCGTATAATAATATATGTCATTATCATTATTTGAGGTTTAAGCTGTATTGAAAAGAAATTTTCAATTAGCATCATTTTTTCAATTGTTGTAATGATCACAATTCTTCTTTTTAAATATTTAACTTTCTGAAAGTACTGGAGAAACATGTCGATTATACTTGCAATTGTTTGCCTTCCAATCTCTTATTATTAATAGAAAAAAAACAGACATCATTATACAGATTTTATAATAATAATATATTAAGTTACGGTAATGTTTGCGTTGATGCATTTTTCTATAACAATTAAATAAACGATGGGCGTAACTGCTATTAAAAACTTTCAATTATTTCAATAAATTATCAGATAAAATGGCACTTCTTAAATAAACCTGACTTCAAATTAAGTTACAAAATGAGAAAAAAAACTTTAGTTTTAGTAGTTGTTAGCGTTACAAGATTATCATTTATACGACAGGAAAGTTCATTTTTCTAAAAAATAATCGTGCACACTTAAAACTTTAAAGCCATTCAAAAAACAACTCTGTCGAAATGTTGTTTTAGCAATGCGTTGCAACCCAATTTACATAAAATCTCCATTTTTTTGTAAAAAGAAATGCGATCATTTACAGATTTTATAATTCAGACCGTCAGTTTTTCTTCGAAAACACGGATTGCATGATTTAGTATTTAATTAATGAACAGTTATCTGGAAAACACGCTAAGAATAACAACAACAAAAAATCATCGCGGACTTAATTGAATACGGTATATTTTTTTCGTTCGAAAAATCGACACCTGCCTTTTACATCAAAAGAAACTATTTTAATTGACCAAAAACTTTTGTGTAAATTTTATGCGAAAAAACACACTTCTATGTCAAACGTCCAGAAGGTCAAGTTAAATATTTATTTGGTTTCTTTTTATGATTGTAGAAAGTTATGTGATCGGTGTGAATGAAGTGTTTTACTTTCTATTTTGTCTTTGTAAGTCGAGGATGTTGAGTAATGTTATAAAAAAAAAGCTTAACATTTCCAACGCGTAATTATTGTAATTGTTTTTGACGTTAATTGTAGGATTAAAAGAACCGGAGCAATCGAGTGTTTTTTATTTTTGTCCTGAAATGGTGTGTTGTAAAACCATAATTAAAATTGTAAAAACAGTTTGACAAACTAGCCATTCAAAATCGCATCTGGAATATAAATGGTGGTCTTACTAAATCTGTGCTAAAAACTACGGTTAGTGTTGTAATTAAAAATTGCCGAAAATTTTAAGCTTTGAAATTTCGGGGTTGAAAAATTGTTTGTTTTAGTTAAAAAATATTAAATTCATCCGTTGAAAAATTTTGATTGAACCCTGTTTACAAGTAATTTAAAAACATATTATAAACGATATAAGTTTCTAACCTTCAATCTAGAGATGATCCAGCGGTTTTGAATGTTCCAAAAAAGTTCACGTAAAATGTCCAGAAAAGCACAAAACTGCACGTCCTTTTGCACCACTCGCACTCTACTGAATTATATTGAAGAAATTTATAAAGAAATTACGTTAGTTAAGCACCTTATCGCAAAGAATGTAGGGGTCAAAAGTCGTGGTTCAGATAAGCTGAATTACAAGAAAAACAAACACCTGCTCAAATTTGTTGATACTAATATTAGTGTCAGTCCTTTATTGTACAGAGCGGAGCAAAAACTGTAACATATTCTTAATTTAATTAAACCACTAGTAAAATCCTGAGAAAGACTGAGAACGTTTACAAAGTTAAAAAGCAAATCATTTTTTATTGCAAAAAGTTTAGAATTTTATGCCAAAAATGTTTTCTTTCTGATTTTGCTAGAAAATTCTTCAAGCGACATTAAAACGGCATATTATTGAACTACTCAGTGGCGGCTCGTGGTCAATCATACTGGGAGGTCAAAAATTAATTTAAAAAATAGACATACTTAAAAAATATAAATAACTCAAATGCACCGCAAAATTTTATACAATCTACAATTTTGTTCAAAATATAGCAATTTTTTCGAAACATTCTCATTAAAATCTCTAAGGGATTTTCTGTAAGCATTGTCTAGCTGTGTACGAATATCAACATTTCCTACGGTTGTAAAATTTACCGAGCATTTCATGTGTTCTGCAGACGAAACATGTTTTTTTATTTCCTCTTTTAAATGTTTTAAATCTCTGACACCGGATTTGGACTATAGCGAGTCTGACGAGTCTTTAGAAAATAATAAACAAACAAAACAGTAAAATGTGTTTGATACTTCACAACTACATATCCTGTCAGCTAAATCGTACATTACCTTGCGAAAGTTTCGATGAACATCTTTATTTTTGTCTTTGCTAGTTTGTCGTAAACTTAGTTCTAGCAAAGGACGACCATTTGCCTTGAACTCAACTAATTTTGTAAAATTAAGTTTGTTAGCACTTTTAATTGTTTAATTTTCTGCACTACCGACATTTTCTATTATAGCGCATGCACACGCGAATCAAAAATAGTATTTTTACAAAACAATACAACAACAGTAAAACAAGTACAAAAGGTGTTGGTTGGTAGGTGTGATCGAGTGTGAATGGTGTTGGTAGGTAGGTTACAGTTATTACAATTTTCTTTTTAAATAAATTACATGTTTTCATGTAAGTTGGAGTAAACGGTTTTGGTTGGTAGGTGTGATTGAGATGAACGGTGTTGGTAAGTAGGTTAGAGTTATTACAATTTTCTTTTTTTTTAAAATTACATGTTTCATGTGATTTGGGGTAAACGTTGTTGATTAGTAGGTGTGATCGGTTTACCATGGTATAAACAATTTTTTATTGTTGTTTTTTGTGGTATACCCTGCATTTTACAAAATAAAATCATGAAAGCAAACTATCAAAATTTTAATTATTAAACAATGTATGTAACCATTACTTACATTTAGTGTTGTGAATGTAAAAGAAACTTATTTTGGTTTTTATACATACCTACATACAAGCATGTACATACATCTGCAAACAAAAATATTGTTAAAAACGTCACTATTCCTAGAATGCTAGTGGTATTTCCTCGTTTCATGGTGCTGTAGTAAAAAATATTAAGCACGTTAATTGCCTGAAACAGTGATAAGATAGAAACCTATTGTTGCAATTGCACTATTGCCTGGACGGTATACCAATTGTTGCACGCGTTCAATTATCGCACGCGTCGAATTTTTAAGCGTCCAATTGACGAGCATCTAATTGACTACGTCCAATTGACATATAATCTCTTTAATTGGTGTTCATTTTATTTTGGCTTGTTCTTGCGTGTGCCAATTTTGTATAACGGGTCAACTTGCGCTTTTTTTATCGTTTCTTTGTTTTTCTAAGTGAACCTTATTAGAACGTCTTTTATGTTTAGATTTAGAACCGAAACTGGACTATAATTACAAAAAAAAAATCTAAAATTAATTGAACTTGGTAATTGATATTCTTGTGAACTTGAGTTGCGCCGTTTTGTCGTTTATTTACATTTCTGTATATCTTTGTCGTTTTTGCTTTGTGCAGTTTTTTAATTTTAATCAAGTCGAACTGTCTGAAATTTGCTTTGCACCGAAGTCCGAATTTATCGTGGTTTACATTCTATTCGACCCTGCAGTATTTTTCTTTGTTTATTTATTTTAGTGTTGTAAGTGCAAACATTTTTGGGTGTCTTCTGTCAACTCGTTTGTTTATTAAAATTATTGCGATTTATTGTATATTCAACTCTTTAATTGTTGGTTGCATCTTTTAGGTTTATTATCAACTATTTGATTCTATTTTGTTGGTCAAAGCTACTTTGTTTGTTCTCGTACTTATAATTATTATTTAGTGCGCTTTTTGTCGTTTATTTGAGTTTTTGTAAAGTGTTGCTTCTGATGTTTATTCAACTTTTCAGTTTTGTAACTTCATTTATTTATTTATTTATGTTAGTGTTGCAAATGAAAAATAATTGATAAGTCATCGTAATCTGTCGTCTGCGCTTTTCTTGATTTTTTGTGTTTGGAGTTTTTGTTTTTGTCATTTGTTTCAGTTTGTGATTAAGACTGTTTTATAATTTTTGTACGTATCTTCTTAGTTTATCATCGTGTGTGCAAATTTTATATGTCGTGTCAACTCTAGTTGCGCTCTTTTGTCGTTTCTGTGTAATTGAAAAAAAACTAATGGTGATCTATTACTTATTGTGGTCTAGTTATTTCTTATTCGTATTTCCTTTGTTTATTAAAATTGTTTTATTGAAAATAAAAAAAATGGAAAAGTTACGTAATTTAACTTTATCGCGGTATATATTTTTTTAGTGTCTTTTGTGAACTCCGACTGCACTTTTACTTGGTTTAATCCTTGTATAACGTGTCAACTTTAATTGCGCTCTTTTGGCGTTTCTTTGTTTTGCAAGTAAAGTGACTGTTTAAAATATTGTACTTAAGTGTAATTGCAAACATTTTTTTTACGATGTATCAATATTTGTCTCTGTAATTGTTGTTCATATGTACTTGGTGTGTCGTTCTTTTATTTTTTGAGTTTACATTTTATTTTGTAAGTGAAGCCTAATATCAGCTAGCGACTTAATCTGTATGTACTTTATTTGTTTCTGTATTGATCATATTTATTTGGTGTCAATTTTAACTGCGCTCTTACATCGTTAATTTATAGCGATCTACCGTTAATTTTAATTAATTTTTTTAAAATTAAATTAAACAAAAATAATTCTGATTCGTATCCGCTTCGTTTATTTTTTTGTGTGAAGATTTGTTTGTGTATGTAACATCTTATGGGAAATTTTTTATTAATAGTTTTTTTCGAAATTACCAAAGTGAGGTTATTTCTTAGTACATCAAAAAAAGTCGTTCTAAATGCAATTTTGAGCCTATATGCAAAATTTCAGCTTCTTAAGGCAATTTTGATTTTTTCACTTTTTTTCCGAAATTCCACCACTGTCTAAAAATTAGACTCAACTTACATAATTGTTCTTGATTTTGACAATGCTTCTTTTCAGACATGGTTTCTTTGTGGTATCTCTATATTAAATGTGTTTTTCTAGAAATTTCAAAAATAGCAATTAAAATTTGGTGGAATGTGATGCAAAGTTTATTTGTTTTTGACCTTGTATAAGGTAACTTCATGAAATATGTTTATATCTAAAATAATACACATTATAACTGAGACAAAATCAGGAAAAATGTATAGGTTGCGTTGAGTCTTATTTTTAGATGTGGCACAATTAAAAAAAAATAGTGAAAAAATCAACCTCACTTTTGTTTTTTTTTGGAAAGAAATTTAAATTTGACAAATAGTGCAAATCACGTGTCTACAATTTTTCTTGTAAATTTTCATTTCAATTAATGCTGGTCACACTGTATATTCGAATTGTTGTTTATATGTACTTGGATCAATATAAATTCTTAAATTGATTTAAAACACGCGAAAATCGAATCAAAAATTGAGCGTAGTTGTACACCCTATACGAAGTCAACGTAAACTGCGGGATCCGGCTCATGACCCATTGTTTCGGACGTTCGCGTTTATTCGGGCGCTGCACGTTTTTCGAGTTTTTTCGGGTAGATCTAATTCAATGAGGACAATTCGCACCGCCAGCCCAAGGTTGAAGAGGATGAATTACTAACGACGGCCGATACATTTTAAGTTTTTATATATTGTCAAAATCTTTGGGAGGTCATTGACCAAATGGCCATATGGGCAAGCCGCCACTGGAACTACTGACAGATGCTAAAAACGCTTTTTTCTACAACTGACACAAAAATACGCCGTTGAAGGGGAGAATTGATTCGTCGAGTACAGAGACTCTACCTTTTAGAAGTGGATCAACTTAGAATTCACAGCAATCAACCAATCGAAAATGAAATGAAGATTGTGAAGACAAAGTTTGGTCGTCTAGTAAAAATTCCCGATTAAGTTTAAATTTTAATTGCAAAGTTTTTTTTTACATGGTATTATTTTCTTTAGTTTATTCTGTTATAGAATTGAGAAGAGAATAATGGTGAGAACTGTAGTAATATTTGAGGTATGCTTTGATAGACGTTTAATATTAGTTGATCAAAGTAATTTAGTTTGTCACATTGGGAAGTAAATGCGATAATTACTTCTATGTTGGAAGTTTTTTATTTTGGTTAAAGGTTACAGAGTACGAAGCGAAATTAGATTTAACCTGGTAGGTTGCGCTCATCGTACATTTACCACAGAAAACTTGAAAACGTCACGTTACACACGCCCAAAACTAAAACAAAAATTTGATGAGCTTAACATCAAAGATACAAGATAACTTATCAAAGTTCAATCCAAACTAAAAATTTAAAAGTACTTAAGATATATTATACCTGTATCTAACAAACTAGGTCAGAACCACATAAAAGGTAAATGTCAAAGCCGGGAAAACCGCACTAAAGAGCAACTATTGCAGCAATCTAACCTAAACCAGAGTGCATTTGATTACTCGCTTTTTACGAGAAGTAGAACGATTCTTAAGCTGGTTCTGTACGGCTAGGGAAGAGATTTAGTCTTGATCAAAAAATGCCAATGATTTGATTTGAGGTCTTTAACATGGAAACGCCCAAGATTATTTTTATTGAGGTCTTGTAATTGGGAAAATGATTTTGCAAGAAAGATATTTCGGAGCGGGTTTCTTAGCATAATTATTGGTGGCATCCGACATCGTGAAGTTTCTCTTCCATACTATATCACTAACAGAATATACTACATGACGTTTACGAACATTATATTGTTTAGAATTTGTTTCATAGGCTTTGTGAAGTCGTTACTCTACGTCTTCGTATAGTTCAGGAAGATAAGATAATTCTTTTAAGCAAAATAATCTGTTAACTATATCAACATTATTAGCACATAAAACGGGACCATAAAAGTAGCCAGATGTCGGCACAAACATTAAAAACGACTGTAAACTTGAGTAATTGCTTGAGCAATCTTAAATATTTGACAATCCCCACTCGATATGATTGTATTGAATGTAACAAGATATGGCTGTACCCAAAACATGTGTGATTCTGTGATATTTAGCATTAAGCCAAGTTGGACCTTAAATACATTTAGAAAATCTTTAAATTCTTTAGAAACAAATTGATATCCGTTGTCAAACATGACTAATTGAGGAACACCAAAGATGGAGAAGACCTGATCACGCTAGAACTTAACGATTGGTTTTGTAGTAGCCACTCGAGGAAGCTGAACCAATACAAATTTCGAAAACCAATCTGTCACGACAAACAAATACCTGTTTCCTTTTTTACTTCTGGGAAGGGAGAACATATATATTTTTTTACCCATAAGGCCTGGCCGTAAAGTGTTTTGACAGCACAATCAGTAATAACTGTAAAATTTGTGCTTTCCACATAGCCACGAAAGTGTTTTATTCAAAAAATAACACCAATTAGCTCTCCTTCAGTAACTGAATACTTTTGTTCAGCTGTCGTTAAAGTACGACCAGAAATGCATCATTTTCCTGGAATGTATAACGTCCCATAGATACATGCAGTAGATTCTTATAAAGTAGTTTATAGATTTTCCAACCAAAATTGGGTAAAATTTGGTTGGAAAATCTATAAATAAATAATTGAGGAGTATAACAACGTCTTAGTGTTTGCTTCAGTCACCGATAGATGGCGTTATGCGTTGGCTTTCCGGTTTCGTCATTGATTGAATATCGCGGAATAATGTTACCACACGACGGAACAACGCAATAATTTAAAATAGATTTTTATATTTCATTTGTATAAATATTACTACAATATACTATTCAGTTTATTTGAACTAATCTGTAATTTTAAACTGAGTGTTAGGTGTGAAAAAATTGGTAACTTCTGGAAATTCATATGCAAATATAGAATCATCTGGGCGTTATGCATTTCGGGACAGATGATGTATTTCTAGTCGTACTTTAACGACAGCTGAACAAAAGTATTAAGTTACTGACGCAGAGCTGCTTGGTGTTATTGTTGGAATAAAACACTTTCGTGGCTATGTGAAATGTGATGTATTTCTGGTACAAATAGAAAACGATATAGCGTGTTCGAAACCATAGCCCATTTGTTGAAACAATACGGCACCTAGCGCCACGTCACTAGCATCAGTTTAAATGAAAAACTCACTATTACAATCTAAAGAAGCAAGAACAGGGGTAGAGGTAATAAGACGTTTAATTTTAATAAAAATTTAACTCCCTTTAAAGTCATATTAACTGGTTTGAAAGGTTAGTTCAACTTGTAAGCTTTGAGAATTAGAATTGTTTTGGGCACTGATGTCTAATAGACCTCTAACGGCAATACTTTTAGCTCCGATAATAACATTAATTAAACAAAACCTTTAGAAAATCCACAAATAATATTGTTATTTTCAGAAGTAGAAAGAGTAGCTTTTTCTAGAGTTGTGGAAGAACTAGAACCTTCTGTTGGGTTATCAAGACTGGAAGCAGTTGAGTTCTTTAGACACAATAAATGGTTGTGTCGTAGTTGACAGTTGTTACATTTTAGAGGAAAAGTACATTTTGACTTATAGGTTTTAAAAACAAATAGTAGAAAAAGTTAGGGCAGAACGAGGTTTTGGCCAACATATGCTGCTGACTAGCGGAAAGTGTCTCAATTACGTCTAGATGACGCGCTGGTGTAGTGTGCTAGCCGAGTCCGCCATTACGAGCTCGTTTGTTACTCAGACAACCACGCCAGTTTGTTAGTGATCGCTATTGCAATTTTTGCCATATTTCCTTTATGCATGTAAGTAATGATTAATCACAATACTTTAGCTTTATCTCTTGTACTTATTTAATGGACAGATAACCTACATGCATGTATAGTTTTAGTATTTATTACGTTAGAATTATGAAGCAGAAAATAGGTTAACCCAAAAGTACGATCGTGGGGCAGAACGGGGTGGGGCAAATTTTGCCTCATCATTTTTCAATCCGCTGATGTTTTAGTAACGGTCTCTTTTGTTTACAGAATAGTACGAAATTATGAAAAGAAGTCAACGCTACAAGTATGGTCGGAGTTATCAATGCAAGAGGCTGTGAATGAGGTCATCAATGGCACCATGGGTTACAAAAAGGCGTCATTACAATTAAATGTTTCGCAAACTACTTTGGAACGACATGTCAAAAAGAAACGTGAAAACCCGGATTATACTGTTTGTTAGAAGATGGGTCTGTTTACTTGTGTTTTTACTCCAGAGCAGGAAGCTGAGCTTGTTGATTATTTGACTACAATGGAATCTTGACTCTCTGGACTTACTCTTAATAAGCTTTGCGAACTCGCCTATGAGTTATCATGTCGAAACAATATGTCTGAGTCTAAGGAAACCTGAGGCCACTTCGGCTGCTCGTGCTATGGGGTTTATTAAACCTGTAGTTGACAAATTCTTTGACCTGCTCACTAATATTATCGACACTCACAACCTTTCAGCGGACAGAATTTTTAATAGTGACGAAACTGGAAAATCAGTTAACCGTAAAGGTCATTCTAAAATCGTCGCTTTGAAAGGCAGTCGGCAAGTTGGCACAGTGACATCAGCCGAAAGGGGTGAAACTGTTACAGTGGAGGTTTGCTTTTCTGCTGCTGGCCATTATGTCCCACCCATGATAATATTCTCTGGAAAACGAATGAGACAAGAGTTTCAAAGTGGTTTTCCAGCTGGAGTAAAAGCAGAAGTTTATGAAACTGGGTGGATGACTAAGGAACTCTTTTGGTTTGGTTTAAGCACTTTATTTCCTTCACAGGAGCGAAAAAAGACAGGCCGATTCTTCTGATACTAGATGGACAATCAATGCATACGAAAAGCCTTGAGCTAATCGATCTTGCAAGAGAAAATGCGGTTATTATGCTGTGTTTACCACCCCACACTTCCCACCGGCTCTAGTCGTTAGACGTGGCCTACATAAGTAAATAATATGAAGATGAAATCCGCAAATTGCTGAGGTCAAACCCAGGAAAAGTGGTCATTCTATTTCAGATTGCATCACTATTCGGAGCTGTTTATTTGAATGCATCTACCAATTTTAAGCGCATGTAATAGCTTTAAGAAGTGTGGCATCTGGCCAGCTGACAGAAATGTTTTCAATGTGTCAGGTTTCTTACCATCTTCCACAACAGATATCGAAATAACAGATGGTTTGACCTCAGCAGTTGTGGCAGGACCCTCGACCCAGTTGTGGCAAGCCCCTCGACCTCCGCAGAAGTGGCAGGACCCTCAACCTCCGCAGAAAGGTAGAGCCCTCGGTACTTTCAATCCTTTCTACTTTGTTATCACCGTTTTCTCCAAATTTTACTCATGTCAGTCCAGTTGCCATTCTGCCCATTCAAAAAAAGCACAAAAAGAATAAAAGATTATCAACGAACAGAGGGACAACAATAAATTTAACTTCCTCACCCTATAAACTGAAGCTAATTCAAGCACAAAAAGAAAAAGAAAATAAAGAAACGGAAAAAGAAAGAAAGCAAACAGAAAAGTAAGAAAAGAAAAGTAAGCCAAAGCATACTGTGAGAAGATGTTTTGAGTTAGGACAAGGATCAGCTGTTCCTGTGCCGGAATTGATAAAGAAGACGACAAAACTACTCACTCTTGTGATTTTTGTGAATGATATGTTATTAGTAAATAATAATGTAAATAAGTAACTTCGAATTTTAATATTTTTCATGTTAATTAACTTTCTTATTTTTGTTATTACTATAACATAACCACAAAAATTTTAACAAATAATTTATTTATTGTAACGAATGTTGATAGTGAAATTGGAACACTTCTTTATTAGCTGCACTCTGGGTGACACTTCTGCTGCACTAATGTTAAAATTTTGAAGTGCCGATAAGGACACATCCTTTTGTTGCTTCGATGTCGTTGCAGATGGTTATCTTCCAACTTAGTCGGAGGTGGACGGTGCGGCGTGTTCAATATTTTATTTGCAATTTTAATCTTGTTATTTAGGGAGTTTTCAATATATCCTTCCGCTACGGAGGAAGACTTACAGCCTCCGTGTCTTTTAATAGTCAACAGATCTCTACCAGCAATGGCCAGAAGACGTTCTTAACCAGTGGCGTGTGTAGCTTTTAGGGTCCTTTTTCTTAAAAATGTGGCAATGAGACTGGGTATTTCTCCAATTTTATTTATTCTTACGTTCTGATTTACACATCTGCCTTTTGAATACTTCTGGAAGAGACGACTGCTTGTATTATATGATGGTCTTAAATTTCTATATTTTCTGTATACTTCAATGTATTCTAACTTTGAAATCGTAAAAGTGCGATCACTGTGAGTCTTGGTATTGACGACTTTGACAACTAATATGTGCCCCAGATCCTCTGCGTTATCTACTGCTATGTTTATCAGTTCCATTATGCGACAAGCGCCGTAGACTCTCAAAATAACAACCGTCTGCAAACAAATACGCATTATAAAAGTGTGACGGTAGCTTTTATTAAAAAATTTTTAGCTTCATCAAAACATAATTCATATCGTTTGCTTTAGTCACAAATTTTTCGATGTCATCTTTCGTCAAAATAACAGATTGTTTTCCCACGATATATAT
This sequence comes from Abscondita cerata, assembly GCA_030710515.1. Classification (NCBI taxonomy): domain Eukaryota; kingdom Metazoa; phylum Arthropoda; class Insecta; order Coleoptera; family Lampyridae; genus Abscondita; species Abscondita cerata. The sequence continues at coordinate 65,694 of JALBCR010001284.1, forward strand.
TTTCTTCTACATTTAACGTACTCTTCAAAATCGGGAAAGTAGACCAAAGTGTAAGGGTCTTTACTTGGCTAAATTTTTGTTCTAGGTATGCTAGCATCACATCTTCTGTAATTCTTTGGACTTTCTTTTCCAGTCACCAGTCTTTAAATGAAGAATATATTTTTTCATAAACCGCTTTCGACTGCGTGGATATTCTGCCAATTGCTGCCTTCGCATTAAACAAATTTCTTTGGCGGTAAACTTATTCGTCGGTATATCTATTTCAAGAAATATTTTTTGGATGGCGTCGATTGTTTAAAAACAATTTTACGTCTCCCTAGCTACCTACTTCACAGGGAGGTTTGACCATGTCTTATATTGAGAGATTTTTATAATTTTTTAAATTTGTATTATCTATCTACCTATTTCAAAGCAATGTAGAGGTTGGTACCTCAGTTATATCATAAGCTGAGCATAGTGCGGATTTTGTTAGCGGAACCGCAGAATTAGTGATTTTTCCCTTGCCTAATCCTCACAGTGCCGCGTGCTTTAGTTACTTTTGCTCTGGTTCGACAGATAAGAAAACACCAAAAAATTACAGGTGACAGGTGACAACACTGACAACTGACAAATAGCAAAATATCTGGTTATGATGAAACATTATACTTATTAGTTTCAAGTTGTAATACAATTCCAAAACTTACTAAGCAACACAACCTCAAATACAACACACATCTGTCAGGTCAGGATATTAACTGTCACAAGTTATACCCCCACCCCTCAAAAATTTGCGAGTCCGCGTAAATTGTTGACTCGAAGTCAATTTTCCCGCCCCTTAAATTTTAGATTTTAGCGGCACCGCGAAAATGTCAGTTGTGTTTTACCTTGAACTACATAAATCAACTAATCACAAGAAATCCGCATGCAAATCTGCTGCTGTGAGTACGGACCTACATTATTATGAATGAAACAGTAAAGTACCAACCTAATTCGTCGAGAATAAAACGTCACTATAACATTCGAGAATCTCAAAAATTTGAAATTACACATTACCAGCAATAAACGCTTGAAGAGGAAATAGTATATTTCAGTTGGAGTTAAAAAATATATTTGTTTTGCTTAATTTCCTGACCTCGGTCAACGCCCCGTCACCAAACTTTCAAACTCAACAATTATATTGTTTAATACTAGTAAAATAATCTACTATTATAATAGAGGGCAATTAATTTTCATTTTAAGACATTTTTTTAATTTGTTAAGTTTGAAACAGCGCAGGAAGGGTCAAGCGGTTTGGGTCAATTTTCAATCTTGAATTTTTGTTTAATACAGAAATTATGCAAATTATTTGTAATAGGCAGCTTTCAATTTGAAAAATTAGTTATTTGAAAAATATCGGCCGAATAAGTACATAGTATATTAGACGCAAATCTCCAGCATGTGGGAAGGTAGTAGGGGATATTTCAGTACGTAGTCATTTATGTAAAAAACTAAAAAACATCAGAAATAGCTGCACAAAAATATTGAAATAAACCGATTGATTAACATAAAGATAAGGATACTGTCGCTTTTGTTTGGTGAGAATTGATTTTTTTTCGTGTAATTGATTCTGGTCTCATGGAAGTGTTCGTTTTAAGTAAGTTGTACTGTATTTTAATTAGATTTCGATTGTGTTGATAAAACACATTTGTTTTCGAACGAAGTTTGGTGGAATATTTATTTCTTTGTCATTTGATATTTTTCAAATCAGTTGTGGTGTTGTTAATTACCTTATCTTCAATGTTCCCAAAATAAAACTTTCAAGAAATGCTTATTAGTTCCTATCGGGGTTTTCTTGGAATTATTTAATTTGTATCGCCGCTTGGTTTGCTAAATTAATAAAGTCTTTGTTTGCTTCAAGAAAAAAGCTCGAATCATGTCTTTCTTAAAATAAAATTGGATGTTTTGTTTTGGCTAGCTCTACAGTACACTAATTACAAACGGTAGCGTATAATGAGGCTCGAGATAAGGAGCATGTAGTAAAAGCATGTACAAAGCTTAGCGGAATAATTTTGTTAAAATATACAACCGCCAGTAATGAAAGTGCGCAAATTGTTGTTCGCGTTAACTATTGAGAAGTGAGTTGTATGGGTGTGTTAAAGTTACGTTGATAATCAAATTAAGGAACAATAGTTCGCGAAATTAGGCGATTTTCCGTTCGATTAAAGTTAATGGTCGAAACAACGCTAGCGGTCTTATAAACATATTTTGGTATAAACAAAACCCATCGTCGCATTTCGTTCAGGAACTTTGTGAATTTTGTAACTAGTTTCTAAGTAAACTCGGTATAATCCTTGTTCCCTAGTGAAATCGAGCGGTGCCGCTATTGTATTTTATATTTTGGGTTTGATTTTAAGTAATGCTAAAGCGTTGAAAACGCGACCGTAAGTGTGATCACCACTTGTAAGACACACTTGCATTTAAATAGAAAATCATACGTCATTCGTGTTTCTTTTTTTTTCATTTTTTTAAGCGCTTTCTTTAAAGTTATTAAAGTTTTTTCCAGATTTTTTAGTAAGTATTTAAAACTATTTGGTGGCGCCTAACAAAATCCTGATGGTGACTCGTGATAAGGACCTTCAGTCTTTCGTAAAGTAAGTGAGAGACATTTCGTTATACCTAACCCTCACCAATAAGTTAGTTTGGTACTTGTTGCGTCGTAGTGTTTATTTTGAATTTTCATGACGTAACAATATAAATTTCCTTCTAAAAATTAAACAGACCTGTTTTTCCTTGCAGGTTTACAACTGTTTACAACAAAAAAATGCAGATAATAATAATGGTAATCTTAACGAATGATAATAGTAATAACATGCATTAACGAAAACTGGAGGTGATAATCGCAGCACAGTATTTTTGATATCAATGTCTTTTCGGAAAAACGAAAGAAAGTTATTTTCATAAAGTTCATCAAATTTTTTCAACGCTATATATTCCTTAGATTAGTCCCACATAATAAATATCAGGTGAAACTTTTTGATTAATTTTAGTTGAAAATCTGATTCCAGTTATCAATTCATTGATAGAGTGTCGAAATCCTTTGCCTTGTTCGTTAGAAGCGCAATTGAATTTACAAGAGCTTACATTTGAGCAGCTAATGTCACTATTCTCACTCTTAGAACTGTTTTTGTCGAGAGTTTCAGTTAATATTCTAGTATTGTCTTGCTGGCTTCCTATGTTCGTCAGATATTAGGCTGTAATGTAATATTTGTTTGATCATTTGGTGTGTGGAATTCGTTTGGCGATATTCCTTCATGTTCTTGTTTGACGCTTGCTTAAGTATCATTTGCTTCAGTCTCTGTCACTATCTCAACGAATGCAATGCGACATTTCTCGGTCTGTAATATCTCAGAAAATATGTCAGCATCAAATGGATGAATTCCTACTTTTGAAAATCCTGACAGTATGTTTTGTCTTGACACAGCCTTATCGAAAGCAACCTAAATCAACTCCGGCAGGTGATAAATGAACAAGGTCTTACATTTAATTATGCCAGAGAGACGATATCAAGGTTAATGTAACTTTTTATTTGATGTATTTATTCTTATAGAACATTTTTTACATTTACATGACTGTCTAACAGCAACAGACACTCCTAAATATTTTATGAAATTACCAGAACAGAGAACTATAGTTTTTCAGAGGCGTACATAATCAAGTGATCTTTAAAACTCTTTAAAGGAAAACGATAGAAAAAAGCAAAGTATTTCCTACAGCATTAACAAAGCAACCTACCATTAAAAATTTGTCTTTTTCTCCACTTATCACCTACCCCATTTTTTTCTGTCCTTTGGTGGAAATTACTCTCGAAGGCTTATGAACAGTAGTGCGACGTGTTTCGTCCAGGCTAAAGATATTTTTGCTCGAAAATATATGCTTATCCAATAAAAACTTTAGATTTCTCAAGAACTTGTCAACATTGTGTTTGTTGAAGCTTGTCGATGTTTCCAAACCAAAAGAATAAGTAAATAATTGATATAGTGTCGTAACACTTAGTGATTTTAGTTGAATAAATATTTGACCAAAACCTCTCTTATTATGCGGGAGGTTCGGGTCATGATTCAAACATCTCGCACTTTTCTGACGCATACCTCCCACTGATACAAAATCATAGAAATGGACTCTGACACAAATATTATGTTGTACAAACAGGGACTCCATTCTAACAATTACAAATATTGTAGCAAATCCATAACAATTCATCAATTTACACCATCTGACATTCAAAAGTCTTGCATTCAAACGGGTCTGCGTCCAATCCTAATTATTATTTTTGCTAAATGTGTCATCGTAATGTGTTGTAATGAAAACTTAACAAAAATAGATTGAAAATTTTCTCATGCAGTAATTTAAATAAATCATATTAATGTACCAACACAATTTTCCTTAAGCCGGCACTAAATATTCGTGTCACAAGACACCGCCGATTGAAGGTTTAGTGTTAATGGTAAAACCCAGAAAATTGTGTCTTCTTCCTTTTGCGTCTGAATTTATTCTTCAGTCATCATAAGTTAATTTTTTTTCATAAATTGGTAGATGTAGGTGTAGGTCCGCATAAGGTGTAAAGTTAAAAACAGTTTTTGGGTTCATTCCTTTCATCGACTCTCTATACGATTTAATCTGGGATAACCAATGCAGTTTGATGTATAACTAGTAGCCGTCTAATTAAGATGAATGGTTTGTTGCAATAATCTCGTATTACGAATGGTGCACACTCCTACCGTAGGATATCAATAACTACCCGTTTGTGAAGATACAAGCACATACCCGATACACGAGTAATCATTCGGTGTAAGACACTTTATAAGATCAAGTCAAGTTTCCTCTTATACAAGACGATAAGAACAAGACGTTAAAGTTGTGCTTTTTTTTAGGGACTCTCTTCTCCCATCAACCCCAAATTGGGATATTTGATTTAAACATACGAGAGTATACACTGAAGCTGAATAAAACTATAACTCGAAATGAGGTAGCTTCCCATGCTAAATACGTATGTTACTTTAAACTAAATTGCGTGTTTTATATGGGAAGGTTATTCACACTATTAAAAAATTAAAGAATTATTATGCCTTCATTATCGACAATGCCTCTTTTGTTGTTCATTCGTCAACTTCCATCGTAACTTTAACTACGATTACATAATTACTCCTTATTGATTAAAGTGGCGTTTGTTAAACTATAAAGTTTTAATAATGTTACATACTAAGTTACACGCTCATTCTTATCTCGTGGCTTGTGTAGATAAAGAAATGAGGGGCGAAACGTCGGCAAGCACATCTTTTTGAGTTGTTTGTTTTCCTACCTCCACACTGAAGGGGTTCTAAAAGACCAATTTTGTTTTAAAATTTAATTTTTGGAGGGATACTTACCTGAAAAAAAGGAAATATTGTCTTTCGATGCAATATAAGTTAGTTAAATATGATTGTTTAATTGTATATTTGGGCATATTGATTGAATTTTAATTGGTGATTATAGTTATCTACTTGTATTGTTAATATGTTGTATAAGTCGATTCTTTGATAATTATAGCCAACAAAGTGTTAGCAAAAAAACCTAAACATTTCGAATTTGCAAAACGTTGTACAATAGCACATCTGTCGACAAAGTTGCTTAATGCGAATCCATTACGTACGTAATCTTTAACACGAATCGTCACTACGTGTATCAAAATTTATCGTTGGAATATGATGTGCCATCCAGTAGGGATATAGCAGGCATTCGTACAATCGAGTTCTCTCACTCCTGAAGAGTCCCAAAAAAACGAAACAACTGTCTGATGATTCTCGGTGTTTCTTTTGGGTTTCACTTAATTCTACGGTAGTTCATTTCTCTTACTTGTTTTTATTTAATTAATGTCAGAAAAGATTCAGTTTGGCACCCGCATTTATAAAAAAAATACGTCTGTGGAGTATAGTATAATTTAGTGGTAATTTTGTGCTAATTTATTGCTCCATTATCAAATTTTGTGCTCGTACCCATTCGCACCACACTGATATTAAAAGTGGGAGTGCTGCCTTCACGTTACTCTAACACCGACACTCGTAAAAAACGTGCACAGAATATTGTAAATAGAACTCGACTATACAACAAAATTTTGTGCTTTTAAGATATCTTGGTCCCGAATTTTGTGCTCCTTGTTTAATAAAAAATTGACCGACTTTGTGGGGGTGCTAACGTCAGGTGCAAGAGTAAAGTACGTCAAAGGAATTACTTCTTGCATCGAATGGGGTAATTAAGTAAAGCAATAATTTTGGGTTTTCGAAATATCTTGGTACCGAATTTTGTACTTCTTGTTCAACAAAAAATTGACCGACTTCGTGTGGGTGCTAGAGTCACGTGAAAGAGTAAAGTACGTCAAAATAAATACTTGGTTAATCAAATTTAATATCTAAATAAAGAAATAATTTTGAGATATTATGGTACCGAATTTTGTACTCCTTGTTTATCAAAAAATTGACCACCTTTTTGGGTGTGCTAGAGTCAAGTTCAAGAGTAAAGTACACCAGAAAAATTATTTGTTCAATTGAATGTGGTATCTAGATAAAGCAATAATTTTGTGCTTTCAAGATATCTTAGTACTGAATTTTATACTCCTTGTTTAACAAAAAATTGACCGACTTTGTGGGGGTGCTAAAGTCACGTGCAAGAGTAAAGTACGTCAAAATAATTACTTGTTCAATCGAATGTGGTATTTAGAGAAGACAATACTTATGTGCTTTCAAGATATCTTGGTCCTGAATTTTGTGCCCTTGTTTAACAAAAAATTGACTGACTGTGTGAGCGGTGCTAGTGTCACGCGTGCAAGAGTACGTCAAAAGAATTACTTGTTACATTTACATAAAGCAATAATTTTGTACTTTTAGGATATCTTGGTCCTGAATTTTGTGCTCCTTGTTTAAGAAAAAATTGACTGACTGTGTGGGAGTGCTAGAGCCACGTGCAACAGTAAAGTACGTCAAATGAATTACTTCTAGCGTTGAATGTGGTATCTAAATAAGACCATACTTTTGTGCTTTTGAGATATCTTGGTACCGAATTTTGTGCTCTTTGTTTAAACAAGGACGCTAGCACCACCACAATGTCGGTAAATTTATTGTTAAAAACGGAGCACAAAATTCGGAACCAATATATCTTAAAAGCAAAAAATTAGCGCAAAATTCTGTTGTATAGCTGGTGCATTTACGATATTCTGTGCACGTTTTTTACGACTGAGGGTGCTAGAGTGACGTTAATATCGATTTGGTGCGAATGGGTAAGAGCACAAAATTTAATAATGAAACAATAAACTATTAACACTAAATTATACTGTATATTTGAACTTTCTTTTCAGTGGTGGGTGTGCTAGATTCTCAGACGTAAAAAAATTAATATATACTTTGTCACATAATCCACTAAGGAGCACAATTTTTGAATGTTTTTAAAAACGGAGTTCGTTAGAAATTCACCTTAAAAACTGATAAAAACATCGCAAAATTTTAATTTAAATAAGTACCCCAACTACTAACGTTGCGCCAAATCCATACCATTGTCAATCATCTATGAACACGTTATACAGTGACCGGCAAACAGTTTGCATCCAATGGGAAAAATTTAGATATCCAAAAATTTTTTTTGGAAAGTAAATTTAGCTATCGTATGACAAAAAAAAACACTTTGACAAATGTCATGTGACCACTATCATGGCGGTAAATTTAAAAAATATTTCTTGAATATGTATAAAGTGAAGTTAGATGACAAGATATAGAAAAATGCCTAAGAAAAAAAGTGGTTCAGAATTAGATTAGGTATACGATTTTTTAAAAATATCAATTTTCCGGCATTTTCCGGAAATATTGAGAAAACAAACTTTTTGCGTTTGATTTGCATAAAACACAATAAAACCAAAAAATAAACTTTACAATGTAATAATTTTTATTTATTAGTCTACTAATGGATGGTAAAGAACAAAAAACATTGTTTTTTTAGGACGGACTTTGTTGCAATGGCCTACAGAAAACAAAAGGTTGAAATTACATATTTAGAATTGTTTTAAAATAGTCTTAAAATGATCAATTCTTCCATTCTCAACCCAACAACTTTTCTCTTACGCATTTTTCAATATCTTGTCATCTAACCTCACTTTTTACATATTTAAGAGATATTTTTTTAATTTGCCGCCATGACAGTAGTCACATTTCACATGTCATTTGATATGCTGAATTCATTTGTCAAAAGAAATTTTTGGATATCTCAATTACAAACATTTTTCCCATTTGATGCAAACTCTTTGCCGGTCACTTATAAGTAAATCAAAAATTAAAGTGAATACAAAATTTAAAATTGTGTGTAAATATAAAATAAGTACCTAATTTTCAAAATGCTAAATTGGTGTCTACTGAGAAAATTTGAATAGAAATAAGTGTAATTTTTAGACGCCCTAATTAGAGTTGGGAAAGGAAGTAAGCTACATGAACTCAAAAACTAATTGTCATCATTTCAAGTTATGTGTTTGTAAGAAGAAATATTTTTCTAGTATGTTTAAAAAGTAATTAACGTTCAGAAACAAAATGAAATTAACCGAAAGTTTAAATGAAACTCTTAGGAGATTATTAAAAGCCCGTTAAGATGAATTAAAACAATTCTCCTCCCCTGCAAGATATTATCTCATCGGTTTCATTTGAAACAACAAACTTATCTCAAACATTGTGGTCGCAGGTATATTGTTATAAAATTAGTACAAACACAAAACGCGTTTTGAATGCATAATGTTTCAATTCGCGCGTTCAAAAGCTTTTGAAATTAGTTTCGCTCAGAAGTTTTCCTAGATTCTCCGAAAAGTTAAGTGGAAAATTCATAAACAGGGAATTATTTAAGCCCGTCGTTTTTCCGTTCTTATTTTTAGACTTTAAGTTCGAATTAGGAAAGTGCATTAAAAAATATATATTTTGAAATTCACAGGTTTACGATGTCAAACGCGAGAATTTCAATCTAAACTTGGCAGCCCTGTCTCACATACAGGAAATCTGCTTTAGACAGTGCGCGCCCGTAAATTACGTTTTTTCCCGGATGACGTGCGGGGCGTTTTTAAAATATGAATGAGGCCGATGGAAGCTTTCGAAGAAAAAAAATGTCCCGAATTTTTACGTTATTTATTATTTACTGGTTCTACGTCCACGCTCTCAAGTTACACTTACGTACCGATAATTTGCATATCAACGGCCGAACCAATTGTCTGTGACACGCGCAACATCACTTTACCTAATTGGACGTTTTAATCTCTCAAGAGTATACAAAGACAACAGTCCCTTAGCACTATACCCAAAACTTAATATAAGCAGCTTTGATCAGCTAAGCGCAACATTCTCCCCTAATTTACAAGAAAAAAATAGAGAAGAGACAACTTACTGCATTAGCGATTAATCCATCAATCACACGCACGCCACTGCGTCAGTGCCAAGAAAAAAGAGCGGAAATAAATAATTACCTGAAAATAATACTAAGTAGGAATGTTATATCGAACGTAATAAAATTGAAAAAAAAAAGTATTTTCCGACCGTAGGTTAACGACATGAAAGTTTTAAATGTACTGACTAAAAATACACGCAGACGTTAGTTTTTATTTCCACATTTAAAACGCTCATGTATACAGGGCGTCAATGTACTTATTAACAACAATTACACAGAGGGAAATGGTTTTCCTTTTTTTTATCCTGCAATTTTGCTGACTGAACGAATTTCGCGCATAGCACAAATATGTGACACATTTTACGGTCGTACTTGAAGAATGAAGGAACTTCCGAGTTCATCGTCTCAAAAATGCAAACATATTTCCCGATTTATTTTAACTGTACCTAGAAATTGGACTACGAAATATAAATTGAGATTAAAAAGTTTCGTCGTTAGACTTGGGCTTAGAATAACCGTCAAAATAAACCTGCAAACCAGTCAAAATAGCTATAACTCATTAGTCCAATGGTTGAAGCTGACAGGTTTGCAACAATAATCGGTATAAGACTTTTATCAGCGTAGTAGATTTTCTTTTAATTAAGCGTTGGTCAAAACGGAAAATTAAATGATTTATCAGATAATCCAAACAGTTGAAGACTGCATCACTAACTGATAAAGCGGTACCTGGTTAGTTTGAAAGCACAGGAATTGCCTTTCAATCAAATTTCAGTTGCAGTATAAAACCAAACTTGTTACAAAAAATGTGTCAGACAATTCAACTTGCTTCATCGCTGATTACAATTAACTAACTTGTCAACCTGACTAAATAATAAACGAAGAAATTCATGAAATAATGACCGATCGTACTGTCAATTAAGATTTGTACTGTCATCTACTGCTTATTATTTTTACTTGACTTTAGTGGAAATCGTATGATTTCTATAATCCGGTTACAGTGTGTCCCATATTTTATGGTTTCTGAGAAAAACTAATAAACTTTTACTTGACTCTTGTATGAGTTTAGTCAGTTGGTCAAAACTACGTTATAACATCTCTTACCGTCTTCACTATTCAGGGTAAAATTGAAAATTTTTCGATTTTTATTAGACAAAAAATAAAATAGAATAATAGATAATATTTATGTAACAAAAAAATAATGAATAAGGAACTTGAGAAGGAAAGAAGAAATGTTTGCGCTCTTTGGAGACATAAAATAAATACTACTTGATAATGTAAAAGAAGAAATGTTTGAAATGCTAAAGAAAAATGGAGTAGAAAATAAATGAAATGGGCCGTTTTGGCACCGCTGACTTGGCGCCAAGACTTTTCTGTTTTAGGACATTTTGGCGCCGAGTCATTTTAGCTCCATGAAACAAATGAAATGTTTTCGCGTTAACTTTGTTACGTTCCAAATGGGTTTTAATGGTGAAAAATTCCACAAACAAATAAACAAAATCTTTAATTAATGTCTTTACCAAAATCAAATGTATGTGTTTAAAACTTGTATTTGTTGCAGCATCATTATTTTGTAAACCGACCATAATTTGCGAATACTTTTTATACAAAAACAATTGTCAATATTTTGCATGATTGGCTTCACAAATTGGTTACGTTCAGTTCCGTTATTGTATCCTTATTACAAACAGGTAGAATAATAAGTACTTTAACACATAAAATGATCATTATAAATGTTTTGTTAGCAACCGCCCATCATGGTACAATTCAAGAAATTTATCTATTCCTATTAAATTTTTATTAAAGTAAATAATGTTTTTTTTTTAAATTTTAATAATGACTTGAATTGGGCTCATATGTAACTTGCATCACGTTAGTAAAATCATATTTTTTAAATTAAATACTCTTTAAAATGGTTTGAAAAAGTATAATAAAAAAAAATCAAAAATTACAAATAAAGTTTCTGATTCAGGGTTACGGAAATTTACAATAAAGATGTTTTACCTTTTCTGATGTTACACTGGGGCATTGAAGAAATGTGGGAAGATGATACAAACAATAAAAAGATTTTTGAAAGGCATAAATTGCAAGTAAATATGAAAAACAAAAAAATGGTGTTTTAAAAGGAAGAGAGGGAATGAAAAAAAAATTTAAGAATAGGTAGAGAAGTGAATAAAAAGTCAAAAAAAAACCAAAATCTTTAGAATGAGAGTCGTATAACAATAAGGATGAGGCACATATAAACGAGAATAGGGGAAAAATACAATGGTGTATAGAAAAACAAAATGAATCTTTGATAGAATGGTAAAAGTGATGAGATGAGTGGAACAATTATTTAAAGATTATACAGGGTAACACCAGAAAGGATCTAAGATCCAAAGTTAAGAATACAAACAGGAAAAAGCGCGATAAAGTATCAAGAAGAAATAGAAATATTACTAAAGAGTTTGAAGGAAGTCAAACAAACGGAAATAAAAAAAAAGACAGCAGAGGTGCAGGTAGGGAAGGAAATGGTAGATACGGATAAGAACAACAAAACAATGAAGAATTGCCAAAATAGAGATGGAAAGTATAGCCTTAGATATCTACACATAGTAACAAAAGAGATGCCAAGATACTTGATGAGGAAAGTGAAACAAGGTTTTGGGTGAGCAGTGCCCATATTAGCCAACGTTTTATGTTAGGCAAGATTAATTAAAGCACGTCAAATAATCAGTTCTTTTTTAGTAGAAACAAATAAATTCATTAAATAATGACAGATCATAGTGATTTGTACTCGTGGTGGGAACAAAAATCGATTAACCTGTTAATCGATTAATTGACTTTCGATTAATGGCGGTTTTCAGAAAAACCGAAAACAGATTAATCGGTTAATTGATTTATATAATCGACTTTCAAAATAGATTTTTAAAATCGGTTTTCAAAGTCGATTTTTAAAATGGTTTTTTAAGTCGATTTTCAAATTCGGTTTTTAAGTCGATTTCTGTAATCTATTTTAAATTGATTTTTAAGATTGATTTAAAAACGGTTTTTATTGTCGATTGTATAAATTTGATTTTAACGTTCACTTTATTAATGGAGTTTTTGAAGAGATTGGTGGTGTTTATCAATTTTAATGGCAAATTTAAATGCTGTTACTAATAATATTAATTTATTTAAAAAAAAACTCGGAAAAAAACGCAGAATAAAAGCTGCCAGAAAAAATACACGGATATAAAGCCGAAGGAAAGAAAGCCCGTTGGGTAACAAAGTGGTCTAAGGGCAATGTCTAAAATGTCATTTTGATATCTATTTTGACTCCTGGGGCATTAATTTCTAGTATTCAAAGATTTTGGTTAAAACGCAGGTTCATCTAACACGCTTATATGGATTAATAAATTTGTCAAACATTCATGCAATAATTATTTCTTTCATTATCGACTTCAAAAGGAAACAATAAAAAAAATGTTAAAATATCTTATAAACCTAACATTGACAAATTTTACCTGCTGCATCGGCAAACAAAAATTTAACTGTTTTAATTCTGTATATTCTTCAAGGAACACTAGTCATCATAAAACTGTCATTGCTTTGTACCGGTACCTGGTCGGTTTTGGCAAACGCAAAAAACTGTAAAAGGAAGCCTTTTTACAAAGTAAGATAAACAACGACAAAAATTTATAAACCGCGTTTCTGCAATTAATTAAACAAATTCAAAAATATTTATTGTTTTATAAAATACGTATACGTACAACCTGGAATATATTAAATTATTTTATTGAACATAGTACCGTTTTTAACACTTATCACTATTATTATTCACAATATTAAAATTAATATGGCAACCACTATAATATATTATACTAATTACGGAGAGGTCTGCTTCTTAAAGGTTAGAGGTTTAAAACTAAATGGATCTGGATTAAAATTGAAACGGCTTAAGTAGGTAAAATTTGCAAAGATCACAATTATTCAAATACAGCTTTGTCATATTAATATGTAAAATTGATAAAGATCGTAAATTAGTTAGCAGTTACCAACCGATAACACTATTTTGAGAGATTGATAAAGTTCAAGTTAGAATATTGGATAATTAAAAATAATATATTACCCTTTAATCAATATGGTTTAAACCCGGATTTGGTTCATTGGATGCTACAGTTCACTTAGTTACAAATTTGCAACTAGCACTTACTAACAATCACTGCACAGGCGCTCTGTTTTTTAGATGTTCAATGCTTACGAAGTGTAGGTAAATTTGTTTATTTTTATTTGCTTTAAAGCTACCAGCTGTAGTTATCTCAACTATAATAAATTTATTTATTGATGGGAAAGTTTTAATAAGATCAAATAATAAAATCATTGGACTTAGATACACTCAAAAGGATTACAGTAGGGTTTAGTTTTGAGTCTCCTTTTATTTAATATCTTCACAGCAGATCTGCATACAGTATTAAAATCGTATACAACTTGTATCCAATATGCAGATGATTTCATTATATACTCAACCAAATTAGATTATCAAGAGAGTATTGTCTCACTTAACTGGGTAGCTAGTGCACTAAATAAGTGGTGCTTTCAAAATGGTTTTACAATCTCGACAACAAAATCGGCGGTGATTTGTTTTACTCGTAAAAGAATACCTATACAATGGGTTATTATGTTAGATAAAACTACATTCCCTGTGCCACAAACTGTTAAATATCTAAGTATAGTTTTAGATTCAAAGTTACTATAGAGAGAAATATAACACATATTTTCAATAAATCTGAAAGAGGTATCAATTTACTTAAACAAGTGTGTAAGTTTTCTTGGGGTGCAAACCAAGAAATTGCTATTTTCTTTTACAAAGTTTACATAAGGAGCATTATAGATTATGGTTGTACCTTGTATGGATCGGCAAGTAATACACATCTTCAAAAATAGATAGGGTACAAACTTGGATTAGGAGTTATGAAGTCATTCCCTGATCAAGCCTGTCTTGTTGAAAGTTTAGAACCACCACTATGGAATAGAAGACTCCTTTTAGCATGTAAATTTTTCTTAAAATAGAAATATTAAAACCTCCAATTGTTTACTAAAATTTACAATATATTCATCAAAAATCTAACAGAGGTGTACTAGATCAAGAAACTGGCAGAAACATTTGATAATTGCAATCGTCTCCATCTATTAAACTACAGTGTCGATATTTAATCTACAATATGAAGCATTGTTTATCAAACCTAGTATTATTATACCTGATTACTATCCATCTACAAACGCTAACCTGCTTTTAAAGAAATAAGTTCTGAATTTTCTGTAAATACAGTATTTATATGTACTGATGGTTTCAAAACCCCATCTTTAGTAAAAAGTGCAGTATATATACCATTAATTGATCTTAAGTACTCATTTACGCTTAATTCCTTCTCTTTGGAGCTGAGGCATCGGCTATCCTGTACGCAATTAAATGGACTTTAGATAACTGTATTAAAAATGAAGTTATTTGTTCGGATTCCCAATCGGTGCTTAAAAGCATCAAAAACTTTCCAGATAGTAATAAATTCTCAAATTCTATTATTCGTGAGATTATAGAATATCTTTATATTACTTATTTGACAAAACATATGCTTTCTATGGGTTAAATCTTATAGCAATATTAAAGGTAATCTAATAGTAGACAATATAGCTAAAGATTAAACAACAACTGGGAACATAACGATAACCTTTTGCTTGGGGATGTTTTCTCGCATATTAAGAATGAATGTCGTATTATATGGGAACGTATATGGCAAGAATATGGTAAAACTTCAAAAAGATTTTAATATAAAATACATTAACATATACCAGATCATCATTGGTACAACAAAAATCCAACCCTTAGTCAACTAAAACTAAATCATGGAAGATTTCCTTCTCTTTACATAAAATTGGAATCACAGACAATCTCTTTTGTGACTGTCAAGCAGTTATCAACATTTCTCATATATTGTTTAATTGTCAAATATACAATCTTTTAATTAATCAACTTTTTGAATTGTTAATAGAAAATGATATTTCCGTTAGGAACTAGTAATAGCAAAATACATAAGAAATATGTCAAATTACCAAATTATCCCACATACACACAACATCTTCAAAAAATATTTTCAAAATTTGATTATAAAACAGTAACCTCTAGTACTAACAACTTGCAAAATCTTTTAGGCAATCCGAAAGACCCAATAGAAATGTGTGATAAATCGGGAATATATAAAACTAATTGTAAAGACTGTAACCAAGTATATATAGGGCAAACCAAGAGACCTATTAAAACTCGTTTTAAAGAGCACGTAGCGCATGTCAAATATCATCGTACAGATAGGTCCAGTGTTGCCATGCATATGCTTGAAAATTGCCAAAGAGTAGGGTACACTGAATAATACCTAAACTAAAATAAATTCTTCAACGAATCGATAAAGAACATTATTGTTAAAATTAGTAGCTTACACACTAGAACAAATAGAAAAATTAATACGTAATAAATTCTTTTTAAAACTAAATAAACAATTGCAAAAAAGATCAAAATTAGGGTCGAACGCCAATATGTTAGAATATTACATAAATCATGTTATGCAATTATGAGCACCATAATTTGTTGAGTAAAAGTCAGATCTAAATAGCAGTCTAGAAGTAACACGACTAGGCTTAAAGAAACAGAAATTAAAATTTATTTTGACAGTAAGAATCTACTATCAGTTAGCCCATTTATCAATTTATATCCAAAGCACAAATCCTAAAATATTCTCCGATTATGAAGCTAGTATAATTTGACTAATGATATCATTTAAGAATGACTATACTCTATACGAGGAATACTGAGTTTAAACGAAATCATTAATAAAAATTTATTTTGGACCTTCTCGAGCAAGCAACTATTACTGTTGTATTTAGGACACCATACCTGAGAACCATATTCAAGTTGACTTCTAACCAACGATATATACAAAGTTTTAAGAGTAACAATACTAAAAGGTTTAGAAAATCGATAAATAAAACCTAGTGTCCTAAATGCTTTAGCTGTGATATCATTAATAGGAGGAAGAAACTTTAATCGATTATCAAATATAACTCCTAGATCATTTACTTCATATACAGAACGAAGTTCATAACCATGAAGGTAGTATTTAGGTTCAATTATTTTTTTCTTCTAAACGAAATACTACAACACTTTTTAATATTGAGTTTAAGATCATTTGAACAACACCATTTCCATAAGTTATTAAGATCATTTTGCAGTCGAACTCAATCAAAGATATTTTTTATTGTAGTAAATAATTTGAAATCATCAGCAAAAATTAGATGTTTGATAACTTTACTTAAATCATTAATAAAGAGCAAAAATAAAATTGGACCACAATGGGATCCTTAGGGAACACCAGACGTCACATGTATAGCTTTGGATAAATAATTACCAATTTTTACATGTTGTATAAGTTCACACAAAAAACTACTTAACCATTTATTAACAAGGTCACTAAATCCTAGAATTTCTAGTTTCTTTAATAGAACATAATGATTAACCCGATCAAAGGCTTTTGTAAAATCGGTATAAACAGCATCAACTTGATAACCCTTTTCCATAACTTCCAGCAAGTATATTTAAAATGTCATCAAATTTGTGATAGATCTACCTTTAAGAAAACCATGCTGTTCCTCACATATCACTCGTTTGCATTTCCACATTAAAACTTTTGAAACTAACTGGTCTAGAATCTTAGGTATAGTTGACTGAACCGTAATTGCTCTATAATTAGATATGTCTTCTCTTGTACCACTCTTATGTAACGGGTTTATATAAGAGTATTTCCAGCAAGTAGGAAAAAATCCAGTGCTTAAGGATTTACTAAATAAAATTGATAAAAGAACAGTGAGTGAATATACGCATCTTTTCAAAAAAATAGGGGGACAGCTTGTCCGGCCCAGACCGAATTGAGTCAGATAAACAATTCAAGCTATTAGAAATATCAGACATAGAAATACTAACTGATTTACACAGATAGATCCATCATAAGGAAAGGTTGCATCCGATTTATTACAATTACCATAAACACTACTAAAATGATCAGCGAAAAAATCAACACTCGTTTCGCCAGAATTACTATACTTATTATTGTAAAACATGCGTTTAGGAAAGCCATAAATGTTTTACTCTCATTTACAAATGAATTTTTTTTGGTTTACATATTGACTATCAACTTACCTGGACCAACCAAATTAATTACATAAGATCAAAATTAAATAAATGTATTATCTCTTAAACATAGCTTAACAAACAGTTATCTTCTAACGGCATATTATGGTACCTACGTTTTATCCACATTTAAGTTAAAATATTTTGTTATGGGGTAAGTCAGCACATACTAGAAGTATATTAATCCTCCAAAAAGAGCAATTTAGATAATGTACAACTTGCAATACAATGAATCATGTCGCAATACTTTTAGAAAGAACAAAATTTTAACATTAATTTCAACTTATATTTATAAGATAGAAACAGAAAGTGCTGTGGAGTTGTTTATGTAATATGGATTTGACTTCATTGTCATTAGTTGATATATTAATAGTACGCTGTAGTTAAATTTGATTTAAAATGGTTCTAAGAATGAAAGAAAAAGTTTTTGGTAGAGCATTATTTTCGTTCATATTTATTTTTATTTTCGGTACTGTTTATTTTGGCGGATACTGTATACTTACTATTATATTATTTATTATTTATAATATGTGTTTTGTGCTGTGTTTTACACTGTTTTGTTTTGATAATTCTTATCTACTCGGAGGAAACTAAGATAAATAAATAAATTTGTTGTCCTTTCTAAAAATGTATACATTGTTGGCTTTAACTAACGTTTTTAGGGAATAATTTACTTTTTCTTGAAACCATGTCAAGAACTTTTTGCACTAATTATTACTAATCTGACTCTTTTGTCAACTTGATTTGCGTTACACGGCACCCTTGATAAATTAATATTATTTATTAAGTCACTCTTAGCTTGGTAAGTCAATTTACCAAAACCTGAACATTGAATAGAAAATATGTACTGAAAATGCTTTAAGATATTCCTTTAAATGATGATTTATGGTTAAAGTTTGCAGATAATTATTAATAATAATAATAATAATATAGCGTTTATTGCCCATAAATTCCCATTTACAGAGCAAAAAGTAATATAAAAATACATATATAAGTTAAAGATGAATTAAAACTATAATAACACATGAAAAATACAAATCTAAAAATAATCACAACACATTTTCCTTAGATCATTAGTATTGCAGAAGAATAAGTTAATTGGTGATTTAGACAATATATTGTTCTACCTCTTTGCAGAAGAAAGTGTTAATATGCCTAGAAGATACTCGTGGAACCAATATGTTAATTTCTGATAACATGGCAGGACAATCCACTTCGCCATCTAATAATTTATGTAAAAACACTACTGCGGCTTGATTTCTACGTTTTCAAGTGACTAAAATCAAATCTGGTTAATAATTCATTATAAACACATCCTCTCGAGGATAAGCTCCTGTTAGTTTAAAAGCAATATACTTTAAGAATTTTTTTTGATCTTGTTCGATGATTTGTTTATAATGTGCGTAAATAAGACTCAATATTAAGGAAGCGTATTTTAATTTTTGAAGAATTAAACCAAAAAATAAAGCAGTCAATGCCTGAATATTGTTAAAATTGTTAGTGTTACGAGCTAAAAATCCAAACGAACGATACGCTGAATTTACAGCGTAAGGTAAAAGCACCGTATTCCGCCGTATTTAGGGTATTTTTGTGTTTGAGTTCTAATATTAGAAAGAGAAATCTAGTTATAACATATCTGACATTTGTAAACTGTGAACTGATATATCTTGAATTATAGGAATTTTTTTCCAGGATTTTTTATATATATATATATATATTTTAATATCAAAATACTCTAATTCCGACGCATATTTTAGGTAGATCCGAATAACGACCTAAGAAGTACTTAATTCCGACTTATTTTTTTCATTGTATCTTTTTTCATGATTGTATTAATATACAAAAAACATGGAAAAATATGAAAAATTTATTAAACTAATAAGGATATTAACAAAATTCAATAATAAACCTATAATAATAAAAAAAACATAAATTTGTATTAACATCTTATAAGTATAATATATAATATTGAAAATTTGTACTTAATTCATTGAAAAGAATATTGCACATTTTGTTCATATCTTTTATTTCAGGAACCGAATAATATCCCCTTTTGTTTATAAGGCGAGAAGCGCTGATACCACAAACAATTTCATCTTTTTCATACCATATGATATCGTCAATACTTGGCCATCTCCAGTGAAACCCAATTCGTTCCATGGCCTTAATAAAATATTTGGTTTCATCTCTGTTAATAACTTGTCCTGGAAAGTGTTTATTTTCATATACAAAATTCACGTAATCATCTTTTGATAACCGTTATCTTTTTGCACTCACTTTCCACTCATTCACAATTTTGCATCTTCTGAATCCATTGCCCATACATCTTCTGATTTTTCTTCCATTCCGGCCGCCACATTCTCATGTTTTTTGCCAGTATTTGTTTTTCCTGCTTCCGGTTGTTCTTGGTCTTTTGTTTCATTGTCTACTTCTTTTGTTTATTTTTGTTTAATTTCTTAGAGATTGTCGTTCTCTTTTCGTTCTTCTTGTCTAAAGTTTTCTTAAGTTTCTCTTCTTTTTCCTTTTTTCCAATTTTTCCGCTGTAATTTTTTTGGTTACTCGTTTTTTTGCATTTTCTTTTGGCTTTTTGGGAAAATAAAAGGCATTTCTAAATGGTGTAAGAAACTTGGGCGGTGTTTTGAAATAGGAAGTTGATTGACTACTACATTGTTCTGGAGATAATTCAGAAAGTGGTGGGTTGACAAAATTAGATTTTACGGGAGTCGTCGTCGTTTGAGTGGAAGGTGTAACAAAACTCTTATTTAAGGCAATATTTTCTTTATCATTGACTGTAGCGTCGTTAACACCGAGTTTAACAGACCATGGTTGACTGAGAGGCGTAGACAAAATATTGTCGTTAATTGAATGCGTAGGAGGTGTAATCAATTCCAAGTAATCTATTTTTAGAATTTTAATTTTATTTGTGGAATTGTCATCTGAAATACTACGACATAGTTGTGAAGAAGAAGCTTCTAAGGTTGTTTCACTTATTTAGTTAGTTGGTGGCTTTTCTAACTGTAAAATTTCATTTTCACCACTAACATCTAGTTCTAAAAAGCCGTCTTGTCCAACACTAAATAGACCAAAATCTTTATTATCATGAAGAGGTTCTTCAAGATCTTGGGCAGTATGTTGTTCAGTTTCACTTAATGGAAAATTTGATAAAAGCTGGTAATTTATTTGCCCTTCAGAATAAAATGATTTTCAAAATTCAAAAAGTTTGGAATATGATAAATTCCCTGACCAACCAGAATTAAAAGATTGTTTAAACTGGCGCAATATTTCAGGCAATAATCTGTTTTCAAACTGTTTTCTAAAATCTGATCCTGGTTTTAGTGGTGCGATTTTGGAATAGACCTGTAGAGATGTGGTCTGTGTCGCTGAATCTTTTCTTGTTTCGAATTTAATTTTTTCAACATTAAAAGGATATAATCCAGTACATTCAAACGCACTTTGAATTATTTGAGGTCTTAAGGTCTTATCAAAACAATTTTTGGCCAACATCGAAAAATCTGTTTTTTCAATTTTGTTGAATTCATGTTCAATTCTAAAATAATGTAATATTATTCGCCATGTGGCTTTTACAGGACGGAACACTGCTACATCTAAGGGCTGCATAATGTGTGTAGAATTTGGAACCAATGCTACCAATACAATTCCATTTTCCTTGAAGAACTCACTCAATGGCAGTGAAATATGGCTGGTATGACCGTCAAGCAAAAATACGACAGGCAGTGTAATGTTGTTTTTTTTAACCAATTATAGAATACGTTTGTTATATATTCAAAAAATGCTTTCGCATTCATCCAACCGCTCTCAGTATACCCGCAACCCCAACCAGTTGGCATAGATTTTTTGGCATCCATAACTTATATGAAAATACCACCATCGGCGGGGCTGTTGGGGAAATGTTGGCTAAAACTGTGAGGTATTCTTTATCATCATTTATGATCCTGTTGTAAACAGTTTTGAAACCTTTTTTCACCAGCACTTGTTTTTCTGTAGGACTTTAAAAAAATGCAGTTTTGTCACAGTTTTATATTCTGCTGGGGTTTCCCAAAACTTCCGTTATTCCTTTTTTTACAAAATATTCGTACACCTTCACAAACCAATTCCTAATGGACTCCTCAGTTACTCCAGCTCGGCTTGAAGTTAGGTTTTGTGATACTCGACAAGACACATCTTTGTTTCGTTTTAAAAATCCCTGGTACCAATGCTTTCCAGGTATTCCATCTTTAAAAGGACTGGGACGATTTAGGTTTTTTATCAACTTTAGTCACTGGAAAACCAGCATCTCCTAAAAAGTGAATCCAATCAACTATTAGTTTTTTCTTCTTCAGCTGTTAGGATAGGCGGCTTTCCACTTGTCTTGAAAATATCTTTTTGCTTTTTCTTGTCCTTTAATGTGGTCTGTGGTATTCCGTAAATTTGGGATGCTTTATAAACCCACATATTACCTTGATTTATTTCTTCAAGGGCTTGTGCAACTGATGCTTTTGAATACTTTAGATTTAATTTTTTATTTTTAGCTTTTTTATTGGTGTAGGTGCCATTTTGCTGAAAATAAAAAAATATCAACAAAGGCAATAAAAAACATCTTATTACGATTACGACGTATTACGACGACATTGGATCTCGTAACAAAAAAAGGACCATTATTCCGACGTAGTTTTTAAAAGGCTTATCAAATTTTTGTATCAATATTTTGAAAGAAAGAAATGAAAATTAAATTTTAAATATAATTATTACCAAAAACTAAAAGTCTTTTCACATTAGAAGAAGTATTATTTTGTTTATTTAAAAAGTAAAGATTATTGTGCGTGTTCCTATTAGTAAGAAAAGAATTTGGCGCGTATTCCTTTAATATATCTAAATTAAGTTTCTAGTGGGATACGACGCATTTTGCTTTTTTCATATATTAAAGCATGTTCTACAGTCCACAAATACTTTTCTTTTTATTACAGACTGTATAGATTTTAAAATTTGATTTCAGTACAATTGAACAAAAACCCTTATTTCGGCGTATTAAGGCGACATTAGCTCTCGTAACAAAAAACAGACCCTTATTCCGACCAATTTTTTTAAAAAGCCTATCAGATTTTTGTGTCCACATTTTAAACTATAAGAAATATAAAATAAAATTTTTAATATATTTTTTCCTAAACTAAGAATCTTATCACTTGAAAAGGTTTTTTTATAAATTTAATACAAAACTAAAATTGTTATGAGTGTTCCTATTAGTAACAAAAAATATTTTGGCGTATTTTTTTAAACGTATTTTAAGTAAGTTTCTGTAAAAATAATAAACCAAAACTAACAAAAATATATTTTTAAAACCTTTTTCTTCACATAAAAAAATATGTAGTTTGTATGGGTAAACAAAAACCTATAATTTTTGAAATATGTTTAATCATCTAAATAGATCTACTTACCATTATTAGGAGATTCTGTATTCACTATGCCACCTGTCACCGACTCGATCGGAACTAAATGTTATCAAGATGCAAGTGACCGTTGCTTCCCCTACCACTTTGGCGCTGTTGCACAAACTAATAAATTCTGTAAAAGATAATTTTGACCGTGTTTAAGTGTTTGCTACCATTTTAAAGAAATCGCCAGAAAAATTTTTGCCTTAAAGAAATAAGGCGGGATTAGGAGTCGATTTAGCATGCGTTGGAATATGGTGCTTTTACCTAAGTTAATATGGTAATTAAAAGTTAATTGATGGTCAAAATATACTCCCAGATCTTTTATGTTGTTAGTCCTTGCTAATACTACATTATTGATTGAATATGGAAATTGTAATAGTTTCAAACTGCGACTACAAGTTAAGATTTTGCATTTGGGTATATTAACTGAAAGATAATTTTTAAGCACCATTTCTGTAGTATATCTATCTGTATTTGCAAAAAATGGCAATCAGAAATTACTGATATATGCGTATACATCTTTAAGTCATCAGCAAACATTAACTTGTTGCTATTCAATGTAGCACACAAATCATTACTAAATAGTAAAAATAAAAGAGGTCCCAAATTGGATCCTTGAGGAACTCCACTCGTTGAAAAGTATATATCTGACGAAAACCCACTGTACTGGACGAACTGTTTATGATTGTGCAAGTAAGATCTTAGAAGTCGAATGTATGTATCGTTAAATCCCATTTTAATTAATTTATGTATACGTATTTTATGACTAATCTTGTCAAAAGCCTTGGAGAAATCCGTATACACCACGTCTACTTGTCCTCTACCATCTAGTTTTTCACATAAGTATTGATTAAATACTGCAAGATTACTAATTGTTGATCTTGATTTCATAAATCCGTGTTGGTGCGTAGAAATAACATTTTTGGTTGCACAATATATCCTATTATACAGAAGACTTTTGCAATATTATTTAATATTGAGATCGGTCTATAATTCTTAATATCCGAGCGGTTTTCATCTTTGTGTAGAGGACAAATTTTGGCCACCTTCCAAGATTCCGGAAAAACCGAGTTTTTAACACTAAGTTGAACAGAGATTTTAAAGGATGTACTAAAACCTCTAAACAATCCTTTATTAGAGAAGAGGGAATTTTATCTGGTCCTGAAGTAAATTTGTTTTTTAATTTTTTACCCGCTTCTAATATTTCTTTATCTGTTATTGGTTCGTAGCTAATTTCACAAATTATGTTGTTATTAAAAATAAAATTATCGTGAATAATATTGTTTAAATTTTCTCAAAGAATTTGCTAAACGCATTTACAATTAGTCACTAGTAGAAATATTAGTAGTTTTATTTGACAAATACCCTTCATACAATTTTAAAAAGTAATTTTTTAACGTAACCTTTAGACGTCTGAGACTTGGCAACCACGTTAGATAAAAATGGAAACATTATGAAGACATTCAGTAAAACCTTGTCTCATTCTTTAGTTATAAGCTGATAGAATGTGATCTTCTAGATTTCGAAGTTCTTGACATGGTTTCATGAAAAAGGTAAATTATTTCCTAAAAACGTGGGTTAATGCCATCAATGTACACGTTTTTAGGAAGGACAAGAAATGATGTTAAGAATTATAGGTCTTATTTAAACTAACCTCACAATTTTGGTTTAAAAAACTTAATTTTTTTCGTCAATTTCCATCAAAAAATTACATGTGGCAACAATGTCAACAGAAACTTGAAGTATATTTATGAAGTCGATATCTTTTTCCGTTCTCGGGTTATAAGTTGTTAAAATGTGTCAATTTATAGATGGACACTTTGTATTAAAATTTGTATCTAACGAATTATGACTTGGTATCTAATGCATTATGAGTAACCAAGAATCTTGTACTATTATCACCAAAAATTCACCAAAAATCCAGCATTAACTTCACTTAATAGATAATAATGATACTGATAAACAAAATTATATTTGATTATTATTAGCTTTACTTATTTTTTAAATTTTCACAAAATTCGGACAATTGACATATAAATAACCTGCAACATGAAATATTATAAACCTTACGATGGGTTTTATAAATTGTGTTGAACGACGATGTATCAATCTATGTCAAATATTGATGTATTTAAACTATCAATATTTCATAAATCAAGAATAAAACTGCTTGGTTGCCTGTCATAGTTCTATAACGTGGTGTCTAATAATTAATAATCCCCCATAAAGAAATTGAAATTATAATAATTAGTTCGTATAAAAACACAGTAAAACGAAAAACTAGTAAAGTTAATGAAAATATGTCTTGTGTAAGAAAATAATTTAGAACTTTCGACATTTTTCTCTGATTTCATTGATCCATCGTCTTCTTTTATTACATTTTCAATTTAGATTTTCATCCATTGCGAGTGCATAGATAATACTTAAGCATCTTCAATTTTTAGTTCCTAAAAGAAAAAATTCATCGTTTCTTGACATTATTATTTTAAGTTGTGATCCATGTTCACTTATTTGACACCATAATGTAGTATATAAAATTTTGATTTAATTATAAAGAGATTAATTTTTAACATTAATAAAATTTTATTTTCTGCTTTTAATTACAGTTTATGAATTTTAATAAATTTTATCAAATTTATTTCTATTTATTGTTCAGGTCAAATAAGTAGCAAAGGGAAAATCGTAGTTTCATCGCCATTGAGGAGTAGGTATCCCGCTTTGATCCCACTTTAAATTGCAATTTGCAAATACGCACGATTTGTCATTCGACGATATTTGCTCCAAATATCAAAGTCGTGAACGTATTTTATTGGCGTTTCAGATTTCAAAAAGAGAATTCCACAAATTTATTGATTCGTCAAACATAAAACGTTGTACACGAACATTATCTTAATAAAGGCACTTAAACTCGTTGGTTTTGAATGAAAGTCGTAAAATTAATTATGATTTCAGATTGATTAACTTTTTTTAAGAGTCGAAAATAAAGATAACTTCCACTTGCCGGCCCTTTCTCACACCGATTTTACAATGTGGTTGCCAATTATTCCTTCCTTTTACGATTTCATCGTGATCGCTAAGTACGCATAAATCATGAAACTGCTCATTAATGACATTGATAAGTCAAAACCATAATTTTAAATTAAAAGTTTAATAGAATCAAATCGTTAATTGCTTTATGGATATTAAATCAGGCGACGTCATATGAGTGCCTCGATTTTCATTGTTGGAAATCGTAAAACTTCTATGATTCGTTAATTGATACTTTTAACAGTCGTTGGAAGTCGTTTATTACAGTTTTTTCGTTATTGACAATTAATTATGTTTTTAATTAATGCATAGAACAAAAATACGTCTTTATGAAATTAAAATTAACGCTGTAAGCAAGGAAATGACGTTTGTTAATTGAAACTCACTGTAATTGTAATGTAATCTTTTATAAAATGTATATAAAAAAAAAACTGATAGACGTTTTAATGATCTATTTATATCGTCGGTAAGAAAAAATCAACCACACGGAAAAGAAAAAGCAAAAAAAAAGATACTCGTTATTCATTTTAAAAGACATCACGAACAACGCACCTTTCAAACTTTATCTAAACTGTCAATATCAGGTTAAAAATTGTGTAATTAACAATTCCTTTTTTAACTTTCTTAATTTAAAAACTTCTTTTGAAACTTTTCTTTTTATTTTATGTTTTTGTTCGACTTCGCTTTTACTTTTATGTTTGTTTGAATTTTTCACTCGATTGTTTGAAACAGAATTTTTTGTGTTCTTTTAATGTCAGACGTGAAAATTCTTCTGTTAAAAACAAACTCTATAAACATTAACGTCATTACAAAATGTAGGTACAGAAGAGAACTGTTAAATACCTAATAATTAAATATGTCTAAGAAAATGTAGCATGTCCAAGGGGTCAGTCTGTAGTTTACTTGCTGAATATTATTCTAGTTATTGTTTAGTTGTTTTTGTTATTAAGTGTGTAAACTTTATATTGAAAGTCAATTAATAATTAAATTTAACTTTCATTGCTAACATCAGAAGTGGGATAAGGAACTCTTAACTTTATACGATTTAATTACAAGTGCGTGAAAGTTAAATAAATTGTGTCATCACCTAGATTAACTTCTTTAAAATCATTGATTCAGCGTTTATTAGACTGAATGAGACCTCGTGGTAATTCTGGTAGTGGCGAAAATGCAATTATGTACCAGATTTTGAAGCTTTATTACCTTTGGTTTACTTCTATTAATTTTTATTATATTCTCTTTTAGTACTAAATTCGACTATTTAAATTTATTTGTAAATTTATTTCACTTTTCGCTATCAATACGACGTCATCCGCGTATAGTCCCTCTTTGCATTTTTAAGTGTCTTCACTCTTTTCTTACATGTTTTAATTATTTCGTCCATAAATATTATAAATAATATTGGGTTTAAGCTTCCCTCTTGTTTTAATCTCATATTTGTTTTGAATTTATTGGATATTTTATGATTTTTCGCAACTGCGCTTTGGTCACTTTTGTAAATAATTTGAATCATCTTTATAAGCTTTGTGCTTAGTTGTCTTTCTTTAGCAACCTCTACACTGTGCCTCGAACTCTTTCTATAGATCCAAAAATGCCAAATATATTGTTACGGTTCAAAATACTCGAACTCGAACGTAGGTCTCCAGCCTTCTGAGAAACGGTTGTCGTGACTTACACGTTACAAAGAAAATCAAATTTTTCTCATTGGTGGATCAATTATTCACAAAATTGATCGAGACGACAAGCGGACATCTTGTGATTTTCCTTCTATTGGGCGGTTGTCGACGTGTTTCACGAAGCCAAAAATTTACACGTAAAATATTAATGTGGCTTCAATAATTCAAAGTTAATTTGGTGTGTAAATATAAATCCGACCGCTTTTGCCGTAAGTCACTTTTTTTTGCTATTTCTTTTGTTGTCTCGTGGTTGTATTAATTCTAATTACAACGTATTCTTTAGCACGTGTCTTGACCTCATACTCTACTCGTGTATTACCATGTGGATAATTCCTGGGGTTACTAAAACCATTAATTAAGAATCCTTCGCTATAAAAACGTGACGACTACCACGGAGTCGCCTACATCGATACTACCAACGGTTGATGAACTCCACCAGCTGAGGGTCACCACGCTGCGTGCTTGCTACTTCGAGGGAAGATATCTGCCTTTCGAGCTTTGTCGTCTAGTCCTCCTAAAGAAAATCTTGTGGATACCGATCTTATCGGAACTTCATGCATCAGCACACATCTAAGTTTATTGTTTGAGAAATCTACTCACTTTGCATGCGTTTGGAGCTCACGTACATATGACATTAAACGATTTGAATCCCTAGTGTATAAGCAAATTTTTATTCGGGGTAGACTCCATCTATCGACGTTTGGTTTTGTTTTCACTTGCTGGTGAAGCTAAAACAAAAGGCATTTTGGGTTGGCGAGCGCTACTTACCATACTAGTCCAAGTTTAATTCTAGACTTTAAGTCACCGTGTGTAAGTGACGTGTGTACGTCGAGTTTCCTTAATCACCAATCTTCAATTGGAACGTTAACTTTAATTTGAGATATAACAAACAAACTGAATTTAGACATATTTGTTTGCGAGCTCTAATTAATTTGTTGTTGCTAACGCCCGTAAGTTTCATGCGACAGAATCTCTTACTTCTAACAGATTCTCCTAGTATTTTAAGTTGTATTTGCTATATTTACATGTATATTTGTCTCTCTAATTTGTGTTTGTTTTAGCGTAGTAGACCTTAAGTAAAACATACCCAATTACAGTTGGTCGGTTTTATTTCTCTCTATTACCCAGCAGGTGGTGCCTTGTTACGCAGAAGTTTATTTTTTTCAGTTTCCTCAAGGACCTCCCCAACTCACCGACTAAGCCGGACACTGCTGTGCTAACTCTTACAAATACGGATTCTTCTACAAATTTAGTGCGCTATTTCGAGCCGAATAGTATTGTTTCTTTCTATTCATCATCATACTTCATA
Source organism: Abscondita cerata (assembly GCA_030710515.1). NCBI lineage: Eukaryota > Metazoa > Arthropoda > Insecta > Coleoptera > Lampyridae > Abscondita > Abscondita cerata. Next base: position 94,725 of record JALBCR010001284.1, read on the forward strand.
CTTCATTCTTTCTTCTTTTTGTGCTTTCTGTTTTATTGTGAATATGTGATCCTGTGCGCTTCTTATTTGTCTAAATCTACTTAGTTTTTCTTCCAGTGTCTCTTCAGTTACCATTCTAATTCTTATACATATACAAAAGTGTTACTCCTCTATAATTATTACACTCTTTTTTATCTCCTTCTTTGTGGATTGGCACGATTAACACTGCCGTCCAATCTTTTGGTAGTTTTTTATCTATCTACAGTTTGTTGTATATACTTAATAATGTATCCTATACTCTTAATCATTTCCACCGTTATTCTATCGCACCCAGTCGCTTACCGTATTTTAGCTCTTTTATTACTTCTTCAAGTTCTTCCATCCTTATCACATGTTCCTCCGTCTTTTTTGATATCTGGTCGTTTTCAATTCTTTTCCTTTTGGTTATCATTTAGTAATTCTTTAAAGTGCTCTTTCCATCTTTCCATTATTTTTATTTCTTCTGTTATAATTTCTTAGCTTTTTCTTTATTATATTTTTGTATTCAGTGTTTTCTCTGTTCTTAAAGTTTCAATGTTCTGAAGAATATTTTTAGTTTCCTTTTCCCTTTTCTCTAAAAAAAAATTTTACCTTTTGATCAATTGTTCAGTCGTTTTTCGCTCTTGTTTATATTTCTTGTATTTTTCTCCAGTCTTGTCCAATAAGTAACTTTGCCATGATTCTTTCTTTTTTAATTAGTAATTTAGTTTCCTCTATTCACCATGATGTGTGTTCAGGCATGACTCACTCCGTAGAGGCCGTACGAAAAAGGGAAGATGCGGGGTAGTTTTAAGATAGTTTTAGTAGTATTACACAAGTAGCGTTGGAGAACGGTTTACAACGCTTAATATTGTTCAATGCAAAATAAATCAGTTCATTAAAAGAGTTGTTTGTAATTTACGAAAGAGAAATACAGTCCATAAGTGTGTCAAGTCACAACAATGTGTGTTTCTTATTATTTTTTTCCCTTGTTTTCGTTTTTGTATTCTTTCAATTTCTTGCTTATATTTTCTTATATTTTGTTAGTAAGTAACGGATAGCAATTGTCTAAAAAGTTCTCAATTCAAACGTCATGGTACCTGATTCTACGTATTAGTCGTTGGTGGGTATATTTTGAAGTTTTTCAAACTGAGCACCACGATAAAAAATTTTTGTCTATGTAGACAACTTAAGTCGCAACCTGTGTCACTTTTTTGCAAGATAACCCAGAACAATATGTTACCCGAATATCAGAAGGAATTTAATACTACATTATAAAATAACGAGTTTGACAATAACAAGGTAGCATAGTTAATTATGGAAAAGCAACACGATACTTTGTACCAAAACATGCACGTTATGCCATTTTAAAAAGAATGTATATATATATATATATATATATATAAATAATAAGATCACCTTTAGCTTAAACGCGCTGGTTTCCCCATATTGTCAAAAAACAATATATTGCATTCTGAATGACCTGCCTCACCAGGTGACGTACTCCAAGATGCTTACTATATAATATTCACTCCACTTTAAAGTTGTCAATTCTATTCCACATACAATTCATATTAATTATTTTTGACCTCTTCCCAGTAATGAAGAAGACTCTACACATGGTTAAAGTAGTCTGTGGTGCGAGAGGCTCTACACCTTGTTGAAGTAGTTCTTTGGAACTCTACACATGGTTAAAAGTATGTTATAATGGAGACTCTACATCTTCTTAACGTAGTTTTTCTGTACTCTACAAATGGTTAACGTAGTTTTTCTGTACTCTACAAATGGTTAAAGTAGTCTGTTACGATGGAGACTCTACACCTTGTTAAAGTAATCTGTTATGCTAGAGACTCTACCCCTTGTTAAAGAAGTTCTTCCAAACTCTGAGAGTTTTTGTCTATTATAAAAATATTATGCTTGATAATTTTAAAGACTTTGCTACGCTCGTTGTATGTTGTACACGTTTACAATTTTTAAAATTTTCAATTACATTATCATTTAAGTTTAACTCCATTTTATTATCTATTAACAAAGCTATCAAGACACAGTTAATATGCAATAGACTCGCAGGTAAAAAATGGGGCTGCAAGCCTAAAATACTGCAATGGATGTATTGCATGATGGTTCGCCCCATCATTACGTACGGTGCGGTCATCTGGTGGCGAAAAGTTTACCGCCAAAAAGAGACTTCATAGAGTGCAGAGACTCGCGTGCATATGCATCACGGGAGCAATGCGTACGTGCCCTACAGCAGCCATTGAGCATCTTTTGGGGCTGACCCCTTTCCATCTTGTTATTGAGAAAGAGGCCAGGTTGGCGCTTTTGCGCCTTGTAAGATTAGAAAAGGATAGCGGTCCAAAGCTCAATCACCCAGACAGGACCTTACTCAATAGGCGATATCACCTGTTTCTCTCTAACAGAGACGATATAAACAGGGACTTCTTATTTGAAGCCAACTTCTGAATGGTACTAGGCAATAAGAAGAACTGGGCGTCCGGGGGATCTTTTTCCCCACTACCAGATAGTCAGATCTGTTGGTTTACAGACGGATCAAGGACGGCTGAAGGTAGCGGTGGGGGGGTATTTGGGCCACGCACTAAATACTACAAGCTTATGAACAAGTATAGCAGTACCTTTCAGGCGGAAGTTCACCCAATAGAACGCTGCGTGCAGTTTAACCTGGATCGAGGATATGTCGGAAGACATATTAATATTATGTCCGATAGCCAGGCGGCCATCTCAGCGCTGAGAAGTTTTGTCATCAGCTGAAAGATGGTAAGAACTTGCAAAAAGAAACTAAATAAACTAGGGGCATGCTACAAGATTACCCTAGCTTGGGTCCCAAGACATTCTTGGATTCCTGGTAACAAACAGGAAAGGGGCGGCCACGCCGTTTGTAGGACCAGAGCTCTTCTGGGGTATTGGGAAGCACACAATACGTGAAGTACTTTGGGCTGAAAAATTCAGAACACTGGGTCAATTTACCAGGGCTGAGGCAATCCAAAGCTCTAGTAAGAGACTTAACCGGTAAAGAACACAAGGATTACTTAGTAGTTAGCAAGAATCGCTTAAGAATTCTCACTGGTTTTCTGACGGGGCACTGCCGACTTGGCGGACATCTTGTTAAGTTTGGTGTAACAACTAACTCGACATGCAGATTTTGCTACGCGTCGAAAGAGACCCCGACCCACCTACTTACGGAATGTGAAGCCACGTTTTCCAGAAGGTGGAACTGTTATGGAAAACGTTTTCTCGAACTGGAGAAAATTACTCCTCTCAATACAAGGTGAGTCATGAGATTCCCTCAGAGAACTTAACTTACTGGAGGAGCTATAATTTCAGAAAGGGAGCACAATAATCAGTACTGATTCCGTGCTACACATTCTAGATTACATCTATCTATCTATCTAATTTAATCATTTAATACAAGGTGCAGCAGCATAACTTCCTTTTTAAATAAGCCCTATTTAGTCGGTTGTTGTCGTAGCGGAGCGCTAATGGTCTTGTTTGAGAGGCAATAAGAGAGACGTCTGCCTTTGGACTATCAGATCGTTCTGTGAGGAAAATTCTTCATGAATATCTTCATTTACATCCTTACAAGGTGGCGATTCTTTCTGAACGTGACTTCAATTGTTGGAAAAACGCGTGTAAAGGTCTTCTCGACGGCGTTCCTGAGGAAGCTATTGTTTTTTTAGTGATGAAGCCCATTTTCATTTGTGTGGAACCGTCAACAAACAAAACATTCGCTACTGGGCTAACACCAATCATCGAGAACTGCATCAAAGGCCTTTGCAATCACTTAAAGTCATAGTGTGGTGTGCAATTTTCTCAGTTGGAATTATTGGTCCCTGGTTCTTTGAGGAAAATGACGTCACAGTTACATTGAATTCAAACCGGTATGTACACATGTTACAGATTTTTTTTTCCCACGGCTAGATGAGTTGGACTTAGAAAACATTTGGTTCCAACAAGACGGTGCAACGGCGCACATTTCAATAGCATCAATGGCTATATTGAGAGAATACTTCCCGGAGCGCGTCATCTCCATTAGGGGCGATTTGGAATAGCCGGCCCGCTCTCCCGATTTGACCCCTTGCGATTTTATTCTATGTGGTTTTTCAAAATTCCGTGTTTATGTAAACCGTCCAAGGACCCTATAATATTTGAAGACCAACATCCAGGAAGAAATTGCCAAAATAACGCCTGATATGCTGGCAAGAGTTACGACAAACGCTAGACATCGGTTTCCTCAGTGTATGGAAAATGCGGGACGTCACCTACCTGATATAATCTTCAAAACTATGTAAATAAAACTTTAGGTATGCGCCCACATTGTAAATGAAAATAAAAGTTGTCTGATTCATAGAAAATTTTTAAAAGAGGAAGTTATGCTGCCGCACCCTGTATATTAAAAAATCGTATTTCAAATTATTTCCGATTATAACACAATGTACAACTTCTAGATTGTTTGAAAATAATTTTAGAATTTTTCCAACCATCTGAATAACAAAATTTATTTTAGTTTGACATTTTTTCAGAATTTGTAAAAGTTGTTCTTGTTCCACCTAAACGATTTTGAACGCATGATTAATAATTTGTTAGGAGAAAATGTTTTTACAATAGATTGATGTAAACAAAGAAAACATAAATTATTACCAAATAAAAACTAAAGCAAAACAAAAAAGTCAAAAATTCTTATAAAACTTCGGGACGCCGAAATTTATACGAAGAGTGTTTGAAAGTTCCTAATTGATTTACCGATTCCTCATGAATACCGGCCATAAAAGTTACGACAATTTTTCAATTTGTACAACGTAATGCATTAGCTACCGTAAAAGCATATTTTTAAAGTCAATTATTCCTTATATTCGATCGTACAAGCAAGTCAGTTGTTCACGTACCTACAACGTTATTAGAAACGTTTTACATCGGAATTTGTCGTATACTTTATAGTTTGTGTAAACGTGAAAACGCCAGAAAATTGTAAACTCTTCTCGGTTCATACAAAATTCATGACCACTTTCTATTCCCAACCATATAGTGGGTCTCGATGCACCGTAGTTTCCGCCACTAAACTAAAAACTTTCCAAAATTTAATTAAGAATATTAATCTTGGTTACTTTTATAGGTACCTTAAAGTATCACAACTTATCTAATAATGTAACGCCTGTAAGGCGAACACGTACGTAATCCAATGTAATTATAATCGTAGAAAATTTCTAATTTAATTTTTCAGTTGACAATGAAAATTTCTCGTGTAATAAGCTTTAGTTTCATCCCACTTATTTAAACTCAGACAGTCTGAGATATTTTTATCTCGGTTTAAAGCATCTTTTTCTGTCGTTTCTTCTTCCCAGTTGAATATTTCACTTTTTTTGCTCGTAATCCTTGTTCTCAACCGATATTACGCTTCATTTTACGTTATGAACGCTTAATTATTTTAGATTTTTTTTTCTCGCGAACAAATTGAAATTTACCAATGGCAGCTCAAGCAAGGCGTTTATTGTTCGAAAGCTCGCAAAAACGTCATACCTGTCAAACTTCCGTGACAAAGTAAACGCTTGCGGTAGAAAAAATGAAAGATAACGTTAACGCGGTGGACAACAGAGAAAATCGGGAAAAAAGGATATGATAAATGATGAGAAAATAATTTAAAAGAGAGCAAATTTGTTGAAACAAATTACTCATTTGTCGCAGAATTTACAAATGAGACTTTTTGAACTTAAAACGTAAATTAAAAATTGGTCACGTGGAGCGAACCTCCGTAGACGAATTTAATTTTTACTGTACCTACGTTATTTGCATTACTTATTGAACCTCTGGATTTCGCATCCATTAAAGCGACATTGAAAACCTATTCCAGCGGTGTTTTCTAAAAAAATAAGTATGGGAACTCTCTACGCCTGCTCGACTGGGGGGTCTGGGGGGACACCCCCAGCGGAGGGGTCCGGGGGCCTCCCGGAAAATTTTATAAATTGACCTCTTTAAAACGCGATTTTGAACATACAAACACCTAAATTACCTCATTTTAATATTCTTAAAGCTTTCAACTTCAGCTCATTTTGGTCGCTTTACCAAGTTGTGGTTTTGTTTATTTGAACCGAAAATGCCCTCAGGCAACCCTCTTGCAATTTAGTCTCCTTCAATCACAGCTCATTTATTACTATCACACTTTTTATTTTTATTTATTCCTTAAGTAATGAAACTGGGAATGTTGACAATTAGCTTCGATCAACATAAAAGTGGAAACGTGAGGAAAAATGCAAAATTACTTTTTAGTTTTTATTTTTATAAATTTTTTTTTCTTAAAATGTAGCAGAAAATGAAAAAAATACAAAACAAAGTACTCACAATTTTAAAAAGAGTCCAAATCTTGACCATATCGGATCCTCCTCTGGTGGCTTGCGGACTTTACTTTGAGTATCAACCGCTGAGTGACGCCCTTTCAATAACCACGACTTTACGTAGGCGCTGGATCAAACTTTGCGAGAGGCGGTCCAACGATTCTGATGAATAATAAAGCTGAAGTCGTCACTACGGACAAGGATGACCGATCAGGGGTTACAATTAAGTTCATTTGAGAAAAACCCCGTTCAGCCTCAGCGGAGAAATGGCAACTGTCTTTACTGTACGTTCAATTTTCTGAAGCTCTGGGGATAGTGCGTTATCCGGCATTTTTAACTGCAACCTGAGCGCCCTTGTACTTTCTCTTTCACTGAGTTGCAGGGTTTTTGATAACGTTTGTATTTCTTTTTCACCATCGTATTCTGTGATACGATCTTTAGAGCCGACTGGAGGCCATTTCTTTGGGTTTAGAACTTCCGTACATTTTACTAATTTTACGTCTTCTTCGCGAGGAGTCTACTCTCAATCGATGTTTTAAATGTTGGTAAAATGAAGCCGGTGAAATTGGTGGATCAGACGCTCTGTTTTTCTTGTGCAATTCGATGCTTTGGAACTTTAAAGTTTTCGGGCTTCAAGAGCTTTTTCGTAATAGGGACCTGGGATCTCACCTCTCCGTTCAAAGACATCAACTAAGCATTCAATTTTCACATGGGCAGTGTAGAGATCGATATCTTTTTTTGTAGATCCAGGCTCAATTCAGACAACTCTTGGAGGGCGTCGCACATCAGTCCAAGATCCAGTACAAACTCCACTGAAGTAATTTTCCTGTGAAGACCTTCAAAAGTGCTTCTCGTTGCTTTTTCGGTGTCATTGCCTGTAGACTTTCTTAACTGAAAATGGAGCACTAGGGCTTCATAGTCTTCCCATATGGCTGAAACGGTTCGGAAACTGGAAGCAACCCATCGTACTGATAAGACTCTTCCGATTTTCAAGAGTTGCAACTCCAACATTTTTGCACATTCTTTAAGTTGCCGGGCATTTTTGGAGACGCGTGGTACACAGTATACAGCTTGTCCAAAAACTCGTCATCCTATTAATACTGGCAACGGCTTTAACCGCGTCGCCCACTGACAACTCGAGACGATGATTGAGGCACCACCAAATAATGATATTCGGGAATTGCGCTTTTAGGAGAACTGCAACACCCGCACGACAGCCAAGCATGACACTCGCACCATCACTTGTCACCGATATTAAATAATAGCTTAAAATTCTTTGTTTAAACCCACGGATAACAAGAAAGACATTAAACTGTCAAAAATTTCAACTGCTGTCGCGCCATCAAGCTCTATTAAAGTGAGGAAAAGGTTCACGGGATTTTCTAAGTTAAGACTGTCGATGGAAGTTCGAATGTACAAGATTAACACAGATTTTGAAATGTGGTTGCCTCGTCAAAAATAAGCGATACTTTGTTTTGCGAATCGACTATCTTCTTGATCAATATCTTTTGCATTTCGGAGCTGATATAATTCACGATATTTGCACATGCGTTACGTGAGTGCAAAATGCGTCCCATATCCAAACCGTTCAATTTTGCACGTCAATCTCCGCTTCAAAATCGTTGAAAGCTTGATTTTTCTTCGCCACTTTGTAGGCTGTGCGGAAAATTCTTTCTGTAGTTTCTTCCTCTTTCTTCACAACTTTGTACACAACGTTTTCTAACACTTCCTTTGAGCTCTCCTCAGTAATTTGTATTGCAAGTTTGTGGCCAGCTGTCTCTGTGCAAAAAATTTTTTCGCAAAGACGTTAGGTTTTGCTTTCTTTCCTTGCCGCCCGCAGAAACATCACAGGATGTCCACTCCTTTGAGAGCTTCATTCCTGCGTTTTATCAACGCCCAAAGAGCCAACATTTTTGCATACCGAGCAACCAAGTTTACCATCTTGAAAAATTAACCACTCGTTTTCTTCTCAAATTCATCTTTCTGATCAGAAGTCCAACACGAGGGCCAACTTGTGCTGGTGCTGGTATTTGCTTTGGCTTGACTAGCCGTGTCTTGAGATGAGGAGGGTTCTGAATCATCAAAAACAGGGTCATTTTCAGGCACAGGGGGTTAAGACTCGTAACTTTGGCTTGTTTCGCCGGTGGTACCGTTTCAGGATTCACAGGTGAAATTTCATCAGTTTTTGCTTATTTTCCGCGTTCACTCGCGATCGCGAAAAAAAATCGGAAATTTTTTTCATTTGAGTTGAAGTTATTTAGATCGACACTCACACGTCACACTCGGTACATACATAATATCAGAGCATCGAGCATCGGACACGATTATAAAAACGAACAAATCGCATAGAGCATAGAGCACTGAACTTTTTGATGTTATTAAATAAATTAATAAACTATAGACTAAACGAAAAGTGAAAAGAAAACACCGACCACGTGTGTGTTGCAGCGGGCACGCACAACTCGGAACAACTGATTTAGTCAGTGCTTGCCGTGAGGGAAGGGAGAAAAATAGATCCCAAAGAATGAGAGAAAGAAAAGAGTGAGTGGTGGGGTAGGGAGAGGGTAAGTGAATCGCGAGTATTTGCCTAGACTTCGCAGCTAGACTCAATCGAGATTTTTGCGACAATCAGAGAGAGACAGAGAAGTAAAGTTATATTTTGACGCCGCGCCGCCTCAGATCGTTGCCGTTTTGTCTTGCTCATTGCGCTTGCGCTGCAAAGTAGACTACCAAGAGTCCGCACTCGGCGCTCCACGAGAGCTCCTGCGCGTGCGTCTAGCTTATTTTGTAAGTTTTCGCTTCCCTGCGTGTCATTTGCTTATTTCGTAAAAAGCTAAAAAAAAATCGGACTGCGAAAAAGGTATTAAGAACGCCGTTCACGCGTTCCACCGAAAAACACCCTGTGTCATCAATATATTAATCGCAGATATACTTTGACAACATTGTTCCATTTTATACAGGGTGTTTGTCGACGAGCGATTAATTATCTGTATATGGAAAACTAATAAATTTAAAATTTGTGGTTTCTGAAATAATAATAATAATAAGTTTATTGTTCTTTCGTACACTACAAGTACATAAACAAAGAGTCTACACACAAAATTTGAAAACTCACTATAAAAACAATATTAGAATAAAGTAAAATATAATTATGAATAATAAAAAAAAAAAAAGATATCAATTATTCTTGTAATAAAAAGATCTTAAACTTAAACATTCTCTTATGCAGTTATTATATCGTATGATACATTTTTATCGTTATTTTGAATTAGGATTTCGATATCGGAAGTTTTCTCAGAGTCAGTTAAATACTTGCTTCGTATATGACAGTAGATTGGACATGACAACAAAACATGTGAGAGGGTTTCCAAGTTATCCGTATTGCACAGCGAACACTTAGTATTGACAAGGGATTTTATGCGTAGACAAACGGGTAAATATTTTTATTGTCCTCTGATTTCCCAGTCTCATTTGAATCATTGTTCGCTTATTTTCCATTGATAGCATGCTAGTGATGTAAGATGCATTTGTGTAATCAAGTGGGTTGCCAGCAAAAGGTGTTTGTACATCGGTGTGTAGATGCTAAGTAAAATTTTATTCCAGTCGTCGTAATGTGATTTGTTGCAAAAGTTTCGAAGAACTATATCGATTAGTTGCTGATCTATCTTATTTAATTTTATTTTAAAGTTACAGAAACTATAGATAAAAAGAATATACTTGAGATACATAGTTAAATTTTGAACTTGTATAATTAGTTAGTTCATTATTTTCGTGTAACTGTAGCAGTCTCTTGAAAGCAATGGCAGGCAGTCTATTGTTGTTTTGTACAGATACTCTTTTCAAAAATTGTAAAGCACATTTTAATATATAATACGACAATCTTATTCGTTCTAATTCTGTTCTTATGACGTAACCAGGAGTTGATTTTTGTAAATAAAATTTTTTAAAAAAGTGGTTTGAATGACTTCAATTTCGTTAGTATAATTAATTCCCCAAATACTTCCACAATACGTTAAATTTGGTATTACTATTGTTTCAAACATTTGAATCAATTCATGCCATTTGGTTATTTTCAGTTTTCGAATAGTGTCTAGTAATACTGCTTGTGTAACACGAGCTTTTGAATTCTTTCGTCACATGCTTTCCCCAAACTTTCCGTTAAAGTTAAAAGTTACACCTAAATATCTATACATGTTGACAATTTCGACTAGAACTTCCTTATAACAAAAATGAGTCGTATTTTTATTCTGTTACCTTGCCTAAAAATTACTATCTTTGTTTTATTCGTGTTTATTCTAAGCATAAGGAATCGCTATATGTGCTTAAAAGTGTTAAACTCTGACGCAATTTAACAGGACTATCTGCAAAAATAACAAGATCATCAGCGTACAACAACATTACGACATTTGTATGACTGTCCAGTGGGATCCCGATAACTCCTTTCGTACGAAAAAGTATTTCGATGTCACTTATTAGCAAAGAGAATAGAAGAGGGCTTAGAGGATCTCCTTGAAGAACTCCTTTAGTGATTTTATTTCTTCAGACTCTTTGCTTACCCCTCCTTCAATAATTAAATGCGCCTGGCTGTAGAGTGACTGCAATATGCGAATATATTTGGTACTTATTCCGATGCTGTATAACTTTTGCCATAAAACGGCGTGGTTAACGCTATCGAAAGCCTTCTTAAAATCCACAAAAAGAGTATAGACTTTTGGTCGTTTCAGTCGGATTGAGTTGTTAATTACAGTATTCAGTACAAACACGTTCTCTTCACAGCTTCTGTTTCTCCTAAAACCCGATTGACATTCTGGCAAAAGATTGCAGCTTTCAGAAATTTGTATAATCTATTGTCGCAGAATCTGTGTAAATAACTTTGTTATATGATTTATGATTGCTATTCCTCTGTAGTTTTCTGAGTATTATCGATCACCGCCTTTATGTAAATGAAACATTTTAATTTTGCACCAAGATTCTGGCATGTTTGATGATTCAAATATATTGTTATATGCTTATTAGCATATGCTTGAAAAATTCATTTTGCGGATGGCATCTGGTCCTGTGTGATTTGGCGTTTTTGGAATTTTTGAAGAACTTGATATATTTCCTGTTTTGTAATGCGTTGATCCAAATAAGGGTGCCTTGCATCCAGAGATAATGTATCCTTAATTAACTGCGTGGTATAAAATTGTTTGTAATGTTTTGCCATACATATCTATGTCATCTACAAGTTCATCTTCTTTTTTAAATTTTCTAATGTTTTGCCAAAAATTCATTGGGTTTGAACTTAGACTAATTTTATGCGTTTTACATAATTTTTATAACTCAGTTTTTTCATTTTGAGTAAATGTTTGTAGCGTTTCCTTTCAATGACATAATCAGTTACCTGTATATTTAGTGTATTTTTGTATTGTTTTAGTTTGTGTTTTAGTTCTTTTTGCTTGATAACATTCTTTATGATACCACGGCTTTTCGATTATAAAATGTCCTGTACATTATTTATTGCTTTTTGTCATATTTAGAAATTAAGAAGTGTTAATAATCGCTTTTGTAAAAATGTTCTGCATGTTCAGTATCTTCTAGATTTTTGATAAATTATTTATTGCGATGTCAAGTATATTAGAATAAGATACGGTTTTCTGTTCTTCCCAGATTAGCTTAATTTTATTTTTTTTTTATTGTTATGGACCGACTTGAGCTGATTTAAAGTGGCAATATGCAATTCACAGCCCAGATGATCCGAAACTAGTATTTCATCGTTTATGGAAACTTTAACTGCCTCAATGGTTTCAAAATTAACCTGCAGATCAAATCGACTGTACTATTCCCTGAGTGGTTAATGAACATGTATTCACCTGGTGTGTCTTCTTGTGTTCTGCCATTAAGAACCCACAAACCATATCTTTCCATAGTTTTACTAACAATCTTCCTCTGCGCGTTTCCTTTAAGTCTTTCGAAATTCGACTGGTAAACAAACATCTGACATATTCCGATTGAGCGTCATCATAAGAATTTAAGGTGCTTATTCCTGCTGTTAAAATCCCTCCAATAATCAATTTATCGTTTTTATAAGTGGGAATAATATTTTGTATAGTTTCGTCTAGTAACTCAATTGCTATTTTATCGTCGCAACTGGGTTTAAGATAGTAACAGCCAATTATGTAATACAAAGAAGCAATTTTAATTCTTAAAAATAATGATAAACTATTATTACATATACAGTTAATTTTGATTTTTGTACAAATTAGTGATTTTTTAATTAAAATAAGGATTCCACCACTAGCTCTGCCAAAATTTTTCTTTAGTTGCTAAACTACAAAGAACATAATAAGAATTACTAAAAATAAATGGTAAATCAAGTTTTACAATCCATGTTTCACTATAAACAAATTATATCGAAATCCAAAAGTTTTCTTAATTCCTTAACACTTAGTTTATTATAAAAACTGAAAAACCTTGGCAGTTCCAATAAAACATAGATATTTCTGTTGTTTCACACACTTCGCTATTGGTCTCTACATTACGTGATTCTTTTGTACTTAGTTTTTGAGGACAAAACTTGTGAGAAGTCTTTTTCTTCTTTCTTTTGAGCCTGCAGTCGTGATGGTTTCAAACAAACACTTCGTCGTTTATGACTAATTTTTGATAAAGTATCTTTGTTTTTACCTAAAGATCTTTCTTTTTTGCTATTTCATGTATCGCTTTTGAATTTCCATTTCCTTAATTGTGTAGTCGTTGTCAATATACACCCTACTTCCTGCAAGTTTGTTTTATTAGACATACTGACATCTTTTCTTGGAAGGTTTGAAATTTGGCTTTAATGTAGTTTCTTTGTTTTTCCTTTCCTATTTTGTATGCTTCCATTACTGTAACCTTCACTCCAATTCGCGCTTCGATAAACTGTTCTACTACCTCTTGACTAATTTGTTCTTCGCCAACTTGCATATTTTTAATGATAACACAGTTTTTCTTTTTCCGTTTCTCTTGAGTTTCAATATAATTTTCCAATTTTTCTAGCGGTTTTTTTAGTTCCATTCTTCTTGTCTTTGCTTCATTTTCTGTTGTAATTTAAAATTTCTTGCCTATTTTCATCAAACCCTTGTTTTTTCTTTTCTTAGGTTTTCTATGGCGTTTAATACTTCCTTCATTTCTCTGTTCTGTAAGATAGCCTGTGTATTACTTTCCGATTTTTTATGTGATCTGATCGTTTTTTTACTTTTTTGAAAAGGTGTTTCTGAGCTTGTTTCCAATGTGCGCAGCGATGAACTAATTGCACGTTGTCTTGTATTGCTTTTAAATTCTTCAGTGTTCATTTAAGCAACACATTAACAATGGTAAATTATTTAATACAATTACTGCTACGCGTTGTTAAATATAAATGATTCTCAATTTTAGATATGGGATATCGGCATTCTTTGCGATTGTTAAATTCGTGTATTGCAATTTTAGAGGTCACGAATTTGTTATTTATCTATATCAATAAATAAACATTTAAATACACGTACCTCTTTATGGTCACTTTTATTTATTAATACATTGTTATCTATTGTTCTCATAAACCCAATTATCCAATGCACTTTAACACTTAAAACTCTTAAAAATAATTGAATAATTAAAATTAGTAAAGAGCGAAGTTATACACGACTTTATTTCAGCAAATCCGAGACTAGACTCGGTTCTGAGATGTATTTAATAAAAATATTTTCTAGCTATTTCGAAATTATTTATTATTTAAATGAAACACTCTACATATTGCATAAGCTACAATATTTCATTACTGGTTTATATGACAGGGCCCATCGAAAACGAAACCAACTGTTTTTGGAGTTTTGCACTTTTAAAAATAACTACTCGGACACGTCAATTTTGGTTTGAGGGGACATCTTCCAAAGACAAGTTGACCCTGAAATATCAGCAGGGTCGCCCTGGCAGCCCCCCGTGTTGAAAATCTTAAACGGCGTAATGAGTCGATAGGTACTTCAAATAAAAGTCCTTTCAATTCTCTATACAGCTACAAGAATCTTATTTCGATCAAGGGGCTCCCGACAGCCCTATTTTTGAAATAAAAAAAAAGTCAGAAAATAATGCAATATGGTCAAGAATGCCAATTAATGATTACAAGGAACAATTATTAACGATAAAATGTGCCCTGAGAAATAATATTATTGCGAGAAGGGTGTTTAAGGAAGCCCAAGGATCTTCTTTTCCTAGAAAACTATAGAAAATGCAAAAAATGGTGAACCAGTTGGTAAGATCAATTCAAGTTTGATGTGAACTTTTGAATAGATGAAATTTCTTTGTAGATGCTAACGATGCAACCTTTTCTCATAAATGTTAATTTTGATAGGGGTGGATGACACCTAACTACGTAAGATTTTGTTTTGATCTATAATCACAGACATTTGGTGTTAATCAAATACTAATGTTCGACAAGAGCAGGATTTGTTTATTTTTGGTAGTGTATGTAATTTAAAAAAGTAAACCTCTGCATTTTCACGAAGCATCCACGCAACATCCGGAAAAACTTAACGTATCGGTCGGTATTTATGGCATGGACCACTTCTTGTCGGGAGATTTGAATGGGAACATGCATTTGAATTACTCCAAACACAGGTTGAACCAGCCATAACTCATATAATCCAAAATAATGAGCAGTATATGGAAGACCAGTTTGGGTTTCAACAAGATGTAGCTCCGCCTCACTATGCCCTACCCGCTCGCTAGTATTTAATCCAAAGAGTTTCCAACGCTTCGTTTGGAAGAAGAGGTTTTCTTGAGTGGCGTACAAGATCCCCAGATTTGTTCCTGTTAAATTTTTTATTGTAGGGGCGTCTTAAAACCTGAGTGTATAAAAATCACTCTGTTTTGTTAGGCAATTTACAACAGATAATTAATAATGAACATCGCAGCAATAACTGAAAATGCTCAATACACGTTAGAGAGCGTTTTGAACAAAATCTTTTATTTTTTGTATGTTATTTTTTTATATTTTCTATAAAATAAAAACCAAGATAGTTGTTCCTCAAATTATTTAAATTTTAATGAAAAATACATATATAATGATATTAGGTACCATTCGACCATTTCGCCAGTAACTCGTATTGAAATTTCAGTAGAACTTGCACTAAATTAATTGAAATAAGTGAGGTTCCCTCCTTTAAGAATGAAATCGGTGTTGTTTCAAAATACTTTGGATGTGTGGTTGATTTAAGCCGGACAGAAAAGCTAACCCCTTGATAATGTGGGATCTAGTGCAATATACCCCATAACTCCTACTTCCACAGATTCATTTCTAACTGGGTTTGTAATAGTTTGCTTTTTATTTTGTACGGATCTTCTATTGGCACTGCTACTATTACTAAAGTAAAATGCATTAATTTGAACTCTCTCAGCGATTGAATAAACCTTTTTTGATTCAGCAAACAAGGCAGGGATTTCAAAGTCGGCTGATATTTATTCTATCAACATTTTTCGTCATGTTTTTGCACCTTAATTCCCTAAATCAACAATTAATTCTTAGCATCTACAGAGAAATTTCATCTATTCAAGAGGTCCACTTGAAACTTGAATTGATCTTACCAACTATTTTATCATTTTTTGCATTTTCTATGGTTTTCTAGGAAAAGGAAGTCCTTGGGCTCCCTTAAACCCCTTTTTCAGAATAAAATGTAGTTTTTTGAATAGAAAATTACAATACCTTTTATATGAGGTGCCACTTGACCCGCCCTGTAAATTAAGATTTTCGGGATGGGGGCTGCTGAGGCATCTTCTTTATTTTTCAGGGCAAATTTTATTGTTAGTTAATGTCCTTTGTAAACATGAATTGGTATTCTCGACTATATTGCAGTATTTTCTGGTTTTTTTTATTTTCAACAATAAGATTGTCGGGCCTCTGGGCCCCCCTGACAAAATAATTTGCTATTACTGAATAGAGAATTGAAAGGGCTTCCATATGAGATTTTTGAGATGGGTGCTGCTGAGACCACTCTGCTGATATTTTGGGGTCAACTTTGTCTTTGGAAGATGACCCCCTCCAAACAAAAATTATAAAGTGTAAAATAGCTCGTTTTCGGTGAGCAACCCTGTATAATAGATCTTATGTCTACAATTAGCAGTTGATTAATTAATTTTTTATAGTGACCTTTTTACATTGGAATTAATTAAAATTTCTTCGATACCTTTATATTTATTTTGACAGATTGTCGGTGACAGCTGTCAATCAGACCAATAAATAAAGCATGCGTTTTGTGCAGTACATTTTTCTGATACTAACAAACGTGTAAAAGGGTATAGAAAATGTGCAGAGGCATAAAACATTTTGTTCAAAAAATAAAGTAAACGCCTGAGAACGTATAGAAAGTACGCCACCACTTTCAAATTTTTTACTGAAAACGTGAAAACACCCATTCAATAAATATACCTACATTTTTTAACAAGCATAACCCTGAAAATGACGTTAACTCGTAACGGTTTATATAAGGCCGCCACATTTGCATTCCCTTAAATACACTGAACTGAAATTCAATAGCTTTGTTCGAAAAATTCGTTTTCAAAAATAGTCCAAAAAAAGTTATATGTAAACACTTTTTAGAATCAAAAAACAGTTTAAACAATGATGTGTATAATTAAATTACAACCTACTTTTATTTGAGGAAAAAATGAATAAAACGAAATATTCGGAAAATAAGAAAATCTAATAGGTTAAGACTAATCTAATTTAATTAAAATTAATTTAGTTTATTAATTATTGTATTTAGGTGGTAACGATAGTCAAATTTTACAAGGTCCAAAATATTACACTAGTCCTTAACAAATCTATTTTTATTTTATAAAACAATTAGACAATTAATTAATTTAATTAAATACTACTAATTAAATAAAATTTTTATTTGTTTTTAAATTCACAAAAAAGATTTTTTATAAATTCAAAGATTTCTCTAACTCCAACACCCTTGTCTTCAATATTTTCTTCTCTTCTCTAAAAAGCTTCATTCTAATTGTGTGATATTTTATCCAGTCTTTCCTCTTCTTTACTTCTCTCACACATTTAATTCCTTTCCCTTCCTTCAATAGCGCCCGTTTCTCTTTCCCCTCACTCCTCAATCATATGTTCTAAGTTTCCAACCCTTTTTTACACACTTTTTGACCTCGGCCTCCACCAGTACTTTCTTTCCTTTCTTCATTCCCGCCCTGAATCTTGCTATGCCTCTTTTCCTAATTCTCTCTCTCCCTAGGTTTCCTTTCTGTTCTTATTACCCAATACTCCTCATTGTACTTTCCTTCTTTTATTTTCTTTTCTTGTGAATCCAGATCTCTCCTTACTATCTCCGCTTCCACACATCTTCCTTCTTGCGTTATCTTTTTTATCATTCAATGATCCTCGGCCACCATGATAATCTTATTTACTTTCTAAGGCTTCATCATTAATACATCATCCTCCTTAATTTTTTCCATTTTTATTTTACTTCCTTTTCTTATTTCTTATCATATTTTTTCCTTTAAATATCATTTTCAAACTTCATAATAATTCCTTTGCATTAATCTTAATCTTCTTTCATTTAATTTGTCTTCACCATTTCATTTTCTTATTATTTAACTTTCCATTGACCTATGACTTCAAGCTTCAGCTGTACATAAGATGCTTATTTTCACTTTTTCCATTTTTTTTATTTTTAATTTTTAACTCTTTCATCCCTTCCTATTTTTACTTTAACTTGTTTCATTCATTCTTTTTAATAGCTACTTCTTAAACTTTACCATAATTCTTGTAATTCATTTGTTGTCATTTTGCATTGGCTTTTCCAACTCGTTTTTTCCCATCTTTTTACATTTTTACAAGAGGTGGATGAGCTTTCATATCCTTTACATTTTTCTCTCTAGGCTGCTTTGTTTACTTGCATTCTCTTAGATTTTTCCTTCATTTCTTATTTGTCTATTTATTTCTTGATTGTCTAATTCTTCCCA
This sequence comes from Abscondita cerata, assembly GCA_030710515.1. Taxonomy (NCBI): domain Eukaryota; kingdom Metazoa; phylum Arthropoda; class Insecta; order Coleoptera; family Lampyridae; genus Abscondita; species Abscondita cerata. Next base: position 113,027 of record JALBCR010001284.1, read on the forward strand.
AATATCTTCTATTATCAGCTTTTTATTTTCATTATTCTTCTGATTGTTAATTATTGCTTTATCTGCTTCTTCTTCCAATGCTGGCTTTAATTCTGTCTTGAATTTTACGACTTTTACCTCAAATATCTGCATGTTATCTTTGTACAGTTTTTTGTTTGCTTTCAGTGTATAATCAAAGATCATTGTGATGTAGAAGCATGCCCTTGTCTTTCCAATCTTTTCATCTTCTCTTAATATTCTTGGAACAAACGCTACTGCATAGTATCCTCCCTTCAATGTCTTCATCTTTTTTTTTTCTTTTGGTCCTCTAACATTTTTGTAAATAATATGTTCCTTAATTTTCAGTGTATCTTCCATTTAACTCTTGAACGTAACTCCTCCTTCTTTGTTTGTCTCATACGTCATTTGCCTCATCAGAAGTTTCGCTATTTCTGACTGTACTTTTTTTAAACCTGTCCTATAAATCGAATTTTCTTCATAATACGCTTCTAATTCTTTTTCACATTCCTCCCTTCTTACTGGCATCATTTTCATTTCTTCATCATTTTCTACCATTATTTCTTCGTTTAAATCCCTTTTCAACTTTATTTTCTTTTTACCTTTTTAATATTCTTCTCATTTTCTAGTTCCTTATTGTTATTTTCCAAATTTAACACAATATCTTGTATCTCTTTGTTTTTCAACGCACTTTATTTTGCAATTTTTCTTATAATTTTATCTTTCATTTTTCGGTTAGTTTTTTCGTACGTTTTACCCATTTTCTCTTCTAAACCAATTTCTTTCTACCAAGTTTCTTGTCTTACTGTCCGTGTTCTCAAATCTTTTGTTAACAATTTCAATTATGGTTGTTCTTCTGATTACCCAATTTCATATCCATATTATTGTTAATTTCTTTTGTACTTATTTGTATGTTTTTTTTCATATTTTCCTCTTTTTAATCTTCCTTCATATTTGTTTGTACGTTTTTAAATTTTCCTTCGTTGTCATTTTCTTCTACATATTATTTAATATTTTAAATAATTGTTGAAATAATTGTTCTTGTGAACTTGGTCCACCTATGGCCTGATCTTGCTCTTCCTGTCTCCTATTCTTCGGATAAACGTGTGAAAATCCCATCCTCTTCTCCTAACCTGGTTCTACATTCATTTCTTTATTTTTCTAGCTATTCTTCTTGTAAACATTTAAGGTCGCTAATTTATATGTATTTAAACACAATTCTGCCCTACGTTGGGCGCCAAATTTATGTAATGTGCAACGTTAATATAACTTATTTTGTCTTTTTTTATTAAAAACGCACATTCATTCCTGACATTTATTTTTAATTAATTTTGACAATCTACCGTTTTCATAGTTACCCCAAATTTATAGTATATCATATCAATATCTCACCGTCTTTGAGATTAAATTTGATTAATTAGTTTTCTTCAATTTAGTTGGTAGATTTATGATGAGAATGACAACCATCAAATGTTAAAGCAGTTTTTGCCAACGTTTTGATCGGTTTAGTCCGGTCTTTATCATACTATTTGCTAGAGGTTTTGATAAAGACCGGACGAAACCGGTCGAAACGTTGGCAAAACAGCAGAACTTTTGATGGCTGCCTGATTTTCCTCATCTTTATACTCCTACAGAAGGCTCAACTTAGTTGAGAAAACTAATTAATTAAATAATAATAAGTTCCAAAATAATTAAACTTTGAATAAATAGTGTCTCTAGCGTAACTAGTTTTAGAATTGCATATTTCTTTAGGTTTTGAAAATTTGATGCTCATATTTGGCAAAATCTCGAAAAAGAGTCCTAAGTTTACATACTTTGTATTCAACATTCCGTGGCAAACATTCGCATTTTCAATGTTGGCAAAGTCATTTATTTTAAACAGGACACCCTGTAACTTTATCAAGTCAAAGACTTAATTCTGTATCAAACTATATTAAGGTTACCTTCCTGACCGTTTTCGAGATAATTTTGGAAACGATCGGCTAAATTAATAAATTCAAACTTTTACTTTCCTAATAACAGATGTCGACATACAATACATACTCATTATCTGCCATGCTTGACAGCAAAATAATAATGGTTTTTCCATGGCTAACTACGCGGAGGTAAAAAGTTTAGCCCCTTAAATTCGATCTTTTCAAAAAGATCTAATTATCTCGAAAATGATTAGAAATAGGTATAGGTAAACTTAATACAGTTTGATACAGAATTAAGTCCTGGACTTGATAACACTTAAAGTTACAGGGTAAAAAAAATGACTTTACCTACATTGAAAATGCAAATGTTTGCCATGGAATGTTGAATACCCTGTATAAAATAGACAATTACAAAATGTAAATAATAATAAAAAAAATCACCAAGATAATAAAATAAAATACGAAGAAAAAATGGTTACATCTGGAAGAAAATAGTTCTGGAGCAGAAAACTGATAAAAGAGAGAAAATATGGGAAGAACAGTTAAAGGAAAGGTATATAACTATTGCTACGACAAATAATACTGAAATGTAAAAAACTGGAATGTGAAAAACAAAGAAGTAATGTTATCAGAAAAAAGCAAACCAAACGTATACAGGATGATACATACATACAAAGCAAAACCCGAGAAACTCAAATTAAACATTCTAAATAGTACCCAGGGCAAAATTACACTATTATGCAACACATTTTATAAAAAAAACAAATAAACAACAAATACACACCTGTATACTGGTGGACTGATAAAATAAACCAAAAAAGAAAACAATCAATAAAATACAAAACCTATGAAAAAAATTTTCACAAAATGAAATAGAAATTAATTCTCTAAATCACAAAACCCGAATAAAAAATTATAGAAAATGTAAGATAGAAAAATGGAAAAATTATGAAACGCATTAGAAGATGATTTATGGTTCACAGCATTTAAAATATAAGAAGGAAATTAAAATTATAAGAACAAGTACAGATAACTAGAGAAGAAACCCGAACAGAAATAAACAAACTTTTTTCAATACATCCCCAAATAACGTGAAAATATTAAAACCATAAAGAGAAAATAAATGCAATTACTGAAAAAGAAATTAAAGATAACACAATATACCGCCGGAGGTAATTGAAAAGTCGGGGAAGCAAATCTGCAAACTTTAAAAAAACAGCTTTAACGACCTTTTAGAAAAAGGAGAATTCCCAAAAGATTAGATATCTGCAAACTTAATCCCAACAAAAAAACCAAATAGTTGGAAAAATTATGAAACGAATTAGAATATGATGTATCGTTCACACCATATAAAATAGTGACAAAGAAACTAAAAATACAGATAACTTAGAAGAATCAGAATACAAATAAACAAACGTTTTCCGATGCCATCCCCAGATAACGTGGAAATATTCAAACAATAAAAAGAAAATAAAAAAATTACACAAAAAGAAATTAAAAAAACAATAAAAACCAAAAAACCCAGGACCAGACAACATATCGCTGGAGGTCACAAAAGAAGCTGGGAAGCAAATCTGCAAGTTTTGAAAAACAGAGAATTCCGGAAAAAATGAATGTATGCAAACTTAATCCTAACAGAAAAATCAAATAAACGAAATAACATGGAAACCAACTATTAACCAATATGACTATTAGATGTCACAAGAAAAAATTATAAAAAACAAAATTGAAAACAAACCAAAACCAATTTTAGTAATAAATGGGCTCTGAGTATTGACAATTCAAAAAGAAACAAATACTTCTGTTACGATAGGCATAAAAACGCCTATAACTCAGCCTCCTGGGTAGATATAATAAATCATCTGGATGATTTTATAGTAAGTGACTACCTCGTAAACATAATTAAAATCTATTTGAGTGACAGAAGCATTATGATAAACAAAAAGAAGAAGAAATTATAATTACCTTAGAAGTACCACAAGGATCCATACTTGGACCCCTACTAGGAACTTTTTGTATGACAGACTATTAAACATAGAAGTCATAGAAAATGTAGAACTAATAAGTTTTGCAGACGATTTAGCTATTGTCACAAGAAACAAAAACAAACAAGGCCTAAAAGAAAAGACCGAACACATAATTATACAAAGTATCAGAAGAATTAAAAACTATTAAACCAGAAATAGCAACAGAAAAACCAAAATAATAATGCTCCTGTCAAAACGGAAGACGAAAACTATGATTTTTTTAAAAAACAAAACTTTGATGTAATTGTGTTTATATAATTTTTGAGTTACTTATTTTTGAGTTCTTCATACAATTCTTTCTAAAAAACTCTCATATTCAATTTAATTTAAATGGACCCCTTAAAGATTTTTTTTCTATTTCTGTTTAATAACTACAGAAAAACTAAAAAAAATAATATTTCATTTTATAGAGACTTAGAATTTCTCTATTATTTTCTCTGTAAACATAAATCTCATTTTTAAGATGTTTGCAAAAATTAACCAAATTGGACATAACCAAAAAAAAAGAATAATCAAAAAACTCTCAACAGATGGCGTTTTATCATTCAAACAAATTTCGGGTAGAATCGTGAATGCTCGTAATTTATTAAATCACAAATCTATTTAGGGTAATGCAAAGTTTGCCGATTCAACTAGTGGCTTATAAAATTAATAAATAAGCTTGTTGCAATTAATTTAAATTCTTACAAGGGCTCTTTCTAAAGGTTTTTTTAATATCTCTAACCCAAACCAAAATTTAGAATAAGTCTTGTTTGTTAACTTGCAGTAGCCTGAGTACAGATTTTAGTTAAGTATCTAAAAAAAGGTGACCCATCACCCTGTATGACTGGAGAATATTCAAATCTTCAAATAAAATATTGAGGAATCTTCTTATAAAATAAGATGGGGAGTTATGCGACGGTTTCAAACCAAAAATTTTAACACCCCTTTTTTCACTCTTTTGGACAAATTAGAGTTAGTACCTACGTTATATTGAAGCTAGTAGTAGATTATTTTACTAGGAGTTAAATATATCTTTTAACTCCAAGTAAAATATACAATTTTTTCTTCAACCGTTTATTGTTGGTTTTCATGTCTTATTCTCGACGAATCAGGTTGGTACTATACTGTTCAAAGAAACAGAATATTAAATGTCACGAAACAGGAACTATACACTTTTATTGAGATTAATCAGTTGATGGTGTACCATAGTCTACCATCGTAGAAGGATTACTAGTCAACTAGTGAAGATGTTTCTGTACCAGCTGTAAGTACTAAAATGAGACGACATCAATTTGAAGCAATTCCATCTAATCTACATTTTAATGATAATTCAAAAATACCGGTAAACAAGAAAGATAAGCTAGTCAAACTAAGACCATTTATTAAAAAATTTAATGAGACATTTGATAAATTTTATAATGAAACACGAGAACCCAGTGTGAGCGAGAGTATAATAGTCTTCAAAGAAACAAGTTGACAATTTTTTTATCTCAATTCCCTTATTGTAAAAACTGAAACCCGAAAAGTATTTGCATGCGGAACAATACGCCATTCCATACGCCCAAAAAATTGACTGTAGATAAAGGAATGAAGAGAGGAGATTACGATTACAGATTTTCCAATTTAGATATTCGCATTTTCAAATGGAAAGATAATAAACCAATTCATTTTTGTAGTAACTTTCATGTGAATGATTCTACTACTGTAAAATGAAAACAATGATATGGTACATAAATGGAGGTTAGGGGACCATGCCGTTTTCAAAGAAGGTCAAAGAAATTGTGGCATAGAGTTTTCTGGGGGATGCTGGACATTTTTTTTGTCAATTTATATATTGCTTATTGTCAACTATTTCCAAAAATAATATTATTGGAAAAAACCGAAAAATGATATAATTAATTTTTCCGCATAGATAACACTATCTCACAACATAAAATTACATTTTTCATACTAAGAGCGTCGAGCTCCTATAAAAATTTTTCCTCCCTATTAACGGTACCCACTCTTCCCTGTATGATAAGATCCCCTTTAAAAAAGCGAACGCAATGCTAAGAAGTCACTTTTTGAGATTCCGAGCTCAAATACCCTTCCGAAAGCAATCCGAACCGTAATCCGCAAACCGAACCTTAAATTCTAAACTTAAGTTATCCGCTCTTTTATCTTCTGGCGTCTGCAAAAATCCCAGTGATTAAATTTGTTCGCGATCGAGAAACAGAGCCATCATTTTCACTAACAAAAGACCACTTCAAAGGCTAATTCAATTTGGTACGGGTTGTGGCAAAATATTACTAACAGCTGTGTATATACCTGAAACAAAACCGACGCATTAAACCGTTTTAAACACCATCCCTTACCTGCAACCCCCAAAGTGGCCAATTGCTTCAGTAACGGAGGGTCTGATACTAAACCCGTTCGTGTCTTAACCGAGATAACACCAACAAACTTTCCCTTGTCTAACGTGTGGCCGATCGCTCGGTAGCATCCTATACATAATCCGCTTTGCTCATAGGCGACGTCAACCACCGAGGAGCATTAACCTGTACGACTTAAATCCAACCCCCCATCTTCTTGTTAAAACGGTTGAAGCCCCTTTTAGAGTAACTGAGGATACGGTAACATCTAAAAGAAGGTGCATTCTTAACCGCTGGCTAGAGTAATTCAACATAACTAGCACCAAAGTCGAAAGGAACATCGGGTGCACTAAAATCGTTTGCACACCAGGCTTCGACACATTAGTAAGACCGCCGTGCTCCCAGCGTAACTCAAAGCAGCACCGACACGCCGAAAGCCGCAAATAAACACCGTCGTACCATCTCAATTAAGGGCAAACCTTACCGGACCGAAGATTAGCCTCAAACAGCAATTGTGGTTTTACACCACTTACCTGTTTCCGAGACTACACAGAAACCCCAAAATAAGGGTCGCTCGGTCCGCAAACGCCTTTACAAAACCCGTTCTATCGTTTCAACACGTTTCAAACCCAAAAGTGACAACGTGGCCGTGTCTCTACTACCGCCACTTTCAACCGAAGAACGGCCCGCAATTTGAATTCTTAAACCTATTGTAAATACTCACTTCCCTTGTAAATATAATCGCCCGAACATTGTACATAACTCAATATACAGATAAAACGAACCCTGTGTTATTTAATCTCGCTGAAAGCTACCTGTGTTGTAATTATAAATTTTGTTTCGTTCCGCCCATTCGAATCTATCTGCAACCGAAGCAGGGGCTCGAAAGGGTAAAACGTTACAGTATTGCAATATCAAGGAGCTGTAGTGCAAAAACTTTTGACTCATTCTAATTTACCGCAAGGAACAAGAAGATGAACCGACGAACTTACGCCTTCCTATAAAATAAGAAAAATTGAATACTCTATTCCTAAAGATGTAAGATTAGGCAACAAAGGGGTCCATTGGGTAGACTACTTTCAAACTAGAGGAAGATGTGAAGTATGGCAATACAATCTCGTCGTCATTCTCAATGTACGACCTGCAAAATTTATTTTTGTTGTAACGAAAACTGCGTTTAACAATAATATTTCATGTGTTTGACCATCATTTCTAAAGTTTAAACAAAGTGTAACGGTTGAGGTTTACTGTGTAACTAACGATGGCTCTAGAGGAACAACCTAAAAAGAAACAACCAAAGGAAATACGGATCAATGTAGCGCACTAGGTTCGTGGAGAACAAAGTATTTATAATATAGTTAGAGCAGCAGCGTCCGGCTTCGTTGTAGAGTGGGGGGTCTTTAAAGAGTTCTAAAATATTAAACTGCTGTCTAACAAGGCGCTACCAGCTGGGTAAAAAAAAAGAAATAAAACCGACCAACAGGAGATTAACAGGTTTTCCTTCAAGCCTAGTACGCTAGATCAAACACAACAATTAGTCCTAAAAGAAAGACAGACAATTTAATAAAACAACCAACAAATTTTGTAGTAATAGGTGAATGTGACAGAAATAAAGAGACTGTCGCATATATTCACGTACGTTAGCAGTAGCCTCGCTTAATAATAAATAAGGTTCGCAATTAATGGGCCGGATTCACAGGTAAGCTTTAGTTACACCAAAATTAATGTTAACATTCCAATTGAGGATTGGCTAGTAGAAAGACTCTGCGTACACATATCACTTACACACGGCGATTTATCTGGTCGAACATGCAACGACACTGACTTAAGCTAAGATTACAAGGGGTAAGTACCTCCCGCAAACTCAAAAGGCCTTTTGTTTTCGCGTCAACCGCTTTAAGTAAAGCGCCCAAACCCGTATTGAGCTGGTTAAAACGTTCGGTTATGGAGAGTACCCCCAAATAAAGATTTAGTTAAAAACTAAAGATCAAGCCGTTTCATGTCATATGTACATGAGTTTCATACGCATTAACAATGAATAAGTTACTTAAATAATAACTTAGCTGTGATCTGATGGATGCAGTTCCGAGAGTACGTGTTTCCTGCTAACGACGATATAGACAGTTCGGAAAGTTAGGTATCCCCAGGATTCCTCTGTTCGTTGTTCGTCTAGGAATCTTACTCAAATTTTATTTTCAACCAATAGAAAATTAGCAAAACGCGCGCCAAATACGACTTTCGTCGTAACATATTACTCAGGACACACGTTTTATATTGCTCTCGACACACGTTCTATATTCCTAAAATAAAACCGTAACAGATTTAGTCCTTGTTATGCTTGACTGTACTTACAAGGACCACACATTTTCTCTTTATAAGATATATTTTTAAAAATAAAAAAATAATAACGTTTATTTAGACATAATTAAATCAAATTATTTCAAAAAAAAATTATTTTTATGTTTATTTCCATGTCTCGGTTAAGTAAATTAAACAATGATTGAATTTAATTGACCATTAAATTTACTGACCGTTAGCCGTTTCTATAGAATTACAAAAAAAAATAAGTTTAATGATTGGTTAATCAAGGAAAACATTCAATTAGTTTTTAAGTTCATTTAATGAACATTAAATTATTTATTCATTGCTTAAATACGTTATTAGTCGTTTATAAGACTTCTACTTCTATACGATACTGTATTCAAATATACATTCCAAGTGCAAATACTACCGATACCATAAAATATGTAATGAGAACTTGAGTTTTAGATCGGATAATGTAGTTCAAAATGAAAATATACATACATGCATTGATAATGTATAACGTATTCACAATTTATAAACCACGCATCTATGTATTCCACGGTGCTGCATACAAACGAAGTGTACGTGTTCTCAAGAGATATGACTTGGTGAAACTGTAGAAATCATAATAACATCAAATATACAACAAACTCCTTTTATGATCACGGAAGTATGATTATGTGTAGTAGTTTATTTTGAAGAACCTTAAACTTTGTTGTTTATTACAACGTACATAAAATTTGAACAATTTCGCTTCAGTTATTTTAAATGATGTTAAAATTCTACTAAATTCTGTCAATTTGTGTTGTCTATGTCTAAATTTAAAAATATTTATATAAATTTAGCTTGTTAGTTAAGTACATAATATTTTTATTTCAAAAGTACACCGTGAGCCAAAAAAAAGACAAGTAAAATTTTGTGCCACATAATTTAGTAATTCTGGTTTATAATCTTTTTGTCAGACTTACTTGCTGCAATAGATAATTTATTATCCAAAACCGTTTTTATCAGAACAATTAACCCGGTTCAGTAGCCAACTGGGTACAAATAAACAAAAAAAATTATATTTGTATTAATTTTCCTTTGTTCATAGTGGAAAATTTAAGTGTTTCCGAAGAACAAAAGCTTTTATTTTAAATGCTTGTAAGCCAAGTATTGTCGGCATTGCTTAATTTATACTATTTATACGTGCCTCTTATTACACAAGATGTCGTTAGACACACATTTCACTTTTGTAATCAAAAAAGTTTTAACCAATTTGGACGCGCAGTTGTTATTTGTGAGTAGTTTGAATAAGTCGATTTAAGTGTTTTTGTGAAAATCCAACTGTAATTAAATGTTTGTTTTTGAAAGGCAATACGCCTCCGCAAATTAAAGAAGAGTTAGTTTCTGTGCACGGGGAAGCGTTACACCATCATTTACTACAGTAAAATTTTGGCCAACTGAATTTAAACGTGGTCGTAAGAACTTGGGAGACAATAAACGTTCGGGACGTCCAAAAACTGCAACAACTGACGAAAACATCGCTAAAGTTCGTCAAATGGTGCAAAACGACCTTCGAATTAAACTGAGAGAGAAGGAAAAGTCTACGAATATGTCCAAATGACGTGTTTGTCATACATTAAATCAAAGCTGTACGAGTGTTAGCCGCCGCGTTTGAATCTACCGGGTGTTCCAATAAGAGAGGTAGTCAGTTATATCTATAATATAAGTATAACTATTTTAATAGTGGTGGGGAAAACTTAAACTTTAATTTAGAAAAATACTTATAACTCCGGTTTGGCTTAACCGAATTTATTGAACTTGGTCTTGTTTTCAAACTTTTGTGTGTCTTTTCTTTAAATGCCTTTGCAGTTGCAAGAAGCGGTTGATATTATCTCTATTTATTTTGAGGTCACACGCATTGATATATCCTCAAAGACGCCGGTACGGTAGAAGAATGTTTACTTGTTTAGCAAATCGCTTTCGTACCACGGGAAGTGTCCTTCGCCCCTTATACCCGACGAACTGAGGAAAATCTTATCAACGTTTTGGCGTACGTAGAGTTTAATCCTCAGCTAAGCGTTCGGGTAATTTCGGGAGATTTAAGTATTTCCCAAACTACAGTACATCGAATATTGAATGAACACAGGTATCATTATTATTATTATCATTAATCTCCACGATTTGTGGGTGAATAACAAGTATCGGTCGTAGCAAGACATTTGTATCAATTGATTAATTCTATGGTCTAAAGTTCATGAAAGAGCGTACAATTGAGCATATAGAGAGTATGACGGCTTCCTGGATTGCTAAGGGTCTTCGGTACCACTACGATTGTATAGATTATGAGTGGAATTACAGCTCCTGTTTCTTGATGTTAAATCTGTCTAACCTCCACATTAAGCCGCTGATATTTCTTCTGTTTCTCAGTGTAATAAACTTTGATATTTTGAATATTCGGTACTTCTAAATCAATCAGTAATATCTTCTTGGCGTTCTTATTAATGAATATGATGTCTGGTCTATTATGGGTGATAGTCTAATTGGTCAAAACAGAGCGGTCCCAATATAATCAGTGGGTGTTATTTTCCAGAACTGAACAGAGAGTATATCGATAATAAGGCAGTTCGTTAGTTATTAGACCATGCTGTAGTACCAGATCTTGATGTACAATTTTTGCTACTTGGTTATGTCTAGAGAGGTATTCTGTGGTCACAAGAGCTGTGATGTGTTGAACAGTCTCGCTTTGTTAATGACATCTTCAACACTTGCTATTTTCTATTTCCGCTCTAACGACATACTTTAGGTAGTTTCTAATGGCGATTACTTGATCTTAAATTGCGATGAAAAATTCTTCTGTCTCAGCAAACAGTTGTAGCCAAGTATTTGAGGTTTCAATGTCATTATTTTCTTGTTTGATTTCGTTGGCATCTCTTCTATGTAGTGCTTTTGATGCCCATTATACCGCCTTTTGTTGATGGTATGTTGCGTCTGAATAAAATTCGCAATCAGTTTCATGGAGGAGGTCTAATGGAGTGTACTTATCGTCCGATTTTTTGATGACTTGATGTAAGGTGGTGTTTTGTGTTGCAAAATATTCCAGGAGGGTCTGAATTTGCTTCCGACATAGTCTGCTGATGTCTATGAGACCGCGTTCTCCTTGGCACCGTTGAAGTGTCATTCGCTGAAGTGCCGACTACACCGAAAATGTACGTGAGAACAGGAATTCCATAAGTGTTAAGTGTCCTGAACATGTTTTTCTCATTGAGCCCAGTTTTTTTAGGATATTTTCCACTTTCTGAATATACTGTTGCCGCACATGATTGCAAATGTCGGCGTGTTCTATTCGTCTGTTCTGTTGAAGACCAAGATATTTATATGTCTCGCAGGAGGTCATGCAGTCGTATATGTCATCTATATACAAGAGCTAAGTTAGCCTGTATTAAACTGTGTTCGAGCCTTTTATTAAGAAACCGTAGCCAGTTCCATTGAGGAGAGCAGATAAAGGGTTTAACGCTAGACAGAACCAAAGTGGACTTATGCTGTCCTTCTGGAAAATACCTGTCTGAATAGCAACGGGTCCTGTTTGAATACACCCTCTCTGATGGTGGAGATATATTATACTTTGCCAGGATAACATCAGGTATCTGAGGGTTTCTAATACTTAAAGCGCAATCCTGTAAAGTTCCAGCACTCGTATGAGCCATGAATGAGGTACACTGTCAAAAGCTTTTTTATAATCGACAAAAGCAGTAAGTATAGTTCGCGACTTTTTATAGGCCTGTTCCATGACGATAGCATCTATGGTGAGTTGTTTCTTGCAACCTTGCGACATTTTGCACAACTTTTTTTTTCTATAGCCAACAGCGAGTATCTATCTACATGCCTGTAGATCTTCATAGACATACAAGATGTTAGTACTTTATACAAGATACAGAGACAAGTCTATAAATAGAAAGGTCTGCGTTATTGTTGTTATTTTTGGGGAGCAAAAAGTTTATGCTTTTATCAGATAAGGAGGTATTTTAGATGGGTCTTTTACTGCTGACGTGAATAACTCAGCGAGATGTTGATAAATACAAAACAGTCTCTTAAGCCAAAAATTATTAATCCCGTCTGGGCCGGGTGTTTTCCAGTTGTGTGTCTTGGTTATTGCCCTTTTCAATTCATCAAATGAGAAATCGTCGTCTTCCATGATGAGCAACGTTCGCTTTTTGATTCAACTCAAATAGTTTCTTCCGAATGATTATTTTCTCCTGTCCAGATTTTTTTCCAAAGCCTCTCTATAACCTCTCTTGTAGGTGACTCACCTGAACTGTCTGGTCTACTTTTTTTGAGTTTCCTGTAGGACAGCTTCTCATCCCGCAGAAACATTGTCTTCTTTTTGCTGACAATTTGTATCTTCGCAATCTGTTGGTTTTAAGTGATAACTTTGTCGGAGAGTATCCAATAATAAGTCTGGGGGGTTGTTAGGGGGGTCGTGTGGTGAATGGGTAGCCATTTTTTTTTGAAGTTGTTCATATGTTTTCTTTATTTTCCTACTTTTATTTCTTACCATATACTGATGTAGTCTGCCTAATTCTAAATTATTATTATTATTATTACTGTTATTATTATCAGATTTTAATAGAGCTAAGTAATTTTTGTTTTAGGTTACATCCATATCGTATTGTGGTGCACCAAGCTTTGACCAACGCAGATTACGACGTAAGGTTGATCTGTCATTGGTTGATAAGTATGATAGCCAAAAACAGAAACCTTTTGTCGCAAATTCTGTGGACCGACAAAGCCACGTTTCATAGTGAATAAATACACATAATATGCCTTATTGGCCAGCATGTAATTCCTGATGGATGCAGGAAGTGCACCACTAAGGAAGGTGGAGAGTGAATGTTTGGCGCGAAATTTTAGGCAGTGAAATCTTAGGTCCTTTAGTTTGGAATCAGCCTCTTAGAGGACAAACGTTTTTTGAACAATCACTTACTATTTTTTTTACAAAATGTACCGCTGGAAACCAGAAGAACAATGTTTTTCCAACAAGATGGCCGTCCAGCTCATTTGGCAGCAGATTTCGTTCATACGGCTAAAAATTAGGTTTGTAGCCAAACCGGAGTTATGAAGATTTTTTCAAACTAAAGTTTAAGTTTCTCCCACCACTTTATTTCAGATCTGAAAAAAATTACACATTAAACTTTTTTGTTCAATAAACATTGAGTATTAAAATAATTATATTTATAGATATACTTTGCTTGGCATTTCTTTGAGAAAATTATATTTATATGTTTTGACGTCACAATTACGCTTCCTAGCGGCGATTTGGTGAGTTTTTGTTACCGAAAGTTGACTACCTGAAGTTTTGTTACCGAAAGTTTGCTACAGAAGGTTTGTTACGGAAGAAGTTTTGTTACATAAGAAGTTTTGTTACCGAAAGTTTGCTATAGAAGGTTTGTTACATAAAGTTTGTTATATAAAGTTTTTTTTACATAATAGGGGTTTCGACTATGCTTAGTCCACTATATTGCAGTTCATGTTCTGCTATATAGAGCTGGAAATCTCCAGTCATTGACGGGGAAGCATAACCCCGGACCACTTTTTGGGGTTCAAGGGCAGGAGCCCAGTCAAACATATAAAACTAAGTCTGACATTAAAAATTAAATATTAAATAATAAAATATTTTTGCAAATTATGAATATATAAAATATATGTTTTTGCGATTTTAAGATATAAAATATTACGGCGGGAAACCAGTATGACCTCCGGTATCCGCCGTAATTAGTCGACGACATAGTAAGAAGTATAACCTTGCAACTATCGACGTTGATCGCCGTTCCCCCGATCGCACTGCTCCCCTAAACAATACCTGCCCCCATCACACTACCCCCCGAACAATATCTACCCCCATCACACAAAGATAACTATTATAAACGAATGTTACTTGAAATAATTGTTTGTTTTGATTGTTTTGTTTTAAAGAAAGAAACTGTACTAACTGTAACCTACCAACCAACACCGTTTACCACCAAACACATGAAAACAACTTAAATTGATTAAAACAAATTTTATAAAAAAAGTTTTTTTTTAAAAAGAAATGGTAATAACTGTAACCTACCAACCAACACCGTTTACCACCAATCACATGAAAACAACTTAAATTGATTAAAAAATAAAATATTTTTGCGATTTTAAATAATATTTACAAACTATATTACACATATGTCAACAGTTTAAGATCTCACTAAACAAAAGCTAATTTTCGCAGATGTTCTGCAGCAGAGTGATTCTCGTTTCCGTACTCAGTCACGACGAGTTTCAATTTCTCAGCACTTTTTGATATCGCACTTGGGGTGGCTCAATGTTCCTATTCAAAAACTGCAGGATCTTGGTTTCTACTAGGGCTTGCTGACTCTTTAATCCGTTGATTAGTTTATATATTGTAGGGTGAGCTACATCAAGTAGAGATGACAATGCTCGATTGAAACCCTCGCAATTATTGTTCGTTTTTGGCAAATGTCTTTGTTCATTTTATACTGACGCTATAGTAAATATAAAAATCATATGTAAAAAACTTCTTCCGTAACAAACCTTCTATAGCAAACTTTCGGTAACAAAACTTCTTATGTAACAAAACTTCTTACGTAACAAACCTTCTGTAACACGGTTTCGGTAACAAAACTTCAGGTAGCCAACTTTCGGTAACAAAATTTCCCATTTCCCTAGCGGCCATCCTACAAACTTGAAAATAACTTCCAGCAATTTCTCTTTGCCACATTTATAATAACATTTTTTCGCTCATTTTGTATATTTTATTCATTTGCAAGAAAAACTAAAATTATAAAAAAAGTCGTTAAGTATAAATGATTTATTCTGACAACTACGTAAAACTTACAAATACTATTTTTTAGATAGTCTTCTTGACGTGTTATTCAAGCTTTGGAAGTGCATGAATACTACGTTTGAAGAATTCTTTGGTGGCACCTGTCGCCACTCGTGCACCGAGGTTTTCAATTCCTCATCATTTTTAAAATTCTTGCTTCTTTAAGCTGTCCGAATACATGAAAGTTGCTAGAGGCGAGGTCTGGAGAACAAGGTGGATGAATGAGACATTCAATTTGATATCATAGATACGCGCCTGAAGTGAGAAGCCCTTGCCTTTTACTCATGATTGCGCGTCAAAGTTAATTATTTAAAAGATTTGAATAAAAAGTAAAATTTACTGCAACTCCCTTGTCTATGTAATGCTCCAATATTATTCCGTTTACAACCCAAAAGAGAGTATGTGCTTGCCTTTTCCTGCTGATCTCTGAGTTTGAAATTTTTTTGGTTTTTGTTTCTAATTGATGAAAATGAACCCAGGTTTCATCCCCCGTAACAATTCGGTCTAGAAATAAATTGTTGAAACGACGCAAAAGCTCTTTACAAACATCGACGAGACGTTCTTTTAATTCAGAAGTCAATTGACGTGGAACCCATCTTGAAGAAACTTGCCATACTTCACTGTTATCATGCAATTGATTTCTATTGGTTTGGTACCTTCAGTACTCAAGAAACGAATTGCTAATAGCTGTTGTAATGTGGTGCATGTTGATAGTGGTACAACCATCTTGTAACTGATGTTTCTGCTAGTGTGTGTTGCAAGGTCACCAAGGTGGTCATTATGTGAACTACAAGGAACATCCCTGCCGTCTACCAGATCAATCCTACAACTTTTCGGAACTATAAGCAGTTTTAAGGTTATCATTTGATACGATACACCCTCCATCAGAAACTTTTTCAACACAGAGAAAAAAATTTTTCCACTAGAAGGTTTGACATTGATGCAATTAATTTATTGATTTTTTTAGTGGAATGTTATTTTACTCTTCTTTGACGGTAAACATTAATTAACTCTGGCTTAAACTCTTCTATTAAGCTCATCCTACAGATGTTCTATTGTAGTACGCTGGTCACTCTAAAACTGGAATTCCCACTTCTATTAGATTCACTCAGGTGACTTTGGCAATGTGTGGTTTTGAATTGTCGTGCATAAACATAAACTGGTTGACTACATGATCTACCAAAATATCTTTGACATACCTTTGCAACTATCAGACTTCTTCTGTTACGACCAAGATCTTCCCCAACGATAAAAAGAAAATCAGTTCGTCCTCCTACAGATATGGCACCTCATATCATGTATGAACAACGTTGTAACTGACGCGTTCATCAATAGAGCACTGGGCAAATTGTTCTCCGGGCCGCCGGTACACTCGTCTTATTTTATTCTTGCTGAAGAACTGAACAAATCTCCATTTTTAAGGCCCAATTGGGATGCTTCCGTGCAAAAAGAAGTTGCACTTGTCGATGACCTGCAGTCAGTTTTGGACCAGTTCTATGTCTGTGAAGTATTAAATTCGTCTTCGGCAGTCTTTGTCTCACTGTCTACTCACTGACAGCCACCCCTCGAATACCGAGAAACTGCTGTTACATTTGAAGCACATGTAGTCTATGGTCCTTATGTACACCTACATCTACCTGTTACTGGTTTCCATTTTAAGAAACCAGTCTCCTCAAATCGCCGGTACATCCTCAAACTGCTAATCAACTCATATTCAATTGTTGAGCAACAAATGGTGACTATACCTAAGTTGCGGGCAAGCAACAACTTAAACAGCTACCTCAGAGCGTTAAGTAAATGTCAACAAACGTCATGTCATAAGGTTTTCCACTTGAGGCTTGATTTTATAAGCATTTTATACTCATTGTTCGCTACCCTACAAATTCAAATAACTTTTGTTTTAAGGCTACACCTTAGAGCAGACAAAAGAAGTCTGAGAAAATGTCTTAAAATCTGACTCCCGGGAAGTGAAAAAATTACATTCAAACTCAAAAGTTGAGGTTGGTCAATTTCTGTGCTCGCAAGTTTAGTTGTTCATTTTCTCAATTAACTACTTACAATTGAGAGTACTTTTTTCCTCCAATTGTTGGTTTATGATTTAAAGTGGTTATCCTTCTAGGTGGAAGTTAAATATAGTTAAAATAATGGCCTAAAGTTATATATATATATGGCCAACGTTTTGATTTTATTTACTTATTTATTCGTTCGTTCGTCTAGTATATAACTGTGTGTCTTATATAATTTATTAATTTTAAATTTTTTAACATCATCAACCCTTGATGATTATTTTAAATTATGTGACCCACACGGTAATTTTCTTTTAGCATTGATAAAGCCCTTACAAGTTTGGGCAAAACGTCGGCCATATATGTAATTTTTGACCGCTATTTTAACTCTACCTCCACCTAGAAGGATAACAATTTTAAGTAATAAGTTAATTACTTATTTTTATTAGGATGGACCATAAAAATATCGTTTTTAAAGTTTTACTTATAGTAAATTTTTCTCTGAAATTCTTTTGTTTCTAAGTAGCAACAAACATCAAAATGGCTGACGAAATTTTGATACTGTTGCGTTATTGATGGTAACAAAACGTTTCTGAAACGCAGAAGTTAAATAAATATGCGTGAAAAAAAAAGACATAATAATAAATATCCGTAGGCGCAGCCTTTTTAAAAAAGGAAGCTGTAATAACAGATATTACAATTTAACAGTAGAAGACGGAAGACAAAAATTAAAAAAAACAATAGCAAGATTTAGAATAAAACATGATGAGAACGAGAACAAATTTTGGACAAGGAAAGAATAATTATGGTGCAGAATGTGTGGGGAAAGGTGAAAAATATAGAACACATAACGTAACAATGCGAAGAACTAAGAAGGGCAGAAACTCGGGGAAAAAGTAGATGGGCAGAATAGTTAAAGGAGTTAGTAGAAAGAAGAAAATGGAGTAAGGAGAAAAAGAATAAGAGTTAATTAGTAGTTTGCCTGTATGCTGTAGTTTTATAGAAACTGAATCATTTGTTGTTTAAAAAAAGACAAATAAAGTTTGTTTTGATTTATAGTTCATCCTAATATTTGGCATCTTCTAGTTTTGATTTTCCCTATTACTTCGTGATTATTCCCTACAAAAACGTTCATCTTAATTAAGCTGTGATTGTCAACTGTTTGGTGGAAATAATTTTTTTTTCGCGTAAATTTTTTCGAATTTATTGAAGAAGTAATTGTTTTAAGTAGGTTGTAATGTATTTTAAGTACATTTTGTTAGCGTTAAAAACCACATCTGGTGTCGATCCCACGGCCGGCAATAATTATTTCTTTGCTTTTCGTATTTTCAAATCCGTCACGCTTACAGTTATGCCTAAAAAATAATTATTCCTACAGTTTTATCAAAGGTTTCCATAGAAGTTTGAGCTACATTACACCACCTTGCTTAACTTACTCGATATACCCCTTGTTTATTCCATGACAAGCGTGAAAGTAGTTTTGTTTTTAAACGTAAAGTTTTACAGTTTGTTTGATATAAACTTAATAAAGTTATAACCACGGTTTACGTACAAATTTTTTTGTAGTGTTCTTTGTTTATGTAAAAATCGGGAAAGGGAGATACGCGCTCCGAGTTTGTATATAAATATTAAATGTAAGTTTGCAGTTGTTAAACAGAATAAAACGACGAAGTACTATGTAACTAAGACTGTAGCGGAAAATAATTGTTAATTGTATTATAACAATCGCTAATGACTAAATACGGGCGTGAAAGTTCTGCGAGTAACCAACTAATTAAAGTAATATTTATAAAACACTGCAAGGAACTAAGAACGGTGCGCGATCTTAAGGCTGTTCTCTCAGAAAGCTATAAAGTTTATATAAAATTATCTCGCTTATTTTTAGAAGTGTATTCCTGATTTTGCACAAACATATAGCTAACATTATTATTTATGTCGTGCAAGAGCTATTTTTTTTTATTTTCGTCTTCGTGGTATTTAATTTAATTAAAACGTAAAATAATAAAAAAATGAATTTTCTTATAAGTCCAAATTTCGACTCCTGCGCGCCATAGATAATAATTTTCTGACAACCCAACTTTTTTTTTAATTTTTACTTAAAAATCAATGAGAAAATTAACATTAAGTAAACGATAAATACTGAAAACTGTTGGAGAATTGTAAAATGAATATACTCGCGGGTGAATTTTTCTGAGGGCAACAGGCCAGACTTGGAAGCCGATTCATATTAATAGATTAATAATATATTGTTCAATTGTTGATGTCAATTTTTTTTTGGTACATGACGTGCATTTTAAACAGTTTTAGAAACAGAAAAAACAAGAAATAGCTATTTATGTAACAAGAAATAAAAATAGTGAACCGCCTACTAGAAATCTGAAATTGTCCTAAGTGATAAAACAGCCTTAAAGGGAAGTTTCGTTTGAATGAGGTTCAAACAACGCGGCACTCTCGGACATCTAGTTGTTAGAGATGTCATATCGTTGACAGCATCATTTTCGATTCATTTTGCGTAATTAACCTGTTCCTGTTATCAACTTATGGTAACGACTACCGAAGTGTTGGATTTGTCAGAAGAAAACAACACAACTGTAGGTAAGTAAATTGTTTGTTTACTTAAAAGAAATATCGTGTTGTATTTGGTGCGCATTTAAGAATAGCCCAAATTAAGATAGGGCGTGGTTCAAAATGAAACGAATTGGGACGGTATATTAAATTTCAAGTTGAGGCTGAAGTAATATTTTGTTTTAAATAAAGACCACAGTCCCACTTTGTTTTGCAAACTTTGTGAACCTGCAAATAGTATTTAGGTATAATCCTTAATATGGGAGTTTAATGTTCGCGGTACCGCCTTTATCCATTCGGATGCGTTTAATGTAAAAAAACACAACGTAATTCATGATTCTTTCTTTATAAACTTTTCCTTTCAAGTGTTTACGTGTCCCGGATTTTTTGTAAACTTTTGTGTACATTTAGAAAAGATCTGGGTGGCGCCCAATAAAACCTCGAATCTGACGCGTGATAAGAACCTTTTAGTCATCGTTAAAAGTAAGTGAGAGAAATCTTTTTAGACCCCGCCATTGCCGTTGAGTGTTGCCGTGTTGCATTTTGAGTTACATGTCGTAACATGATTGGTAGTTATTTAAAAAATTTAGGGCTTTGATTGGTCTCGACATTTGAGGTTAATTCTATATAATATTTCAAAATATGTTTAGACAATTAAGGCTGTTTTATCACTCGGGACAATTTCAGATTTCTAGTAGGCGGTTCACTATTTTTATTTCTTGTTACATAAATAGCTATTTATTTTTTTTTCTGTTTCTAAAACTGTTTAAAATGCACGTCATATACAAAAAAAATTGACATCAACAATTTAACAATATATTATTTATCTATTAATATTAATCGGCTTCCAAGTCTGGCCTGTTGCGCTCAGAAAAGTTCGCCCCCGAGTACATTCATTTCACAATTCTCTAAGAGTTTTCAGTATTTATCGTTTACTTAATGTTAATTTTTCTCATTGATGTTTAAGTAACAATTAAAAAAAAAAAACTAGGGTTGTCAGAAAATTATTATCTATGTCGCGCAGGAGTCGAAATTTGGGCTTATAAGGAAATACATTTTTCTATTATTTTACGTTTTAATTAAATTAAATACAACGAAGACAAAAATAAAAAAAATAGTTCCTGCACGACATAAATAATAATGTTAGCTATATGTTTGTGCAAAATCAGGAAAACATTTCTAAAAATAAGCGAGATAAATTTACATAAACTTTATAACTCCCTGAGAGACCAGCCTTAAATGCAGAATTTGAAAAGTTAATACATAAACTATATTTATTAAAAATGTTTTATCTTCTCTTTTCTTTTGCGTGTGCTAGGGTCGTTCGGTGAACAAACGCATTGATTACTTGCCGTAATCGCACTACTTGGAAATTAGGCTTTCGGTTTATATACTTTTTTCAGTAACTAATATTCAAACTCAGAAAAAGATAATCTTGAAAAAATTATCTTAAAATTGATGCTATCCATTATTGCCTGAACAATTTTTAGTAGGTACGCATAATTAATAAAGCAATTTTCGATGAAGTTATCAATAATCAAACAGCGTGTCATTTTACTAGCCCCAACAAATGAATATGAAAATTTAAATTTCTGCAGTTATGTAATCGACATGCATGCAAAATTTAATTAATAACGGATAAATATAAAACGCTGTATGAAATCATAAATGTAAATCAGCGTGTATGTTTGCAGTACACTGTTAAAAAAAGCAAATTACATGCCAACATCCCTTAGTGTAATAATAGCCAACATTTAATAAATAGCAGTAAAGAGCCGAACGTTGTTGTTTGGCAGCAATTTAAACGTTTTGTTAACGCAATTTTAAAATAACGAAGCGCACATGCATTATTTGGGCACATTCGTGTGGTAATTGCACGTACGAACATTTATTATTTTACAAAATTAAAACTAAATTCATTAAGCTGATTCGTGATCTGCGAGGTAAAGTCGGATGAGGCTTCTCAGTTCAACATTTTAACAATAAATGTCAACGTTATTAAATACATGTTGGAATGTTTTCATTTTTACTTAATTAGCCGGGAGCGTTTAGCTCGCTTCTTATTAATTTTTATGGGCAAAATAAATTTGTTTTCAGTGTCAGTCGTAATACATCTATCATCGATTGTAAATATTTGCTTTGACTACAATAATTGGAATTGAAGATGGTAGAAGTAGCTGATCGTAAATTATCGACCTGGCAAGTTCTTATTGTCGTTTTAAGACGTTATTTTGATTGGATTTGTAATAATTTCTAGCGAGTGTTTTCTGGATTAATGGATTACTTGAGAATTCAGAAGTTGTCGGATAATTCAATATTGTTTTTAGTTTTCTTTGTAGGTATATATGTTAAATTATAAGTGTACGTATGCGAATTACTTAGAAAAAATCAATTCAAATACATAGCTTATAAAAAAATCCAAACGTTCTAAAAATCATAATAAAAAAAATAACTTCTTCATAATATTTTTCCTTCTTTGCCGTCAAAAGCAATTGTTAAAAAATTCCTGCTTATTTTCAAAAAATTTAACTTTTAAACATAGTAAATAACCTATATAAAATCGATCGTTGATTGGGACTTTTAACTTTAACTATCAATAACTCGTGTCTAACGAAAAAGTTGTACACTCATGAAATTTAAAACTTGGACACCACAATTTCTGTAAACAAAAGTTTGCACATTGTGAAGCGGGCTTAAGGGTATCATTTACAATTCTAACAGCAGACGTTATCTTATAGAAGGACTGTAGAATGAATCATTACACTAAGCACGTTTTAGAAAATAGGTAATTTACGTTGCTTACTTAATTTTTTCTTTAAAGAATATATTTGAAGGTATCGCTAATTAAACACCATAGCTCGATTAATTATCGAATCAAAATTTTGTTTAGGAAATGTTTACAAAATAAAATTAGAAATAATTTTGATTTAAAAAACGTCTACAAGCAATAACTTTTAAATTAAATCAAAAACTAAACATGGTTATTTGGGTTGACTGATTATTACTTATTTTTAAATAAATCTAACCTACTAATTATTGTAAGTTATTAAAAAAAATCATTAAACTCTCTATTCATAATATTTAGTCCTTACAAAATGTATATTTTATGACGTTTCATTTTTTTCTGTAGTTAATATAAAAAGTGAAAATAAAAACTAAGGCAAGAATTTATTACATAATTATAATTAAGATACCAAGTTATAGTTTAAAATTAAATGAAAACTTTTTTTTTAATAAAGGTATTACTATATAAATAAATATAAGAAATCAATAATGGGTGTGACCTCCATTATTATTGATACATTCTTGGAGGCGTCTGCTCATTGACGCTATCAAGGTATCAATATAATTAATATTAATCGTTTCCCATTAGTGCATTACGGTTTACTGGTATAAAATTTGGCCCTTGTTGTCTTCGGATAACAGCAAGTATTCGAGCCCAAACATTTTCGATAATGTTAAAATCTGGGCTTTTGCTGGCCAGGGTAACAGCTCCAAGTTATTTGCTTGTATCCAGTTGCGCACAACCTGCGAAGTATAAGGTCATCATATCCCGATAGTTAATTATCGAATGTTCCAAGAAAATATGTGTAAATAGTAAATGGAATCTACTAACGTAACGTTAAGTCGTTAATTATAGTTACATAACTCTCCTTTCATAAGATATAGTTCATATTAATATGCTTATTGTAAAGCTTCGTACACACCTGAACAACAAACCGAGGAACAAACAGAACAACGAACCGAACGGCAATCGGAACATTAATTTGGACGGTGCTACGTACGAATTTTAGAACAGATTCGCAAGTCCTGATTGTTCCACGAACGGTTTGCGGCGTTCCCGCGTTTCCGCGCGAATGCGTTTGCAGGTTTGGACGAATCTAAACAAAACGGCGAACAAACTTATGCGGGAGAATTAAATTATTTATTTTTGTCCTCCCTTTTGTGGGTTTGTTGTGTTTTAGGTAATATTATGGAGTTGACAGAAGAAAAATGTTTTAAATTAACCAGTGTTTAAGAATGCAATGAAAAAATCATTTGGGCGAGAAATTTCCAAAATAAAAAAAAAAGCGAAGTAAATTATAATTTTTACTCTTCTTTGTGCGTAAAAATTTGGTTGGCACTATCTTCTTGTTTTCCGCAATTTTCTCTTCTCAATAATAAATATATATGAACTGAAAACTACTGAAAATAATTATGGGAACAGCACAAACGTTCCGTTTGTTGTTCGGATTGTGGAAATCATAAAAGATCGTTTGTCGTTCTGTTTGACTTTCGGTTCGTTGTTATGTTTGTTGCTCGGTTTGTTGTTCAGGTGTGTACGAAGCTTTACAACTTAAGCAACAATTTTTGGCGAATAAAGATTAGTTTGTGATGTAATATTAGAAACACAAATTTATATCATATCAAATTTATGACAACTTAAAACCAAGAACGTGTATGTTATTGCTAAGAAATTATTAAGGAAAAGCGCAATTGCAGTGTAAATATTTATAATTAGATATTTTCGAAAGTTTATAAGTCCTCTATTGTAATCTTAATACTTAAAAGAAAATCCTGTCCATTAGCATTATAAGGAAATGGCTTTTACTTTATGAATAAGTTTCAATAACAATAGAATATCCTTGCTTGTTTAATTTACTTCCTTTGAGTCATATTGCTCTAAGGGTTGTTACATTGGTCATTAGAAGTATGTAATAAATAAACAATTACCTACTGTTTGAGAAGGGGTAGTGTGAACCAATAAATAAAGTAAGAAATGTAAATTCCATTTTAGTTTAAAATTTCAAGTGTTGTGAAAATGCCACCTCATCTCGGTGCTGATTTGAAAGCGCGGATTGTTTCGGAATTAGCGGCGGGCCGTAGCGTGCGTGAAATTTCACGTATGTTAGATATACCAAAAAGCACCGTAGGGCATTACCGAGTAAAATGGAATCTTGAACACACTTTGGAAAGAGCCATCGGAAGTGGTAGACCTAAAGTATTTACACGTGCTCAAGATCTCGAGTTGTTTCATTACGTAACAGACAACCATTTGCTACATACCCAGGGCTATAGCAGATACACATTTTCCCGGATGCCGTATAACTGCACAAAAAGATTAAAGGAGATGGGAATAAAAAAGTATAATGCTGCTGCGAAAGAAGTTTTCAGTGACGAAAATATGAGACGTCGTCTGGAATTTGCAAGGCGATATGTGAACGAACCTTTGGAATTTTGGAATCGAGTGATTTTAGCGACGAAAAAACGTTCAATAGCCGCAACGATGGACCACTAAAAGTTTTTAGAATGGAAGGAACTCGTTACGAAAATAATCACATATGTCCTAAAAACGAAGTGGTTATTTTTCTGTGAATGTGTGGGGTTGGGTTAGCGCGCGGGGTCCAGGAGTTTGTTGGGCTATCGATGGACGTCTTGATTCTGCTGCGTATTTAGATATTTTGGAAACTATTATGAAACCTTCAGTCGAAGTGTTTTATCCAGACGAAGATTATATTTTCCAACAAGTAAGTATTCTTATTTCACTATACTTTCTCCAAAAATAGTTCGGGATCTGTTGAATTAACATTTTCATAATGTATTTTTGTTGTTAAAGGACAACGCCCCTATTCATACTTCGCGGGTTGTGCGCAATTGGATACGAGAAAATAACTTGGAGCTGTTACCCTGGCCAGCAAAAGCCCAGATTTTAACATTATCGAAAATGTTTGGGCTCGAATACTTGCTGTTATCCGAAGACAACAAGGGCCAAATTTTATACCAGTAAACCGTAATGCACTAATTGCAGCCATTGATACCGCATGGGAAACGATTAATATTAATTATATTGATACCTTGATAGCGTCAATGAGCAGACGCCTCCAAGAATGTATCAATAATAATGGAGGTCACACCCATTATTGATTTCTTATATTTATTTATATAGTAATACCTTTATTTAAAAAAAAGTTTTCATTTAATTTTAAACTATAACTTGGTATCTTAATTATAATTATGTAATAAATTCTTGTCAAAAACTAAATATATACGTTGACAATAAGAATTGCCTTAGTTTTTATTTTCACTTTTTATATTAACTACAGAAAAAATGAAACGTCATAAAATATACATTTTGTAAGGACTAAATATTATGAATAGAGAGTTTAATGATTTTTTTAATAACTTACAATAATTAGTAGGTTAGATTTATTTAAAAATAAGTAATAATCAGTCAACCCAAATAACCATGTTTAGTTTTTGATTTAATTTAAAAGTTATTGCTTGTAGACGTTTTTAAATCAAAATTATTTCTAATTTTATTTTGTAAACATTTCCTAAACAAAATTTTGATTCGATAATTAATCGAGCTATGGTGTTTAATTAGCGATACCTTCAAATATATTCTTTAAAGAAAAAAATTAAGTAAGCAACGTAAATTACCTATTTTCTAAAACGTGCTTAGTGTAATGATTCATTCTACAGTCCTTCTATAAGATAACCCCTGCTGAGACTACCTGCTGTTAGAATTGTAAATGATACCCTTAAGCCCGATTCACAATGTGCAAACTTTTGTTTACAGAAATTGTGGTGTCCAAGTTTTAAATTTCATGAGTGTACGTGGACCAAAATAATTTTTAATGCCTAAAAATCAGGCTCTTCGAATGCGTGTTAAATTTTTTGGGAAATCAGTACAAATTTGTGAAATTTTGAGAAATAAAATTACAGTGTAATACAGAACATAAGATTTGACCATAAAAAATATGTTATTTATTCAAAAATTACTGTAACAACGTTGTCATTCTTAATAACGCAGTAGTTCTTCGTACTAAATACTGCTGTCCTTGAACACGTGACTGAAGCTATACTGAGTAATTTTTCACCATATTTCCAATAGATGGCGTTCATCTTGAATACTACTATAAAAACGTAAGTTTTAAATCTTATTACAATGGCAATAGACAGTTTTTACACTAAACATTTAATGAAATAAAGAATGATTTTGTCTGTGTCCCCAACAAAGAATAAAACCGAAACTACCTTGCGTTACTATAATATAATATACCTTAAAGTGATTATATTACATTTTCTTGCACTTCATTCGGTTCGAC
Source organism: Abscondita cerata (assembly GCA_030710515.1). Classification (NCBI taxonomy): domain Eukaryota; kingdom Metazoa; phylum Arthropoda; class Insecta; order Coleoptera; family Lampyridae; genus Abscondita; species Abscondita cerata. The sequence goes on from JALBCR010001284.1 coordinate 140,119, forward strand.
TTGTATCTCTTATAACAAATGATAGTAACTGCGCGGGGGGAGTACGCTACCCGGCCCAGTCATATTACAGTCATTAAGAGAGGTGCGTATGTTTATTGCGTGGCTGCTGAGTTACCGCTGTAGAAAGGTAGGTACTGACGATATTTACATTATTATTATTTTTATATACAGTTAGTCATGTATTGGTTCTGTCAGTGTATCTGCATTTCGTTATTTTTTTGAGTGATCATGTACAAGATAATGAAATATTTACAACTGCGTAACTGCTTAACTGCGTTACGAGAAAAAAGTAACACAGTTATTGCGCCGGTGACGAAGTTGTTTTTAATGAATTTTTATGTTATATTAAAACCGATATACTCACATTTTTTTTTCTCAGAAAGAAGCTTCTGCACTAAATGGCGTTGACAAACTCAGAAAAACAATGTCGCTATAGGTTTACAATACAAGAAAAGATACCAAAGAGCTAAAACTTCAATCAAAGACACGAAACAAGTGAATAAGCTTAACTAAAATAAGTATATAACGTTATCCAATGCTATCAAAGATCAATACAAAAGCTTGAAGTCAGTTATGTAGAAAAAAGCCTTAAAACAAATTTTTCAAGGAGAAGACATTTCTAAGTCTAAAATGAAGGTTGCTATTTTACGCAAAACTTTGGGCATTGATCAGATGAAAGTGATGAAACGAAAGCAGAATTCCTTAAAGAATAATCTTCTGGTTGATAATATTGAGAGCTTTTTTGTTCACGACCATGTTTCTAGAGCTATGACTGAAAAACGGGAAAATTAAAATGCAAAAGCGATTTTTACTGGACACAATGAAAAACCTATTTTGCTCATTTAAAACAGAAAACCCAGATTTGAGATGTTCTTATTCATATCTCACAAAAAAACAAGCCATTTTTCATAAAACCCCCTTCAATTGCTGGAGGAGATACTTGATTATGCAAGACACATACTAATGCGCAGTATATGAGAGATACTCTCCAGAAAACCAGGGTCATTGCTCACCCAAACATGAACGACCTCATTGCTAGCATAGTATGTTCAATATATAACCAAGCTTGCATGACTGGTAATTGTAAAGATTGTAAGACGAAACAAATACTTTGTATAGAAACAACAAGTAATCTTGGATTAGTGAAATGGGCTCAATAGATAAGAAAATCGGAAACGATAGAAAAATCAGGCAAACAAGTAAAAATTACTAAAAACGTAAAGAAAATAGTTGAAGGGACAGTTTCAAAATTGATAGAAAACTTTAAATAAGCTTTTGTGCAATTAAAGAACCATATTTACAACATTAAAGTCGTTCTGCACGTTGACTTTAGCAAAAATTATAACTATAAACATTTTGAAGAAGTGCAGTCTCATTATTTTGGCGGGTGACGAAAGCAAGTAACTTTACAAGTCCATTCGTTTGACTTATCCCGATGACGTCACGTATGCATTAAATCACGAAATGATCGTCGCCTGTAATTTAAAGCATAAATATGGACACTGATACCAACCACTCGTTATTTACTTATTTGTTGATTGAGGTTACCTACGTTTATTTTGGTCTTTTTATTTACAAACGACATTGACATGTCGTTATTTGACAGTTAGGTTAAGTTGGTATCAAAACTGTTCGTACAAAAAAACTAAATTTGTTATTAAAACTTGTTAGTTACTTGAGTTAATAAAAGATATAAAAAACGACACTCTTGAAATGATATGTTAGCTAATAATTTATACGTTGTATTCAATATGTAAAAAAGCATAGGCATACACAAGTATGCGCTTCATCCATCGATCAATGGAGATAAAGAAAACGAATGAACTATACTGGAGTTATGTACGCAAAACCTAAGGGACATAATGAGCCAACTGTAAATTCATTTTGTACCATTTTTGCGAATCATTCCAATAACCCTGCCTCTATTTGGGCACACTTACATCCAATTATTAGCGGTATACAACATGACAATCGTCATATAACCACAATTCACTTTTTCTCCGATGGACCAGCTACCCAATACCGACAGAAGCAAAATTTTTATTTCATAAGGCACAGAATATTTAACGAATACAATTTTATTCGCGTTACATGGAATATCTTTGAAACCGGTCACGGAAGAGGCTGCTTATGGTATTGGTGTCTATCTCAAATGCACCGCAGATGAAAAAGTAGCTGCTGGTTCGAATATTTCTAATGCAGAAGCCTTTTTTCACATCCTGAAGGAGTTAATCAAGGTCCGTTTGTACTTAATGAATGACAGTGACATTCAAACCGTTGAAAATTCACTATCTAAAAACCTACTGCCAGTTCAGGGTACGAAGCAAATACATTAAGTTTTTACTGACATTTGCGGTGTTCCTTAATACAAAGACCTTTGCTTTTACCAAAGAGGTTTTTGCTCTTGCATGAATCTAAAAACATATCAGCCTGTTCCTGCTCCCGTCATTGACTCTCTTTTAGATGGATTGGATAAGAAGAACATATTACAATACGGTTTATTTCTCATCTTCCAGTTCTGATGACGAGGCTTTAGCCAACCATCAGTTTCTAATATAACAGAAATGCATCTAATTGATAAGGAAAACGTTCATCCTTCAAAGATATCTGACAGAGTCTATGTTTTAATAAAAGTGCCTTCTGTTAAAGGCAAACATTATACTTACCTAGGTGTTGCTAAAAGTGAAGTTGATAAAGAAGGAGACGTCAAAATTATGTTTTGGAAGACAGTAAATAAAACTCGCAAAAGTTTCAAAGCCGTAGAGACTGATATTTCTTACGAACCTTATGATAAGGTCTTAGAAATTGTTCCTAACTCCAAAATTGTCGTGAAAGGTAAAAGGTTCTATTTTGATTATGATAAGCCAGTCAACGTATTTGAGAAGTAAAACTGATTTGAATGTGCCTGATTAGTTGATTTTCTAATGATAACACTGGTCTACAGTGGTTTTGTTGCCCAGGATATAAGATCGATTTTGGATATATTTATGCTCACGATTCATGAAAATATCGATGATTTTGTAAGATTTGCTCTGGTTTATTTAAAAAAATGTATTTTTATTTTGCGTTACAAGAAGCAGAAAACTTAAAACAAAATAACGTATATATTAATAACGTCAGTTATGTTTTGATAAATAAGGGATTTTACATCGAGTAAAAGGAAAGAAAAATGTCGAAAACAGGTTATATTTCTATAAAACGCCTTTTAAGAGCTTTTCTTTTATAATTTTCCAGCGGATAATCTCTTTTAAGGACCAGCAGTAATCTGCCATCATGTGGCTATCCCATCGACCCTGATACCTCTCTTCCATCACTTTTAGATCCTGGTGGAACCGCTCTCCCTGTTCCTCACTATAATTTCCTAGATTATCCGGAAATTTGTCCAGATGATTGCGGAGATAGTGTAACTTGATACTCATATTTGCTCCAAGAGTCTGAAAGTTTGTCAACATACTTCGCACAATTTCTTCATAATTTGGTGCTTTATGGTTACCTAGGAAATTTTCAACTACCAACACGAAACTTTTCCAAGCTTCACTTTCCGGAATAGTCATAGCTTTGATAAAATCTGTATCTTTCATTAATTGCCGTATTTGAGGACCATCAAATATTCCACCTTTCAACTTTTCCATACTAAGCTTCGAAATTTTCTACAAATGTAATTGAAACAATCTCCTTCCTTGTCCAACGCTTTCACAAATTGCTTCATCATTCCTAACTTGATATGTAATGGTGGAAGTATGATTTTGTCTCTGCTTACCAACGGCTCCGTGATTACATTGGCTTTACCGACCGTTAAAGAATTTCTTACAGGCCAAACATCTTGTTTCCAATGAAGTTGCTTTGCTCTACTGCCCCACATGCAAATGAAGCAAGGGTATTTCGTGTATCCACTTTGTTGACCGAGTAAAAAATTAACCATTTTGAAATCCACGCAGATCGACCATTGATGCTCCGAGTAATTAATTTTTCTAAAACTAATTTTATATTTTCGTATTCTTCTTTGAGTTTTGTAGAATGGGCAATCGGAATTGATGCATATTTATTTCCATTGTGCAGTAAGACGCATTTTAAACTTCTTTACAACTGTCAATAAATAGGCGCCACTCAGTAGGTTTGTATTCCTTTGAGCCCATATCCAGAAGCAGCTTCGCGACATCATTACAGTACACTAGTTCCTCATTTTCACTAAAGTATTGTAGTAACTCACTTTCGCGTGTTCTATATGTGGTAATTGTTACCATCGGTGCTAATAAATTTCTTTCTTTCAATCTTGAAGCTAACAGTTCCGATCCTTTTTTTGATAAATTCAGATCACGTATTATTTTGAGAAAATAACTTTGGCGTAGATGTTTCACCCTCCCATTCACTTCCACTGGTAGACTGTACAGATTTCTGTGAATTTGGCAACATCATTGTTTCTGAGGGTATCCGAATTACTTTTGAAACGTATATAGGCCGCTGAAGATTTTCATTGTGTAAAACAGGACATTTTGTAGACTGTAAATCTGGATATTTCCACGTTTGGTTTCGATTAAAACCTTTCGCATCTACTACGCAAAAGTAACAATCATCGAAATGATTTTTAGGCTCCATCCAGATCATAGGAATACCAAAATCTAATCCAGCAGGTTCTCCTTTCCTCCACAACCGTAAAGACTCAACACAAGACTTACAGACTTTATGAGGAACCCATGCCTTGTCTAATTTATCCATTTTAAAACCGAAATATTTGGCATAAGTCTCCTTGACGAAGTCTGTGATATTTCTCTTTCGTTTTTTCGTTATATAAACCCCACAAATATAACAAAACAAATCAGTACTATATTTACACTTTCTTCGTGATGAACTCAAGTTTTAAAAGACAAGAAAAATATATTAGAATGAAAATTCAGTAAACGAAACAAAGTATTGACACACGGCAACTTATACAGATGCACGTCTAAGTACTTCAATATGTCGAATAACTGAGATCAGCTGTTCTGCTGGATATGGGCCTAAGCGCGGGGATCACGTGATATTTGTATGCGCGAAAAAGGTGCGCAGAACCCTAATCATAGCTGGAAATTTTTTTTTTATTGCAATCAAGCCGATAATTGATCAAAATATAAGATATGCAATATAATCATGAAAACAAGAGCACATCCAATAATTTCATGAATAAATTCGTAATCTGGGCACTTGAAAACATCAAAATTTGCTAAGATATCCAGGGCAACAAAAAAAATTTTTTTTTGTAGAGCTGAGTAATTGATTTCTAAAAAATTTTGACACTGGTAAACGTTATCAACGAACTTCGTTCGTTTATGAAATCGATTTGTCGTCCGTGCGTCCGTGTGTGCGTCCGTCCGAGGCCTTTCTAATGCTCGAACATTATTGTGTGATACATCAATCGATTCAGCTTGGTGTCCAAAGCTTAAGTTTTGATGTGCATTAAAATCGGGCAACGGGGACGCCGAGCCCCGCGATATTCCGTCGAAAAAATTAAAATTTCAAATACGTCCAAAATCAATGTGTGGCATATATTTAGACTCCTCTGGCATAGCTGAGTTGAAATATCCTATCCCCCATAAAATCGGGCCACAGATACCCGATGCCCTCGGGAATTTAAGTTTATTTCAAAAATCCAAATATGTCCAAAATCAATGTGTGGCACATATCTGGATAATAGAAAGTTAGCAATGACGGTCTATTGGCGCTAATTATAATTTTGCCATTCTTTCCATATTTGGATAATAGGAAGTTCGTTGCGACAATGCCTTGCATTTTCAACTTGTTTTTTGTATTAAAATATTTTGGTTCAATGACCCGCATTGATTTTGGTATGTTCGTAAAAAAAAAACGTACAGTTTTATCATAAACAATCGCGGCGGTACCCGGGCAACCACCCTATATAGTAAGAGAAGTGGCTTATGAGCAATGTGAAAACTTAAATACTTTATTCAATTGTTTTTTAAAGAATTTAATACTAAGTGTTGTAGATATTATAGAGATTAGACGGCAAATTATTTGTAGCCATAATATACTAATTTAAAGGAGAGAATTTACCAATATCTTTTTGCTGGTTGATTAGTAATATGTTAGAAACTCTCTACAGTTAGGACGAGGAACATGAAACTTAATATATCCGGACATTTTATAATGTTGTTAATTACTTTGTATGTAAATTGTAACGGTTGTAGTTCACAAATAATAATAAAAAAAAGCGACGGCTCTAGCGATATAACCTAGAGAGAAGAACAATACTATTTGGCTCGAAGTAGCGCAGTAAATTCGTGGAGGATCCAGTATTTGTAATAGTTAGCGCAGCAGTGTCCGGTTTAGTCGGTGAGTTGGGGAGGTCCTTGAGGAACTGAAAAGAAATAAACTGTTGCCTAACGAGGCGCCATCTGCTGGGTAATAGAGATAAATAAAACCGACCAACAGGAATTCAATAGGTTTTACTGAAAGGTCTAGTACGCTAAAACGAACACAAATCAGAGAGACAAATAGACAATTCAATATAGTAAACAAATCTTAAAAGTACTAAAATAACGTAAAAAAAATAGAGAGACTGTCGTATATGAGTACGTGCGTTAGCAACAACAATAATTAAAGCTTGCAATTAAATGTGTCGAATGCAGATAAGCTTTGTAGTTACACCCCAAATTTAAAATTAGCTTTCCAATTGAGGATTGGTTACTAATAAAACTCGACGTACACACGTCACCTACACACGGTGACTTAATACTAACTTAAACTCGGAATAAAGAAAGTAAGTATCCCCCGCCAACCCCAAAGGCCTTTTGTTTTAGCTTCACCCATCCTATGTAAAGCGCTCAAGCACTTAGGGAGCTGGTTAAAAACAAAACCGAACGTCAGTGGTGAAGTCTACCCCAAATAAAAATTTACTTAAATGCTAGAGATTCAAACCGTTTAATGTCACGTAAACGTGGGCTTCATACGCATTGGTATTGAGTAGGATACTTAAACGTTAACACTTAGCTGTGTTCTAGTAGGTGTTGCTAAAAGTGAGGTTGATGAAGAAGAAGACGTCAAAATTATGTTTTACAAGACAGTAGATAAAACTGCCAAAAAATTCAAAGCCGTAGAGACTGATATTTCTTACGAACCTCTTACGATAAGGTCTTAGAAATTATTCCTAACCCCAAAATTGTCGTGAAAGGTAAAAGGTTTTAACTGTAAAGACTAGTGTGCGTTAAAGTGCACGGTGCCATCTAAGTGATGGTTTTAATGCTTAAAACAACACGTGAGTCGATAAAGCCAAGATAACTTGTACAGAAGCATACACGCACGAAAGAACACCTGATGCAGCATTTCGCTCTTATTATGAGCTCATCAGAGGTGTATACTCACGTGCGGTAATAAAATTGAAAATTGTATGCTCGGATTAGGCATTAAAAAGTATTTTGACCCACAAGTTCAATTCATGTTTTTAAAACAAATCAAGTATCTCCAATCAAGCGTTATTCCTCTTTATAAATTAACTATTCGATTCGTTGTACATTTCAAAGTTAACTAAAAACTAAACCCATACTAATATTATAACCCACTCCGCAAAATATCTACTTCTTCTCCTTCTTTCCTCTACGCACACCACATTCCTCCGTTAGATGTCTTTTTATTATAAACCTTTTCTTTTCTTCCATCTATCTTCTTCTGTTTTTTACCTCTTTCATTCATTCGATACCTTCTCCATTTTCTCCTAGCAGAACTTCTCTTCTCACTTCCTCACTTCTTAATTCTCTACACTTATCTACCACGTGTTTTACATTCTCCCAATTTTCCTCTACACATTCTCTCTTCATCTTTTCTCCAATATTTATTTTTATTTTCCTCATTTCCTAATCTATATCTCGCTACCGCACGTTTTTCTTTTATATTCAATCCTCTTTTAATATATTTTGGTATCTCTTCCACCATTATGTATTAGTATTTTATATTATACTATGTTTTTTAATTTTTACATCTCTTTCTTGTTTTTGGTTATCTTTGTCCCGTTGTGTTATTTGTTCTTCTATCCGTCTCCCTTTCTCTCTCTCTCTCTCTCATTCCTCATTTTTTATTAACCATCCTTCCCTCAAATCTTATTGCTCTCCTTCTTGCTTATATTCTTAGTTTTTTTATTCTTACTCTTCTATTAAATATCCTGGTGTTTCCCTCTCAATCCTAGCGTCCATCTCTAAAATCCTTTCTGCATTCTCTCCAGTTCTTCCCATTCCTTTCATCCCCAAATCTCTGCTCCGTACATCATTACACTTTTACTATTTTCTTGAATAACCACTTTCTTCTCTCTACTTCTTTACCGGATAATTTTTTTCCTGTACCCAACGTTTGTCCTATTATAATTACTTGTTTTTTTTAATTCCCTTATTTGATCACTGTCTTGATTATCACACCTGATCATGTACCCTAAGTATTTGTATTTATCCACACTTTCCATTTCTTCTTTTCTCCACCACCATCTATCCTTTTTTCTCCTCTATTTTCTTCTTAAATATCATTATTTTTGTTTTTTCTACATTTCGTCCTATTTTTAATCCTCCCAACTGATCTTTCCTCATTTCTTCTTCTAGATCTCTTAGATATATTGAAAAAGCATCGGGCTCAACGGGCAAGTCTGTTTCAATTCTTTTTCCATCCAAAACTCCTTCCCTAACTTCCTTTTACCTTTACCCTACTTTTTGTTTCTTTATAAAACTCTTCCACTGAATAATTAATCAAATTACATCAAATATGTTACAAGTGATTAATGGAGTCCAGCAAGGTTCTGTCTTAGGCACACTACTGTTTTCGGTGTACACGTCGGATTTACTTTCTATTATATTTGCTAGAAAGCGTGGTTTAAATATAGATACTAAATTAAAATTTCAAAATCACCTTAATTCTTTAATATCAAAATCATTTGCCACTCTAAAAATTGTGTTTGCTAATTGAGATATTTTGAACACTAAACACTAAAGACACTAAAATAAAAGTTTATGCGAAAGCTTAATACTTTCTCATTTTACGTATTGTGATGTTATTTATGACAAATGCATCAGTAGAGATGATTCATTACGAATTCAAAAAATTAAAAATGCTTACTTGAGGTTCATATTTGGGATAAGAAATATAATGGAATTTATTAGAAGCTTATCGAAATTCCATGGCTAAATATGGATCATTGACGCTATCTTCATAATCAGTGTTTTTATCAAAAATTTTCTTTTGAACATTTCCAAATAGACGTATAATCTAATTTTGAACAACTTTTCTCTTAGGCATTTCTTAATATCTTTTCATCTAACCTCACTTTTTACATATTTAAGGAATATTTTTTAATTTTGCCGCCATGCAGTGGTCACATGACATTTGTCAAACTGTTTTTTTTGTCATTTGATATGCTGAATTCATTTGCCAAAAGAAATTGTCGGATATCTTATTTTCAAAAATTTTCCCATTTGTTGCAAACTCTTTGCCGGTCACTGTAGATTCCTTGTTTAAATAGAATTAAATTAACAATTTTTCTTCGTACAGCTTTAATTCTTTTAGTATAAACTTCAAAATGTGGTGCCCAAATGATGCTACAATATTCTAGCTTGGAGCGTATAAGCTCGTAGTACAATGACTCTATACAGTTTTAATGACTAAAATGATAACTTTGCCTCTTAACAAATCGACACATTTTTAATAATGTATTTCTAATATTATTGATATATTGAACAAAGCTAAAAGATAAATCGAAAAGAACACCTAGGTCCGACACTACATCAATTCGTTCTACGAGAATGTTAATAATTAATACGTAATGTTAGTGTTTTTTTTACTGATTGTTAAAACTTTGCATTTGGTAATAATAAGAGGCAAGCAGTTCTCCTGACACCAATTGGTAATTGTATTTAGATCTTTCTGTAATAATTCGTTGTCTAAAGGTGTTTTAATGTTACAATAGATTTTTAAATCATCAGCAAAAGGAAGAATATCTGTTTTTAACTTTTGACAAATATCGTTGATGAAAAGTAAAAACAATAATGGTCCAAGGTGGGAACCTTGTGGAACTCCTGAACATATGGTTGTTCGCTTAGATACGGTCTTACTGATTTTTACTAATGTCTTAATAGTTATCTTAATAGTGATAGCAATTTGCGTTTTACACCATATGAGTTTAGTTTTATTAATAATGGATTATGATTGACTTTGTCAAAGGCTTTTGAAAATCTGTAAACCGGGTGTCCCAAATTAATTTGACCACCCTATAACGTGATAACAAGTAAATTGTTACGGTTTTATTTCTCGTATTTAGGACGTAGGTCGTAAGCCGCTTTAGAACGTGTGTCGCAAGTAGTACGGTGCGACAAAGGGTCGTATTTGGCGCGCACGCTGCTAATTTGTTATTGGTGGAAATTTAATTCGATTAAATTTTCGAGACGGACCGCGGACATTTTTCTTTCTTGTTTGATACACGTGGGTGTTTTAGCATTTTCTCTAAAGTCAAATTGTCACCAAAAACTATTTAATGTGGGTTTCACAATTTCGAATATAAATTGGCGTTTACGTTTAATCTGGCTACATTCACCGTGAGTATTTGGGTTTCTTTCCTATTTGTTTTAATTCTGATTGCAACATATGCTTTTAGCACGTTGTGTTCGGCCTCTTATACTCGTTGTGTACGATACTGGGATAACTCTCGAGGGTGCTAACTAAGAAGCTTTTCTATTAATAAACGACAACACCACGGCGCCGCAGTAATCAATCAGCAGACCAACGGTGAATACCACGTCGACAGAGGTTGGCTATGTGCATACTTCTAGTGAGGGAGTCACTTGTGCTGTTCTTCTCCGCACGCCACCCCTAGAGAAATCCTTGGGTCTATTTACTTTCCCCGAACTGTCGATACCGTCGCTAGCAGAATACTTTCATTCCAGAAACTACACTCCACGTATTACAGCTAAGTTTTAGTATTTAAATCACTTACTCATAAATAATAAGGCTTTTTTGTTGTTTAGGTTTAGTGTACCTCGCCGTGTGTAAATGATATGTGTACGCAGAGCCTTAATAGCACCTACTTTTTCTGTTTAATTTTAATGAGAACTCTTAACTCAAACGTTTAACTAAAACTTTCCTGAAATTCGGCATCTTAACTAAAAGCCTGATTTATTGCAAGCGAGGCTGCTGCTAACGCACGGAACTATATGCGACAGTCTCTCTATTTGTCACAGTATCCTACTATTTTATTGTTGATTTGTTTGTTATACTGTATTGTTTGTGTGTGTCTCTCTCTCTAGTTTGTGTTCGATTTAACATGTTAGATATTAAGTAAAACCTGTTAATCTCCTGTTGGTCGGTTTTATTTCTTTCTTTACTCAGCAGGTGGCGCCTTGGTAGACCAGCAGTTAGAATTCTTATAGCTATTCAGGAATCCACGCAACTCCCCGACGTAGCCGGACGCTGCTGCACTAACTACTATAAATATTTTTATCCTCCACTAATTTAGAGCGCTACATCAAACCAAATTCCCTTAAATTTTCTTTCTAGGTTGTACCGCTAGAACCGTCGCTTCTTTTGATATTTTGTAAACTACAACCGTTACAAAATATATTTGAATAAAACAAAAACTATCCTTTATAGCTGCCAATGTACATTAATATTGGCTGTTAAAATTATCTCTACTTTTACTACCCTTTAAGAGACAACCCCCTCCTTTAAAATATTAATTTGCACCCCCTATATTTTTTTATACATTTTGATGCATGTTATGTCTACGATTATGAAAATGTTTAGAGAATCAAAATCGGTCACTAATTAGAGAAGAAAAGACTTTTATTTATACATGTGTTTATAGACGACGTGAACAACTATAATAAAACAAATCAAAATAAAATATGTTATCCGTTTAAAAGACTTAGTAATAAATTATTGATAATTACTTATATTAAATGTTCAAATTGCAATCCCCTGCCTGAACACATGTCAGAGGTAATTTGGCGACATGCATTTGTGATTTTTTTTTAAATCCTCCATGTTTTCTGGTTTAGATTGGAAAACTATGTCTTTCAAAGTTCCCCAGACAAAATAATCTAAAGGTGATAAATCTGGGGAACGAGCTGGCCACTTAATTTCTGGTGTTAAATTTGCGATAAAAAAGTCTTTTCTTTCCCTAATTAGTGAGGAATTTTGATTCTGAAAAAATTTTCATAGTCGTAGACATAACATGCATCAAAATGTATAAAAAATATAGGAGGTGCTATTTAAAATTTTAAGCGAAGGAGTTGTTTCTTTACGAGTATGTTACGGGCAAAACTTGCACCCGTGCCAAAATTGTATAGAAATCCGGCAATTCGCTCGTGGCGTAGGTTCGAGATTATTTTACAAGGTAGTAGAATAGATTAGATCGAAATGGGCGCCAGTCCACAGATGCCTTAATGTGACATACGAATATACGGTCTGGAAATGTGGACGTTTCGAGACCGAACCTGAGGATGTTGATTATTGGTTGTTTTTTTGTTGGGCAAATGCCAAGGAGAGAGAAAAGAAATGATAAACCACGCCAAAATCATATATACACGTTTATTTCTCTAGTCAGTATTTAAGGAAGTCATGAAAAAGAAACGAAATAATTACGTTGATAAATGTAGATATGTACAAACCCCACTTACGCCTCCATCCAAGAGTTTGTCGTCGTATGTGAATGGACGATATGGCGTAACCGGCTTCAAGTCGTACGTAGGAGTACATAAATGTTTACACATTGAAATTTACAATAAGGTAAATGAACAAAAATAAAACAGTACACTGGAGCTTTAAAAAGTAGCTCTAGGGAGCATCCAAAGAGTACCACAAATTGTGAACTTAACAAAAACTATCTTCAAGGTTTTCTTTAGTTGCTCAATATATTGCGACGCAATAAACTTAAAAACTACACCTAAAATTATTAGAAAAACAAACAGATCACGTTCTTTACAGCTTAGGCTGCATTTCTCACAAATATGTACATCATCCAAGAACCACTCATCCGTATTTAAGGATTGTAATAAAAGTTCGTACGTTACCCTATACTGCAGTTGGATGAAAGCGTTCTGTAGGACCAGTACCCAAAAGGTAAGCTGCAAGGTTGAGCAATGGTGCTCTCGCCGTAGAACCATCAGAAGCAAGAAATAAATCTGAGAGCAGTGGACCACCGTTATTAATTTCCGGACCACCAGTTATTATTTAGTACCATCAGAACCAAGCAACCATCTGGATATCAGCAGAGGCATTATCGGGCGTTGATATAAAATTCGCCATGTTAAGAACAGACACGATAAAGCCCGCCTAATAAAAACTGCACGACGTCGACGAAACTTATAAACAACCAGTTAAATTGGACGGTGACGACGCGCAGTTTTTGTAAAGATCACATGTAAAACGGATTTTACACCAAACGATTCATTTTAATTAAAATGCAATCGGAAGAAAATATTTCTGTACAGCACATTAGATTTATTTCAACTGAACAGATAATTCACTGATAAGCGAAGCACATTAAAACGAACTAATAGTAATTAGCATTTTCGTTAAGCAACACTTGCATTGGAAAATTTTCAAAAAGTGCCGTTTTATGCGTATGCAAACGAAGTATTAGAAATCCCAGTTCCTATCGTTGAGAACACACGTACGAAAAATAGATAGATAAGGCGTATTACAATTTAAAGCAAATTGTATACGTAAAATAAAATCAAATTTGTACAATAATAATGCTTTTAAATCGAAATAGGAATTAATTACATTAAAGAAAAAGTTTTCTTTCAAAGACAAAAAAAAATGTCACAAGTAGTTACAGTAGGAGTAATTTTAACAGCGAATATTAACGTACATTGGCAGCTACAAAGGATAGAAGGAATGGAACACTAAACTGCAGCGTCTTTGATAAAGAGCTGCGAAATATTAAGCAGATTGCATCATACAATGGTTTTCAAAAATCAATTGTCACAAACATAATTAGAAAACATAAACATAAGTTAAACATTAGAAACATTACAACGTTAGGAACTAGTAATAGCAAAATAGATAAGAAATATGTCAAATTACCAAATTATCCCACATACACAAAAGGTCTTCAAAAAACATTTTCAAAATTTGATTATAAAACAGTAACAGTAATCTTTTAAGCAATCTGAAAGAGCCAATAGAAATGTGTAATAAATCGGGAATATATAAAATAAATTTTAAAGGCTGTAACCAAGTACAGTAAAACCTCTAAATAGCGGTCACTAAATTTGACCGGTATATGGAGGTGGCCGTTATTGGATGGAAAAAAATTTATTTCTATGCGTTGTTTATTAAAATCTTTTAAGTATGGAACATAATACGGTTCGCTATAGGGTACTATAAATGTGCTGATGCAATATTAAATAAATAGACGATATAATAATGGAAGAGTTATACATATTGAATACATACATTTACATAATATGTACCAATGGCTCGTTATACCTATTACAATAATTAATTACACATATACATACCATTAAATTACATGTTTGTGAAATATTTTTGTATTGAGGTTTGTTTTACATTTTTAAGTTTAGTTTGTAAAATAGAAGATTCACATTTTGATATCTTTAATGTTTGACGTAAAAACTTTGGATTCTTCTTCACCATTTTCATTGTTTGAATCACAGCTTTCACTATAGTCTAATTCACTGATTATATCTTAAATACTTAAATTGAGGTTTTCGGTCAAAATATCACAATCAATAGATGCATAATTTTCAAGGCTTACACCTTCATTACCTTCTAGTAATACAGGAAAAAGTTGAGCTAGTGGATTTTTTTCATCTTCATTGAAATCTTCTTGCAGGACCTTTTCCGAGAATCCTGCTTTCGCAAAACATTTAGCAATTGTAATAGGCAAAACGTTTCTCTAGGCTACTGATATCAAAACTAAATCGCTGGTTAAATTGATACTTTTTTCCGCATTTCAAAAAGAACGTTTTGTATTTGGGAATGTTAGTGCCCTTTTGATTAAAAACTTCCTGTAGGCCATCTTAAAGTTTTGGATAATTCCTAGATCCAGTGGGTGACAATGGGATGTGGTGTTTGGGGGTAAAAAAACAATGTTCACATTTTCAAGAGTCACTTTGGAATAAGACGTGGCATTATCCAGAAATAATAAGACTTTTATATTTTTTTTTTATCAAATTTTTTTAACGAGGGCAATTTGTTGATATGAGAGCCTTTAAAGCATATTCTTTGTTTACTTTTTCCAATGATTAACGGATTTTCCTTATCACTTTCCATATTTGTACAAAATAAAATTGTCAATCTTTGTTTTGCAGTTTTTTTACCACTACATTTATCCTTTTTTAAAGAGAACGTTTTGTTTGCAATCCCAAGGTAAAAAAGTCCGGTCTTGTCAGCATTGTACACATTTTTGGGTAAATACTTCTTCAATATTACTGACAACTTTGCTTTCCAAGCTTCAACAGTGTCCAGGTTAATATCAGATGACTCCCCGCAAATTGTTTTAAAGATTATGTTATGTCTTTGACAAAATTTCTTAAACCATTTTTAAATTTTCCGCATTTTCCAATGCTTTATCTTTTATTAAAGGTCCAGATATAGGGATATTTTTATTCCTAGCTTTACAAAACCAATTGTAAACTACTCGGTCAATTTCTAAACCTTCAGTTCTAGGAAATATTTTCTTCTGCTCTGAATTGGAACCTTCTTCAAATAGCTTTTTAAGTCACGTTTGTTTTTTAAAACATCGTTAACTTGTGTGCTTCCAACACTAAATTATTCAGCCAACTTTCTAGCACTGGTATTGAACTTTTCACTTTCCACAATTATATCAATTTTCTGTTTAAGAGACAAACGTTTTCTTTTTAGCGACATTGTAATTTTTCTGTACGTCTATATGTAAGGTCACTGTTGAACATACTAACTCAAACTATGTACGCAAAATACGATTTTTGGGGTGAGTTTAATGAGCCTTTTAATTGCACTTTCTCTGTAATGACTGTCTATTGTAAAACGAACAAATTCTTTAAATCCGTTCTCAAATACCGGTAATTATTTAAGCCTCGCACATTGAAACAATTATATATTATGCACAACTAGAACGCTAAACTGTTGTCTACTAATGACCTTACTTAAAAATGGCCGAAAAGAGAGGTAGAATTACATGTATTTTATCAAGAAAAAAAGAAAAAAATGCAAAAATTGTGTTTTTTCAATATTTCCGGAACAAATGCCGGAAAACTGATATTTTGAAAAGGCGTTATTTTCTTTTGATAATTTGCAAATAGACATATATTCTAATTCTAAACAACTTTTTTCTTAGGCATGTTTTGACATATTGTCAACTAACTTCACTTTTACATATTTAAGTAATATTTTTTAAAATTGCCGCCGTGACAGTGGTCACATGACATTTCTCAAAGTGCTTTCGATATGCTGAATTCATTTGCCAAAAAAATTTTTGGATATCTCAATTACAAAAATTTTTCCCATTTGATGCAAACTCTTTGCCGGTCACTGTATAAGCTTCCTAATATTTTAAATTTTAGTATCGGTTCGCTGATGATGATAGCTTAGCTATTGAAACACGTGTCCGAGTAAAGTTTTTTGGTGCAGTTTTTGGTGTATATGCAATAAAGCATTGTCTAGATTGGCAGCAATAAAGTTTGAAAAACGAATAAATTCGTTTCTGTAGATTTCCCAGGTGTAAAACCATGTTGTCGGTTTACGCCATTTTTTATGCAGTTCTAAAAATCTTATAATTTAATAATTAACGCTACAACATTATTAATTTATGTGTCTATATTTATTGTTTATTTATTAAGCCGTATACGCCATCGAACTTTGTATTTGCATCTTTGCTCGTCGTCGTATTTAATTTATTTGATAAATATTTAATGTACACCATTAGTTTCTAAAGTGTAAATATCTGGTAGTTCAAATCGTTCACGTAAAGAAAACATCGATGAACATCGCTTCGTGTTTGCATAAAAGTTGGTAAAGTAAACAAGTACCATTTCAGCTATTCTAACCAAATTCACATCGAGATGCTTTATAATTTTCAAAAGAGTTGAATTACCTCAATTTGCGATGTAAATACTGCTATTCAGTATGTCATTAATTACGTGCGGCGGAATTTAAATTGAAAATGGTAATGGATTATCGATCAACTGAAACAATATCGAATATTTTATATCGAATTGAGTTATTAAATTAAAAAAAAACTAAAGCAAGCGTTTTAATTTACTATAGGGTTCAACGCAAAAACTAACCGAAAGAGAGAAAAAATTAAGTAGCATCTTATAACAGGAAGCCATAAACTGCCACCGAGGGATATTATGTTCTTCAGAAAAACAAGTTGATAGGTTTATGAAGTCAGGGTTCTTGCTGCGTTAAGAAATAACTCATTGTAGCTCTCTTAAGAACAATCTTTCAGAAACAGACACTAAGAAGACAAAGGAGAAATTTGAAAACTTTTAGTGTGTGTGCTTTACTAAAATTTTATATAAGGAAATTTCTTACGCTCGTGGTTGGGGGCTTTTGTCGGTCTCTAATAGTCTTCACACCCTTTCTCTTTCTTTTATCTTGTAAAGGAAGTTCGCAAATTATCGTTGATGGGGAGCGTACGACAATGTAAACATTATAGGTAACTGACATACTTTAATTAGCTTCGATTAAATTACAAAGTATTTTTATCTATCCTGTAAGTAATTGTAGTAGAATTAATAATCGAAGAATTAATTTCAGTCTGATTGATGTAGAGCGTAACTACCTGCTTTTAGAAAACGGTTATTACATTACAAAGTCCGCTGTTATGTAAAACACATGGCGAGGATACAGCTACTTTAAGACCTATTTTACTTCGGTGTACCTAACGTCTAGGCGAGCTTTACGACCCCTCAAAGACTATTGTAATTGTTTATTCATTAACACACGATAGAGTAAGCAACGTGGTGCTTTCTAAACATTCACCTCTGGCGAAACTTACACAGAAAAAGTTTGTTTAATCTATTTACCACCCTCGCTTGTTACAACTAATCCTTACTTACAGCAATTTACGTACAAATAGCTTTCAAGAGTTGTAAACCAGTGACCTTATGTTTCCATTTATACGCTTGACTTACTTAAATGCTACTGAAGTAACAAAGCTAAAGGTAGCTTTGAGTTATAGTTACACATTTACAAACGTAACAGTTATGTAAATATTACCTAAAGAAAAAGGTTATATAATTGTATCTCACTTGACGTAAACTATTCGTGCCGTGCATCTCAATGTTGTTATATAAATGTGATGTATCCGGGATGTTAATATTTAGACACAAGTGTTCACCAAACTTTATTTTGATTAAAGCACAAGTCAAAATTAGTTTATGAAAATAATAATTATCAGCTGTACAATTAACCTGCAAAGGCTACGCGCCGGTCTCTCAGACCGGCACACAATTTCAAATTTAATTTGAATTTACAGCGATGCTGCCCGAACTTTACCGACCTCGGTACCTTTTTACTGTACAACGAGGATGACATTAGTACAACTTAACCGTTTCTAGTACATGATTGTCAAAATTACAGAGATTGAATTGTATGTGCGGTATATGGTACCGGCGCGTAGTGTTAACGTTGCGTATTTTGTTGCGTGTTTTTAATCCGTCGTGAGAAATGAATCAGGTGCCTCGACAGTCATCTATGCATCCCGATGATCCCAGATTTGAGGAGTGGTGTAAAAATTTAATGAATGAAGAGGATGAAACGTTTAGTGACGCTGATGAAAATTTTGTAATAAACAGTGACCACGAGAGCGAATCTGAACTATCAGAAATAGACAATGACTGTGATATTGAATTGACTGAAGAAAGTGTTAATGAGAAGAACAAAAAGTTAGAGTATTACTACGGCCGTCAGAAGAAAAATCCAAGCAAATGGTAAGATTTACTTGTAACTAGTAAAATGTTGACTACTACTTTGAAATTGCTTATTTTTGTAGGTCAAAACCTCACCACCACGTAATTCTAGGACCAGAAAGCACAATTTAGTAAAAGTTTACCGGGACTAAGGAAACCTGCACAAAAATTAGGGGAAAATCCCGAAATAATAGACGTTTGGAATTTATTGTTCACAGATGACATGATCCAAGAAATAATCATTTATACAAATGAAAGGTTACAACTAATTCGACAAAATATAAAGATTGTACGCATCCATCTTTACAAGAAGTAAATATGACAGAAATGAAAGCTTTTCTAGGGGTTTTGTTTATACGGAAGTTTTCAAAGCAGGAAATGAAAACTTAGACTCTTTTTACGCCACTGATGGCACTGGGCGAGAAATATTTAGATGTACAATGACAAAAAGGCGATTTGAAAATCTATTAAGTTGTTTGAGGTTTGACAATGCCATAGACAGAGAGGAAAGAAAAAAAAGTGATCCTACGGCAGCGATAAGCGATTTGTTTAAAAATTTTATTCAAAATAGTCAGAAAAATTTTACTATTGGTTCGTACGCTTGTATAGACGAAAGTCTGGTATCGTTTAGAGGTCGGTGTCATTTTAAAATGTACATGCCCAAAAGCCCGCAAAGTACGGCATCAAAATATTGTGTTTGACGGATGCCAGAAATAATTACCTTTACAATGCCTACATATATAGTGGTAAAGGTACTGACGGTAAAACTTTATCTAATGAAGAGAAAAGCTTAAAATTCCAACTCAATCAGTGCTAAGATTAGTGAGACCAATTGAAAATAGCAACCGGAATATTACGGCTGATAATTGGTTTGGGTCTATCCAGACAGTGGTGGAATTACAGAAAAGAGGCCTAACATATTTGGGAACTTTGAACAAGCGGCAGCCCGAAATTCCTTTCTGTTTTCTTCCAAACAAAAACGAGCAGTGAAGAGTAAGCTCTACGGTTTCAATGAAGACATTACATTAGTGTCTTACGTTCCTAAGCCAAATAAAGCAGTTGTATTGATATCATCAATGCATCATGCTATAGAAGACGATCCAGAAACAGGAAAACCCGAGATCATCATGGAATATAATTTAACAAAAGGGGAGTCGATAGTTTAGATAGAAAATGTGTAAACTACTCTCCCAGCAGGAGAACTAGACGTTGGCCAATGGCGATATTTTATTTTATTTTAAATGTAAGCGCAATTAACGCTTATATTTTATATAAAAGCTATAAACATTTCAAGAAATTGATAGAATGGAGTTTCTGAAAAGACTAGCTAAAAGTTTAACTGAACCACATTTACGACAAAATTTATCAATCCCAGATTACCTAAAACCTTAGAATGCGCATTGGCGATATGTTAGGGATAGAAGAAGATTACTCTCAGCAGCACACAGAATCAGACGGAAAGTTAGAAAAAAGAAAACTTGTTACATATGTCCCAGAAACCTCAAAAGAAAACCTTTTACATGTGTCGTAATGTGAAAAGCCAATTTGTTTGGAACACTCAAAAAATTGTGTGGAAATTGTGTAGGCGCTGGAGATAAATAAACGCAAAAATCATCTATATCTTTAAAAAACGCTCTTTAATTTGATACTTAGTGTAGACATTTTGTACAAGAATATTTTTATGTATTCAATTTTTATTTTTTTAATAGTACTTAGGTATGAACAAAATTGTTTTTATTATTATTTTTACACTTTGGTAATAAAATTCTATCAATATAGGATAATTTTTATTGTTATCATCGCTTTTAGGAAAGATTTTCTGTAGCGGTATCTCAGACCGGCGCGTAGTCTATGTGACCGAATCTGTCACCGTAGCCGTTGCAGGTTAAATACAGTGAAATGTATGTCGTGTAATAGGGACTAACCGCCTTCTTGTACCGCACTTAAGTATACACTTCTGATGAGCTCATGATAAGAGCGAAATGCGCATCAGGTGTTCTTTCGTGCGTGTATGCTACTGTACAAAAACACTTGACTTTATCGACACAAATGTGTTATGCATTCTAAGTTATCGCTTAGATAACGATTTGCATTTAAACATTCAATCGTCGTTACAGTTATCAATTGGCATTACTTATTAAATACAGTAATTAGGTACAATTAGTGTCTTGTAATCGGTTTCAAAGTGGATCAAAATTGATTTTCAAATTATATGTACATAAACTAATAAAAACGTAGCGTAGTTTAGGACAAAGCAGAAATATAAAAAAGAAAGCCTTCTAAATAAAATAACGATACAATAAAAATCGAGTTAACCGGATGAAAATAAAATTAACACTTGTGGCGACTTACATCGTTTTTTATGAAAAATTGTTAGGTTAAAGTGGATCTATCTTGATTGAAATCGGAAAATTATTAAAATTTGTGACATATTGTGAAATAAATACATAAACAAAATGACATTTATGTCCTTTCTAAAAAAAAATTGAGTCTATTTCGACAACAATTCGAACTTTGACAAGACATATTTATGTAACCAATGACGAAACGCATGCTTTTGTAGCGATTGTGATACTGGCGGGAGCCAAGCGAGTTTACACAATATCATATTCGTTACAAAGTTTATGCATCATGCGAGTTGCATGCGAAATTTAATCTAATTTTGAAAGAAATGGCAATAAATTGAATCGAACGTATTTCGTATAAGATTTGAGATTTCAGCAGCATAACTAAATTTAAATTTAATAAAGAGTTGCATGTAATACCAAAGCAACCAGTTTCAAAACGATATAGTTTGTGAAAAAAAGGTTTTACAAAATAGGTGTTTTTTGACACTTGCTATGATTACAAAATGTCACTTTATCAGTCAAAACAAAAAATATTATTTTGTTTAATAAATTGATGGAGACATATAGTTCTGCCTTGTGCTATCGTAACACGATCTGCACTTAAGCAATTTATCGACAGATATGTAATCAAATTTGTGTCTAAAGGCCGTCGTCGTTGTTTGAAATTTTATCCTAACGTTTCGCTAGCTTCTTCAGAAAATATTTGTATTTATACTGGTTCTAAGAGGGGAGGTTTGCACGCTTGGATCTTAGTAAAGTGTTGTTTTTGAGGATTAGATTTCAGATCTGGTTGAGCATCAGGGTTCTTCCTTTATGTTGAAGTTTTCTTGATGTTTGTGAATATCGATGGCTTCTCAAACTAATCTATTGTGATAAAATAGAAAGGCCCGCCACTTATTACTTTGGCGTTTTTATGCCGGTGCCGAGACACTAACATCCAACCAAGAATCCTTAACCAGAAAAAGATTTATCAAATCTGCGGATAAAGCGCTACTTAGCCAACTTTGCAACAAGATTCTCCAATATGAGGAACAAACTTGATCGTACAAACGCACAACAAGCCCGAAAGCATGAGAAGTTCCCAACAAAGCAAGCACCTCATAGAGAACGAAACGAGAGTGTTGATCAAAGGACGTAAACTTTTAATCACCCTTAGCCACATTCCAATCGAAGATATTATCTCCAGTACAAAAGTAGCAATGATACACTTACCCGACGAAGACTCAGAAACGGTAATAATCGAGACGGAAAATGTTCTCGGAAAGGCAAAACTTTCTGAGAAACAAAACATCAGCATTAAGAAATATGAACGTACCAGCTGATAAGAGACGCGCCACCGTTCTTCTAAAAACAGAAGCCTACAAACAAATATCATCAAACGAAATATCAGATCCGTCATGCTCTGAATGTCGTGACTAAAATGACATCAGCAAGCTATTCGTAGTCTGTACCACCGAAAATTACTTTTGCTGGGAAGTTTTTTGAAGAAGTAGATAGGGTAACAATCAAAAGTCTACTGAGTTCAGTAATTGCCAATTTCTTCATGGAGAATTTTCAAAAAGCTATTCAGACCATTTTCTTCGACACCTGACTAGACAAAACCTGTCCAGTTCACCATGGAGATAGAAGATGAACAACAACTGGCATTCTTAGATGTGTTGGTGAGAAAACGAGGCAATAAACTAGGCTAGACAATGACCAGAAAAACTACACACACGGAGAGGTATTTGAATGCTTTATCAAACTACCACTCAGGCCAAAAGTTCGTAATCATCAAGACTCTGATGCAAGGAGCTCAATGGATTTGTGAACCAGAAAATCTTTAAGCGGAACTCAAACACCTAAAAACTGCCTTCGAGATTAACGGGT
This sequence comes from Abscondita cerata, assembly GCA_030710515.1. NCBI lineage: Eukaryota > Metazoa > Arthropoda > Insecta > Coleoptera > Lampyridae > Abscondita > Abscondita cerata. The sequence goes on from JALBCR010001284.1 coordinate 163,220, forward strand.
ACACCAAGAAGGAGATCGAAAGATAATGAAGCCCAAGAGTTGCGTTGATCTCAAGTCACATGACCAGTATTCTAAAGAATAATAATTACAGCAAAACCACGACTTGGTCCTGAGGAAGCGGGTAGAAAAAACGTTTATTTTTCCTCAATCCATTTTTAAACTGTCTTTAGCGTACTTCCTTAATTTCAAGGTCAATAATAAGCGGCGTAACATTTTAGAAAACAGTTATTTAAATGCCTTGTGCACTTTTTATATTTTAAACTGATGTTATTACGTGTAAAAGTTCCCAAGATACAGCTCTTTGAGTTCAACATTCTTTCCAAAAACATCAGACATTTGAGTTTTGTCAATTTCTGCTCAAAGTCTTAAAATGTATTAGAATTATAGCAAATGTGTTAACTTATTTCTTTACTTTTCTAAAAAGTTTCACACTTCAAAGGGATTCGTAAGTTTAATATTTTCTAAGACAAACGTTCTTCAAAATTAAGCATAATTATCAAGTCAAGTATTAGTTTTTTCCTTTCTTTGGAATTTTTTTAAGTGGAGTTAAAAGAAAACTGTTTTTATAAGTGTAGATTGACGACGCGACGTTTCACCCCAAACATAAGGGAGCTTCATCAATGCTAAACTACACTTATAAAACAGTTTTATCTTACCAACACCTAAGGAAGATCGGGAAAATTTTGTTGAAACCAATATTTTTGTAGCTTATTTATCTTTTATTGTTTTTACACTAACAAATAAAATTAAACTGAAAATACGTAATAGTTCTTGTAAACCTTAATGTTTCTGTCTAGCTTCCTGTGTTTGCATAAAAATGTTAAAGTAGAAACAAAAATTTGTTCAATTTTTTTAATAAATACTTCAAAAGAAAAGAGCAGAATAAATAATCAGAGGTAAAGGATAGAGGAGCAATAAAATCTAGATGAACGACTGAAAAAAGGAAAGGGTTTCAGATAATAACGATTTATGGAAATGAAATGGGGATAACAAAGAAAATAATAGAGGAGATGTTAGAAGAAGGGGAGGATGGAAAATAATTATAGGAATGATAACTTGTAGAAAGGGGGAGTTTGCATCTGTGAGAGAAAGAGGAGAATCGGTCATAGACAATATGATAATAAATGACAAAAATAAAGAGGAGATAGAACAGATGAGGGTAGGGGAAGAGGAGGGATTTGATCATCAACCTTTAGAAGTTATAATGATAGACGAGTGGGAAGAAAAAAACAAAACAATAATGGTGAGTGGGGAGAAAAGAAAGTGTGGTCAAAGGAAAATATAGAGAGCTACCGGGAGAATGGTGAAGAAAAAGGTTTAGAAAGGAGAATATACATTAGGAAACAGTAAATAATAGTGCAAAGAAAAAAAAAGACGAGAAGAGGGAGAAGAAAATGGAAAAAGGAAAGATAGAATTGGAAGAATACAAATGGCAAAAAAAAAGTTTTAAAGTAGGATGTAAACAGAGGAAAGAAAGCTACAAAAAATCTTTAAAGAAAAAGATAGAAAAAATAAGGAGTGAACGTCAAGTATGGGAATTCATTGGCAGAAGTAGGAAAAAGTTCAATAGTTCGATAAAAGGGATAGATGAAGAAAAGTGGGAAGCACATTGTAGAAGATTATCGGAAGGACAAAGAGAAAACCAACAAAGATAGGAAATAGGAAAGAAGAGAAGTTGGAATAAGCATTAAAGGAGATAAAAATTAGAATCGCTGAAGGTACTGATAGAACGCAGGGAAAACGGTGGAAATATATAGGTGTTGAAATGGAAGAGAAGATAAGGAAGATATATGAAAATGGGACAATGGACAATGTGTATATCTTAAAGCATATTGTAAATAAAAAGATATGAAGGGATGCAGGAAAAATGTATGCCGTATTTTTTGATATTAAGGCAGCGTTTGACAATGTGGATAGAGAGTTGTTGTGGAAAGAGATGAGGCAGAAGAAATATAGAGATAGAGAAAAGGGTTTTTGGAAAAAATATAGAAAAAAAGATGGTCGTTTGAGAAGTTGGTTAGGAGTGTGTTATTGTATAGAGCGGAAATATAAGGGTGGAAAGAATGAGAAAATCTAGAGAAGATACAATTAAAATACTGAAATGGACGGTAAGATTGGGAAAAGAAACCCCAGAATATATAATAGAAGAAGAAGTAAAAATAGATATAATTAGGATTTGACTGGAAAATTTGCAATGAAATATGAGGAAAGAATAAGAGACAGGGAGACTAATGAGATACTAAAGAAATGTTGGAAAGAAGTGGAGAACATTTTGAACAAGTACGATGAAGAGGGCAAGAAACATCATTATGAAAGGGTAGGATACTCGCAAGAAAAGATAAACCAATTAAGAGAGGAGAAGAGAAGCATAGAAAAGAGAAAGTATAGATAAAGATATACAGATTCAAGAAAGAAGTGTGTAAATAAAAGAAGGAGGGTACAATAAAAAGTACAGGGAGTTACGTACAAAAGGAATACCAAGATATCTGAGGGGTGAAAGAAATAAACAAGAAAAAAAAATAATAGCGAGGTTCAGATGTAGAAATGAAGAAAGATAGAATATGTACTGGAAAAGGATGAAGAGAGAATGTATATGTTGTGTGGGGAAGAATGGGAGAATATTGAGCATTTAAAAGAGAAGGGGGGGAAGGGTACTTTAAGGGAGAATGGGCAGGGAATGGAATGGATGAAAGAGGTGTTAAAGAAAAGAAAAGAGAAAGAGAAAAATAAGGTTTTTATTTCCTTGTATTTAATCTCAGTGGCCGACTATTCTCTGTTTTAAGTAAGTAATTGAGTCAATCATCTGCTATTATTCAAATTTAATGTTATATGTATCTGTATTACTTACATCTAATTAGTATCGATTTTCTATAAATAGAAGCCTGAAGAAATAAACATATACTGTACAAAACGTCGCCTGAAGAAACTTCTGCTTCTCCTCAAAAAAGAACAGGTTTTTTGATTTTTTAAAATAAACTGAGATTTGACTTTTAGTTTAAAAAAACTAGCAATTACGTGAAACGTCTTGTTAATAAAAATTATTGCCGAATAAGTTATCACGTAAAGGCCTTATTTGACTTTTGTTACAATTTCTACCTCTCTAGCTTCGTTAAATTTTCTGCACGTCCGCCGTCTTGAGGGTAATCTACCATTTTGTAAGTATGATTAAATTTTATAAAGAACGAGTACTACTTCACTTTAGGGGATTTTAAACATTTGTCCTTGTGAATTTTAAATAAGGCTAATTCATTCTGGCCCGGGAAAAAAATTCTACGCGTTTTCACGTATTAATACGTATTAATACTTTTGTTCGAAAATTCTACGGCACAAGAAGCATAAAACTTCAATAAGCGATTCGTGAATAAAATATGGTTTAATATGCAAATGCGTCTTGTTCCGAGTAAAACCAAAGAGATTTTTTCCAGCTTGTCCGTGTAAATAAAACGTAATTATTTCGAAATAGAAAGTGAGCAGTCAGTAGTTTTCCTTCTCAGATTTTAAGATTCCGGTTCTCCCGGTTGTAATAAAATAGAACGCACCTGTCGTTATGGAATGTATCAGTATAAGCACTTTTTTTCCTACTGGCTGAAAGTATCAACAATGAACAAAATCTTTTGCTTTTTCGATACGCAACAATTGAAACTGCGAGAGATTAATTAAGTTGTTAATTATTGTTTTTCCGGTAGAAAGTTGTGTTAATAACAAAAGGAAGTCCGTTTTATGCACTTTTACAATTCATGAAGGTATTAGAAATTTAAATGCTTTTCACCAATTATATCGTTTTAATTTACACCTTATACATTTTGGAAGTGGTCCAGATGTTAACGTCCTTGCGTGATTTAACGTTTAATTATTCTTATGACACAATTATTAAAGATTCGACGATTAGATCAATAATGATGTTTTTTTATTTCTTCCAGAACTTATTCGAAGACCAAACTAAATTTAAAAAACTTCACATCGCACCGGTACTAATTCTGTAAAAAAAATGTGTAAAATAAATGTTTTTGTAAATATTCTAAGATTTTGAAAATCGATCCAGGTTAACCACCCTTTTGGCTTGATAGATTATGAGAAAAATTTAATCAGATTTGCACTATTATATATAAAACCCATATGCAAAGTATTATAAAAATATGTGACTAAAAAGAGTTGAAAACTCTCACTCTCATAAAGCAAAAATAAAATTGCGTTTTAGAAACATTTGGTTCAAACAAAAGCTGTAGACAATAGAATTTCCAACAACTTTTCTCCCTCAACTTATTTTGTATAATTGATATTGGTGGAGATATTGTTACAACAATTAGTGTCACGTGACTATTACATTTTAGCTTAAACAAAAGTTGTGCAACATTAAATTACGAACCACTATTATTTGAAACAAAATTGTTTCAAACAAATATTTTTCTAAATACTTTAAAAATTCGAAAATCTGTGTAGGTAAATCAACTTGTTTTCGTTTTCTCTGAAAATTTTAGTCTTGATGATTTTGTCCTGCTTGTTCTCAAACCCTCAAAACACAAATTATTTTTTATTTACTCAAACGACCCTCAAGATGATATTTTTTTTCAAAATTTGAACTTTTTATCATAATTTTAAAAGTAACTGTAAGCGAATATTTTTTTAAAAAACAACTGACCACCTATATGTCCTGATCTCATAATAATGGACTTTTATCTAAAAAATCGTTCAAATAATGAGCAATTAAAAAGAAGATAAAAACCTTGAACCCAATTTAAATATGTTTTCAAGAAAATGATATTATCTCAAAAACCGTTCGAGTTACATAAAAATTAATTTGTGAATTAGAGGTTTGAAAATAAGCAGGACTAATCAACAAGGGTGAAATTTTTTGAAAAATAAAAATAAGATTTTTTTCTATTTTAAAGTTGATCCGGGTACATACTGTATATTATTGTATCGTTAAAGATTTTCGAATTTATTGATGAACACCATAGTATATTAATTTATTTTGGTTTAGCTACTAAGTCGCTTCGCCCTCAAGTGAAAGCTTTATCAAGGCTATCAAGGTTAAAACAAAGATAGATTGTGTAAACTTTAAATTAATAAGAAGAATACCTGCGGAAAATCGAGAGATTCACTAGGGACACCAATTGTCGACTATGTGGAAGTGCTCCCGAAACAGTACTGTACTGTACTTATCACCTATTAGTGCAACGTATTGCAATTCGATACATATATTAACAACGAAGGGAAGCACAATAAACCTTTTATTCTGCATTGCATCCGAAACCATAAATGGTAGACGGACTGAGGGGGAAAAATCATCAAGGGTGAAAGATTTTCAAATTCACTGATGAACACCATAGTATATTAATTTATTTACCACGCTTCGCCCTTCAAACGAAAGCTTTATCAAGGCTATCAAGGTCAAAACAAAGATATATTGTCGAAACTTCAAATTAATAAGAAGAATACCTGCGGAAAATCGGGAAACTCAATGGCGACACCAATTGTCGACTATGTGAAAGTACTCCCAAACCAGTATTGTGCAGTTGCAAGGTGCTGGATAGTAAAGGACAGTTCATTTTTGGTACCAAAAGAATTAAATACGTATCCACCCAACGACCTACACCTATTACCGCAGGGTATTGAATTTTGATACGTCGGGTAACAACCAAGGTAAGCACAATAAGCCTTTTAGGCTGCAGTGTATCCGGAACCATATACCCCAGTCAATAGGGCAAATAATTAGTAAATTTTTGACAAAAATAATAGTAGAATACCACCTGCGCCATGTAATTGTAAATAGTATAAAGTACCTTAAATTCATGTTTTATACCGAAAATGAATTGTCATTATATAGTTAATTTTTTTTCAACTTTTTTTCCTGAGTGAAAAGTAATAAACCAATGTTAATTGTGTAAAAGGAAAGTTGTAGAAGATAAAAATACGAATAGAATGAGCACCAATTGAACTCAATCAGGTAATAACTTTCCAAGAAAAAACGGAAAAGTGAAATATTTGGGTTTTTCCTTTTAAATTCGTAGATCCGTCCTTTTTTGGGATCAGGAAACAGGAGGTAAGATACTTACTTAAGTGTGAAACCCTGCAATTGTTGGGCAATTAGTTTATGTACAATTGCGATTTAAATTTTTTAAAGCAATATATTCAATCGAGGCTGTGATCATCAAAAATAAAAAGTATTCTAAAGCTAAAATAAAAAGGAACAAAACGTATATTCTCATTTTTCGATAAAATGATATTTAACACCCAAAAATGCATGCAAGATGACTAAAAATGAACGAGTGTAAGCATACGGTGGAGTAGTGGGGGTACCCGTCCGCTAGCGCCGTTTGAGGGGCTTGAGATTTATATAAGCGCGCTGCGGCCGTGTACTTCCACTACTGCTCCGTTTTTTCTCACTCGGCCATTTTCAGTCATCTTTGCATGCAGTTTTTGCGTGTTAAATATCATTTTATCGAAAAATGAGAATATACGTTTCGTTTCTTTCTATTTCAACTTTACAATATTTTTTTAATTTTGACAATTAGATGATCACACGAGCATTCAGCCTCGATTGAATATATTGCTTTAAAAATTTTAAATCGCAATTGTGCATAAACTAATTGCCTGACAATTGCAGGGTTTTCACACACTAAGTACGTACAATTAACTCTACTTTTGAAAGATTTGTCCTACATCTCAAAAAATGACGGATTTACAAATTTTAAAAAACTATCAAGACTATCAAGGTCAAAATAAAGATAGATTGTTTAAACTTCAAATTAATAAAAAGAATACCTGCGGAAAATTGGCAGATTCACTGGTAACACTAATTGTCGACTGTGTGAAAGTGCTCCCAAAACAGTATTGGGCAGTTGCAAGGTGCTGGATGGTAAAAGACGGCTTATTTTTAGGCACAACAACTTGCATCTATTAGGGAAGGGTATTGAATTTGGATACGTCGATTAACAACTAAGGGAAGCATAATAAGCTTTTTAGGCTGCAGTGCATCCGGAACCATTAGACGGCCTGAAGGGGAAAAATTATCAAGGAAGAAATATTTTCCAAATTCACCGATGAACACTTTCAGAGTATATTCATTTATTTTGGTTAAACTATTATGACGCTTTGCCCCTCAAGCGGAAGATTTATCAAGGCTATCAAAGTCAAAACAAAGATATATTGTCTAAACCTCAAATTAATAAGAAGAATGCCTGCAAAAAATTGTAAAATTCACTGGCAACACTAATTGTCGACTATGTAGAAGTGCTCCAGAAACAGTATTGTGCAGTTGCAAGGTACAAAAAGAGTTAAATACGTATCCACCCAACGACCTGCACCTATTAGTGCAGGGCATTGAATTTTGATAGGTCGATTAACAACCAAGGAAAGCACAATAAGCCTTTTAGGCTGCAGTGCATCCGGAACCATAAGTGGTAAACGGCTTGAGGGAAAAAATTCATTAAAGATGAAGAATTTTCGAATTCACTGATGAACACCAGATTTATTATTGGTTTAACTACTACGACGCTTCGCCCGTCAAGCGGAAGCTTTACCAAGGCTAAATTAAAAAAAAACGATAGATTGTCTAAACTTCAAATTAATTAAAACATTGGTATAACAATGTCAACAGAATTAATGACAGTAACAATTAATTAAAATGTATATGTCTACACCTCCAACCTTAAAGGATCCTTTAAAAAAACAAACTGAAATTCAAAAATTTCATCTAAAGAAAATTAATCACTGAATATCTAACTGTATCAGAATCTAACAAGGTCATAATATGGTCACGGCAGTGTTTGATTTAATAATAAACAAGTTAGATAGATTGTTAAATAAAGTGATGAGAAAGAGGTATTAAATTAAAAGGCTATACATAGAGTCCCAGGCAAAATTCAATGACTATAGTAAAATTCACAAAGCAAAAACACCTATTACGTTTTTGATCATAAATATTCACCTGAATAGTGGCATTTACACAAAGAATATGATAATATCAAACCACCACAACAACAAAAATAAAATGATGCTTGTTTAGTGTAGTGTAAAAGCCGTCTATTTGCGATGTCCTTCAAATACTAATCAGCTAATAGCGAATCAGCCGTAAACAGTACACATGGTTGTAGAACTCCGAAGTTTGGTGACTTCTAAGCAAGATTTATGAAGCAAGTTTGAGCGGGTAAGTTTGATGCTGAAAGCTACAAACGGACTAGGACCTTTATATGGTGTACTATTCCTTCGGTGAATGTGGTATATTAATTTTAACTGGTTTTTTTTTTTTTTTTTTGAAAAAGAGACATGTATGTATTGCTGCTTCTTCACCAGAAGAAACTGTCGTAATATTTGCCGCATCTCTTTATAATAGTCCTAGTCATAGTACCAAACATTGGGTTTATTAATATCTTAATGTGCCTAATATTGGTGTGTGATTGTGTAGTATCTGTTTTTTTCTAATATCCAGGAGGGTCTTGATAAGCAAATTCGGAAACCAAAGTAGTGATTCTCGGAGACAACATGATTTACATTGTTGATAATAGAGTACACTCATGAAATTTAAAACTTGAACACCACCATTTCTGTAAACAAAAGTTTGCACATTGTGAAGCGGGCTTAAGGGTATCATTTACAATTCTAAAAGCAGGTAGTCTCAGCAGGAGTTATCTTATAGAAGGACTGTAGAATGAATCATTACACTAAGCACGTTTTAGAAAATAGGTAATTTACGTTGCTTACTTAATTTTTTCTTTAAAGAATATATTTGAAGGTATCGCTAATTAAACACCATAGCTCGATTAATTATCGAATCAAAATTTTGTTTCGGAAATGTTTACAAAATAAAATGAGAAATAATTTTGATTTAAAAAACGTCTACAGCAATAACTTTTAAATTAAATCAAAAGGCCTCTACACTGATCGAAAAATTTATAAGGCGCCACATAGAATTACGTATAAGAAATATTTAGAGCTACTAAGAACTCGTAGACACAGAAACAAACCGTACGTGCATTGAAATATGTATATTGTTATAGCAATTAGAATTCAATTAACACACAGAGAAACACATAGACACAACAATAGATAATATCCTTTAAAATGAATAACACATATAGTTACCAAATAATAATAATTTACGAGAGCGAGTTAAAACCTGAATATAAACTCAAGGCACAAACGCTTCCAAATAGGTTAGCGTATTTGACAGCCGACGCACGACCACGATACATATACATAGGACGCAACAAAATTTATGAATGACATGCTTAAAAAATTAACTTAGCTCGTGTAACTAGGAAGTCTTCAGTGTGCGACAGTTAATCGATAGAGATAAGAGCTCCCGTATCCAAATCTAATATTTGATTATCCAACGAAGAGAAAGGAAAAAGCAAAATGGACTCCAATGATCATAGTTGCTGGCTGCCCACAAACGATGAAATAAACGGCTTATCTTGAGTGGTGGCCTTGACCCGACGATGGCTTTAAGGTAAGTTGATTAACTATTTAATTATAGTTTACAAATTACTTTGGAATTAGTTTATTAAGTTTTGAATTAAATTCCAACGCTGGTGTGGTATCCACTTCGATATGTTATAATTTTTGGATTATTATCATTGCCAGTATAAACATTATTAAACATCCATTGAATAATTAAAACAGAGTACGTCAAAAAAAAGACCCAAAACGAAAAAGAAAAAGGTGCCTGCAATTAATAGGACCCGTAAGAACAAATATTTTATTAAAACAAAGGAAAGTAAAAAAAGGTACTTACACCGAAACCGTAATCAAAAACTTATTCCCTAATTAGAATAGGATGATTTCACTTTCGATTTTACAAACCATGTCTAATTGTTCAATTTTTAGACAGCATTTTCCATGTACACCTTTTCACAACGGAGAGTAAATCGGAATTGAATTGTAGCTTTTGCGAGAACACTATCACAAATCGTCGGAACCGACAACTCCAAACAACTAAAATCTCCAAAACTGTTCAATATAAGAATGCATATTCAGACACATTAATGTAAACACGGTGGCCTATACTATAGGAAGGAATTGTTTAATAAATCAATTATTTGCGAAATAGTCCCGTCACAATGTGCTAATCTTGTTCCGACTTTAAAAATGTTGTATTCCAAAATTAGAAACATTTTTTGAAGGTCAAAATGTGGGGGTTTGGTTTGCGTAAAAGCTACACTCCCCATACCAGAAATCATTGAAAGGGTGGTCTAATCGCAAAAAGAATAGTACAAGAATTATGTACTTTTTATGTGGTAGGAGATGAGACAAGACTTGGTACAGTAAGGTCATCCACTAAGATGATATGGGGAATGAAACCTTTTCGGTACAAAATTCAGATAGAGTGCCAAAAGATAGCTTATCAATAGTAGAACGTGATAACACCTTGAAATCAAAGGTACATAATTTTTACATCCCTATTACCGACAATGAAGTATAACAAATCGCGATTTTTCCTCTTTCGGAGCTTATCACTGGAAGTGCTTTTGCGGTACAAAATTTACTTAAAGTGCCAGAAGGTAGCTTTTTAATAGTAGAATATGATAACAGTTCATTTCGGTGTTTTTCATTTCTCGCGTCTTCATTTCTTGGAGTGTTTCTTAAGCCACACTCATGGAACGTCTGATGGGTACTAATAAATATTTGGGTATTGGGGCATGTTCTGTTGGGAAATCTTCTTCAGTACTCTCGACTTGCTTCTTCTGCGTTCCCGTTGGAGTATCCATACACAAAATGAATATTTGCGTATTTCGCATTTGAAAATGTAACTCCGGGCATTTTTTTAGTTACATTTTCGCTTCTTACATCTTTATCTTACTTACATCTTTTTAAAGTTTTTAACTTTTTATTTAAACTGATGAAATGACAGACAGTAAACAATAATAAACAAATGTAGCATTAGTTCATGGTTATCTTTAATTAATAAAATTTGGTTTATAAACATGACGATATCTCAAAAACTACGCAAAATAAAAAGAAACGTCAAGAAAAGTTTTTCTAAGGAAAAGTATGCGCTATGATATAAGCTGCATCAGAATATCCTAAAGTTACTGCTTAACAAAATTTAAATTTATCAAACTTTTAAAACGGCCCCCGTATCTGTCCAGATTTTTTTTAAAATTGAAAAAATTTGCCAAATAACCACTTCAAAATGCTGAACATGCCTACCAAATTTCATTTGAATAAGTTTTTCGTTTAGAAATTAAAAATAAACAACTAGTTTTTGGGGAGTACCTTTAGGGTTGCTAGCTCCGCTTAAGGAGCACATATGTCCATATTTTATACGACACTTCGGCCTTTATTTTTGATGTACTTTCCACCGTTTAAGTTTCCTACAATCAATCCGGACCACCCTGTATATCACTAGACGCTTAGAATTGATAAAGCCTTCATTCCCCATATCTTCTTAGAGGAAGACCTTACCGTACCAGTTCTGTCACATCTCCTAGCACATAAAAAGTACATAATTCCTGTACTTTTCTTTTTGCGATTGGACCCCCTTTTAATGATTTCTGGTATGGGGGGTGTAGCTTTTACACAAGCCACAACCCTCACATTTCGACCTTCAAAAATATGACTAATTTTGAGTACAAAATTTTGAATGTCAGTACAAAATTAGCACATAAAAGTATATAATTCCTAGCCTTGAGTTTCCAAATTTGTGATATGGGGGTGCAGTTTTACGCACCTACACTTTACTCTGTTTTTTCTGTTTTTCATACTTTTGCTTTTTTTAATTTTAATGAGGCTTAAAGTTTGCATTCTATAATATATGTAAATTGATTTTTTTTTAAATTAAGGACTTGACGCTGCCAATCTCAAACACCCCGTTAAAGAAGAAGTTTTTTTCTATCACGCTCTTTCGGACGTTTTCATAACTTTTGTTTTTTCAATTTTTAATATGGCTTTAAGTAAGCGTTCTATGACGTACGTACTTTACTAAATTAAACTTTGAGTTTATTTTTTTGAAAAATTTAGTAAAGTATAGAACACAAATTTTGAGCCTCATTAAAATCGAAAAAAGAAAAAGTATGGAAAACGGCTAAAAGGACCTGATAGGAGAAAAGCCTCCTCTTTAATTTGGTGTTTTAGATAGGCTGCGGTAGATCTTCAATTTTTCAGAAAAAAAATACATTTAAAGTTCAATTTGGTAGAGTACGTATGTAAATACAAATTTTAAGCCTCATTTAAATTAAAAAAAAAGCAAAAAAACGGCTAAACTCAAAGTGTAATTTAGTAAAGTACAATCTAGTAAAATACATATGTCATAGAACGCATCCTTTAAGCCTCATTAAAATAAAAAGAAACAGAAGTATAAAAAACAGTTAAAGAACCCTGATAGAAAAAATCCTCTTCTTTAAACTGGTGTTGTAGATTGGCGGCGGTAAATCCCTAATTTAAAAAAAAAATCAAAGTTTAATTTGGTAGAGTACGTATGTAATAGAATGCAAATTTTAAGCCTCATTATAATCAATATACTGCAAAAAACAGCTTAAAATAATAACCAGATAGACCAAAAGTGGTGTTTGAGATTGGCGGCGGCAAGTCTTTTATTTAAAAAAAAATTCAAAGTGTAATTTACTAAAGTACGTATGTCTTAGAACGCATACTTTAAGACTTATTAAAATCAAAAAACACAAAAGCATGAAAACGGCCAAAGAGGGAAAACCTCCTCTTTAACGTGGTATTTGAAATTGGCAGCGGCAAGTTTTTAATAAAAAAAACTACACTCACAGTTCAACCTGGTAAAGTACGTAATTATGTCATAGATAGGATACTTTAAGCCTCATTAAAATCGAAAAAAATCAAAAGTATTAAATACGTTCATAAGTGCTTGATAGAAGAAAACCTCTTCTTTAATCGTGGTGTTTGAGATTCACGGCGGCAAGTCTTTAATTTTTCAAAAAAATGAAATTCAAATTTCAATTTAGTAAAATTATGTCATTGAACGCAAATTTAAAGCAAATTTAAACTTGATAGAGGAAAGCCTCCTTTTAAATCTGGTGTTTGAGATTGGCTGTGGTAGGTCCTTCATTTTTCAAAAAAAAGAATTAAAGATCAATTTGGTAGAGTACGTATGTAATAGAATGCAAATTTTAAGCCTCATTCAAATTGAAAGAAGCAAAAAAACGGCTAAAACGGCCTTTAACGTGGTGTTTGAGATTCGCGGCGGCAGGTCTTTAATTTAAAAAAAAAATTAAATTCAAAGTAGGTATGTCATAGAACGCAAATTTAAAGCCCCATTAAAGTAAAAAAAAAACAAAACTAATGAAAACGCCTAATAAAGTCTGATAGAAGAAATCCTCCCTTTTAATCTGGCCTTATTCAAATTGAAAAAAAAGCACACAAGCGGCCTTTAACGTGGTGTTTGTGATTGAGAATAGAATGCAAATTTTAAGACTCAATAAAATCGGCTAAAACGGCCTGATGGACCAAAACCTTTTCTTTAACGTGGTGCTTAAAATTGGCGGCGGCAAGTCATTAATTTAAAAAAAAATAAACTTATGTCATAAGTTTATTAAAATTAAAAAAGCAAAAGTATGAAAAACGGCTATAAGGGCTTGTTGAAGGTTAAAAAACATGAATTTATAGTTCAATTTGTTTAAGTACATATGTCCTTTTTAACGCAATTTTAAGATTGCCATTGGCAAGTCCTTAAGTTAAAAAAAATATAGATATTGCAATAACAAAGGGGTAAATTTATTTTTTGTGTTTTAATGTGAAGCGCCAACCTCTTTATCACCCAATTCAATTTATTGCTCTCAATCTCAAGGTACCTTTTTTTATAGGGAAACAACAGGTGTTTTCACATACATGTATGCCTCAACTTATAATTTTTCAAATAATTTTCGTCACTAACTTTTATTTATTTAAGCTTTAGAATTATCTCAACTCGATGTCCTTTATTTGTACTTCAAATCTCATTAAAACTCCTTCTCTAGCCCAACAATGATTTATTGTTTCTTTTATTTAATATCCAGGTTACTCCCACGTCGCTTCCAATTTTGTGCAGCCGTGCTCATTCTCTAATTTTTTGGGTCACTGACCTTTTCTTTTTCGGAGCACTAACACTGGTGAGTATTTACCTTTTTTATCGTTTTTTTTTTGTTTTATTAATGTAATTTTACGCACATAGCAAATTTTTAACGTCATTCGTTAAATTTTGCGGTTGTTCATCTCGCCGCTATGTACGCCTTTACGCGGTACTTTTTCAACTCCACTCCTCGCGTCTTTTTGGCACATCTCTTTATTAATTCAGGATGCATGGGCAACTCGAATATCAAATTATTTAAATAAAACCGTTAACAAGCGTTTGTTTTTCTCCTGCCATCTACCGGATGTTTGTGTGAACCATTAGTTTTTCTGCAGTTTTTGATAATTATTTTTTTAATTATTCGTTAATTACTGCCATTCTTCTTCTGTTTTTCTGCCCTTTCTTTCTTCTATTTTCTTTTCTTGAAAGAATATTGCCCCGCTTTGCAATTTGTCCAAAAACATTTATGCGGATTCGTAACCCAACTTTTTATAGTTTTTTCCGTTAAAAAACACAATTTTCACAATTTACGTTTTTGGTTATGGTTTACATTGTTTATCACTCACTTTATTTATAACACTTTGTCCTTTTTATCACTTTCATCTCACATTTTGTGTCCTGGCAAATGACCTTGACCTATTATTTCTACTTTAATTACACAACTAATTCTAAATTTTATACAGGTTTTCATTGGCTGGAAAGACTGCTCACGCTACAGGACACCTAATAATGATTGGAGGTCAATTATACAATATCCAGCAGGATTCAATGATCTTTCCGAACATAGCCGATTTACAAAAGATATCAAATTATTGCCTTAAATGGGGTTTTACTCAATCTGGAGCAGCATTTTAAGGACTTTTCAAGGATTATGGGACTGGCTCAAATGTAATAACATTGTAATATATAATTCATAGTTCAATTTAATAAAGTACGTATGTCATAAAACGCAAACTTTAAGTCTGATTAAAATCGAAAAAAAAGTAAAAAAACGGCTAAAAATGTGTGATAGAAGAAAGCCTCCTGTTTAATTTGTGTTTGAGATTGGCGGCGGTAAGTCCTTAATTTAAAAAAAAAAAATTAAATTCAAAGTTTAATTTTCTATCACTTTTGCCGCAGAGTGTACATCCTAATTCCAATGTAACTTCGGTTTGATAAGTTTATTTTATTTTTGGTGTGTTTGTGTTAAGTTAACTGAAAATAATTTTTGAATATGGGCTAAAAATTGTATTTGGAAAAAAATTCTAAGAACTTTTATCGGTATTTTGATGAATAATGCAAATTTTGGATTTTTGGGGAGAAAAATTTGACGTAATATCAAGTAAGTCATTAAATTTAGATGCGATAGTTACATTTACAGTGGAGTGAGTAAGTTCTCTATCCGGAGTTTTTCCATGTCATTATTTTATTAAGCTTGTGTATGAAGACCCCATTTCTTGTACATATATTAACTAAGTTTGGAAGATTCCTAACATTTCGTGGAACTATCACTGTATTATACCTCTTCGTTGGGTTGCGTAAGAAGCAGATTCGTGAAAATTATTTCCGATATTAATACAAATTTAGACTTGTTATGAAGATTTTAATGGCGTTTCAGACTCTAATTTTATTGTTATAGTCACTTTCGACTAAGGACTTTCGATCTAAGGAGTTTCATTAGGAATTTTGAAGTACTATGAACCGACTCACGACTACATGATTATAAAAATAATGAATTAATTCGACCTTCGGTGCAGGTAGAAATCGAGACCAAACGCACCTGTGCATCTTATTTTTAGCCAGTCACTATGGAAAATTTGGCAGTGACATTACAAACCAAACATCAATTTTGTACAATACCAAGAATTAACAACAATTGTGGACGTTTGGTCCACAATTTTTACAATCAATCGCGGAAATTAAACAGCGAAAAAGTGCAGATGTTAAGAGAATCACTTCAGGTTAATGGAACCATAAATAATATCAGTCATTATAAGATGTTACTCAATTGTTCGAACACATGACACGGTGGCAACGTTACCGTTCTAAATTATACACGACTTAAATCAACTTGATTTATACAAACCATTTAAATCGTACACACATCTAAGCTATAATTTAACAATAGGAAGTTAATTACTATTATATTCTTCTATTAATCAACACATCTCTTATACTACATTTCAAAATCTTCGGTCAAAAGAATTATTTGTGTCATAAACAAGAAACTACCGATCTGGTTATGCAAGTCCAAGAAGATTAACATAAAGTAGCAACCAGTTTGTTACCACAAAACCGCACATATAGACTCGAACATGAAGCAGCCTTTTTTGTGCAACAAAGACAGAAGTCGCACTATCATGACCACGTTACATCCATCAATTGCATTTATTTTCTTATTTTCATAGGTAGCTTGATTTTATAACTTCTAATAAGTTTATTAAAGACAATTTATTTTCCAATTACAATTGATTAAATAACACTGACTGATTTATACAATATGTTTAATCATAATTAGAAATTTAATGATTGGTAAACGTCGTGCGCTTGTAAAACCATTAAAATAATGTTGAAATGCGTAGAAAACTGTCTTTTATGTGTTTATTGGCGCAGTTAAAACAGACACGTGTTGTTTTCTGGGCTTTGTTGAAATTTATGGAAAATTCATGAGCGCCGCTTTCAACTATATTTGTCTTTGTCAAATTAACACAATAAGTTATTGACCGTGTTTCGTTGCCACAACAACGAAAGTTTGCTTCCAGAAGTGCTCAAAGAAGACACATCGAAAATTGAAGGATTAATTATCCACGTACCTACCCGAAATACCGATATAATCGCACGCTATTAGGCGTAAATCATCCGATGGCATTAATAATATTCCGTATAAAATGTTATGACTACCGAATCACGATTGTCGAATTGCTTTCGTAATATGTAAGCTATACATTACTTAAAAATTTAGATTGCAGATAAAAATTTTAATGTGGGTGTAGTACGTGTAAAACTTCCTTTCGTTTTGGTCATTTCAGCTAACAGTGGATGTTGTACTAGTACAAGTTGTTTCATTTTAAAATAAAAACAAGCGGTCGATCTACTTTTAAAATTTTTTTTCTAGTTCACTGGTTTAGATACATAAATGTGGTTAATAGCGTTATCCATTTTTTTTGGTCTAAGTATGTAACTTCGTTTGCATTAATAAATGATGAAGATGTTTAAGTGTGGCCCCGAATTTCAAATAGCTTTTATATGTGCCTACCGCAGGATTGATTTTATCTAACAGTAATAGATGTTCGATTTGTTAACTTTTTTTATGTATGAAAGAAGTATGTTGTAATGATTTATTTTTTTTGTAATTTTTCTCGGAAAAACGTCTAGGTTTAAACATTTTTACAGTAAACCGAAAAAATGAAACAAGAAATTTTAGTTTTTTCACGTTTTCTTTAAAATTTCACCACGAATCAAGCTGTAACCGAAACATTGCAAAATCAGTTTATAATAAAAGCTAATTAGATGCTAATTAAATGATCTATTGTCAAATTAAGCGCTCGATATTCTCTTCAGAGCAAGCTGCAACCGCCACAAAGAAACATATCTTTGGGAAACCGATTGCGCTTAAATTAAGGTGCTAATTAAATAGCCTATTGTCAACTAAAACGCACAATAAGTTGTGGAGACATAATTTTAGCTTGTGATTAAGCTGCAACCACCACACCCGAAAACTAAGAAGAAAGGGTAATTGTGAAAAATTGTGTGCGCAAGAATTAAGGGCTAATTAGATGCTAATTAAATGCTTTATTGCCAAATTCTTTCTTGAAAACAAACTGCAATCGTCACGCCTTAAAACTAAGGAAAAAACTTTATTCTAGAAAACCTGTTACGGGTTTATTTGCAAGAATAGAACGTATGTCGAGAGCCTTCTTAAAAACGTATGTCGTGTGTAGCACTTTACGACGAAAGTCGAATTTGTCGCGCATGGTGCGAATTTTTCATTGGTGGATTTGTTTAATTAACAAAAGTTTCGAAGACAATGAGCGGACATTTTCTACTTCCTTTTACTTGGGTGTTTGGCGTGCCTCTTGAAGTTAAAATTTTACACATAAATTATTAATGTGGGCTTCAATAATTCCAAGTCGAATTGGTGTTTAAATTTAAATCCGACCGCATTCACCGTAAGTACTTTCTTTTCTTTTCTTTGGTTTCGTGGTTGTGTTAGTTCTAATTACGACGTATGCTTTATCACGTGCGTTGACCTCATATTCTCAATGTGTATTACAATTAGATAACTCCTGGGGGTGCTGGAATGGCTATTTAATAACCTTTCCCTATAAACCGGTAAATTCTACAGGCTACAGGGGTCGTTCATGCCGCATAATTGCTGCTTCGAGGGAACATATTTGCTTTCCGTTCTGAAGCTGTCGAGTACCGTCGCTAGCAAGAACTTCATTCTCGGAACTGCATACTACAGAATACAGCTAAGTTTTGATGTTTACTAACTTATTCAATATTAATGCGTATGAAGCTCACGTACATGTGACATTAAACGGTTTTAATTTCTAGCATTTAAGCAAATTTTTATTCGGGGTAGACTCCACCACCGACGTTTGGTTTTGTTGTTAATCTCCTCAATGTGAGCCAGGGCGCTTTACGTAGAGTGATTGAAGCTAAAACAAAAAGCTTTTTGGGTTGGAGGGAAGTACTTACCTTTTTATTCCGAGTTTAAGTTAGTTTTAAGTCACTGTGTGTAAGTGACGTGTGTATGTCAAGCTTTCTTAGTAACGAACCCCCAATTGAAACGCTAACTTTAATTTGGGGGTGTAACTAAAAAACTTACCTAAAATTCGACACATTAATTGCGAACTTTAATTATTGTTGTTGCTAACGCATGTAATCATATGCAACATTCTCTCTATTTCTGTCACATTCTTCTAGTACTTTAAGTTTTATTTGCTAAATTGAATTGTCTCTTTGTCTCTCTGATTTGTGTTCATTTTAGCGTATTACCTGTATTAGAGTCTATTTCTGTATAGTTCTTTAGGAACCCCCCAACTCACCGACTAAGCCGGACGCTGCTGTGCTAACTACTACAAATACTGGATCCTCTACGAATTTAGTGCGCTACATCGAGCCAAATTGTCTTATTTTTTCCCTCTAGGTTGTACCGCTATAGCCGTCGCTTTCTTTCGCTTATTTGTGAACTACAACCGTTACAAACCGTTTACGCTTAAATTAAGAACGAATTAGATGCTAATTAAGTAGTCTATTGTCATCTAAACTGCATAATAAGTTAAGGAAAAATGGTTTTAGGTTTTTCACGTTTTTTAAAAATTTCATCTTGATTCAAGCTGTAACCGAAACATTGCAAAATCAAAAATTATTACAGTTGATAATAAAAACTAATTAGATGCTAATTAAATGCTCTATTGTCAAATTAAGCGCTCAATCTTTTCTTGAGATCAAGCTGCAACCGCCACAAAGAAACATGTTTTTGGAGAACCGATTGCGTTTAAGTTAAGGTGCTAATTAAGTAGCCCACTGTCAACTAAAATTCACAATAAGTTGTAGAGAAATAATTCTAACTTGTAATTAAGCTACAACCATCACACCCAAAACCAAGAAATAAGCGTAATTTCCAAAAAAATGTGTGCACAATAATAAAAGTTTAATTCGATTTTAATTAAATGCTCTATTGCCAAATTAAGCGTTCGGTTCCTTCTTGAGATTAAGGTGCAACCGCCGCGCCTTAAAACGAAGGAAGAAACTTTATTTTGAAAAACCCATTAATCTTAAATTAATGACAAATTAGATGCACAATAAGTTATAGAGGAATAGTTTTAGGTTGTTCTTGTTCTATTTAAAATTTCACCTCGAATCAAACTGTAACTGAAACATTGCAAAATCAAAAATTATTACAATTTATAATAAAAGCTAATTAGATGCTAATTAAATGTTCTATTGTCAAATTAAGCGCTCGATGTTTTCTTGAGATCAAACTGCAACCGCCAAAAAAACATATTTGTGGAAAACCGATTACGCATAAATTAAAGACAAATTAGATGCTAATAAGTAGCCTATTGTCATCTAAAATGGACAATAAGTTATGGAAAAATAGTTTTAGGGTTTTCATGTTTTAATTAAAATTACACCTCGAATGTAACCGAAACATTGCAAAATCAAAAATTATTACAGTTTATAATAAAAGCTAATTAGATGCTAATTAAATGCTCTATTGTCAAATTAAGCGCTCGATGTATTCCTGATATCAACCGCCACAGAGAAAATATTTTTGAAAAACCGATCGCGCTTAAATGAAGGTGCTCATTAAGTAGCCTATTGTCAACTAAATTGCACAATAAATTGTGGAGAAGTAATTCTAGCTTGTGATTGAGCTGCAACCACTACACCCAAAAACCAAGAAGCGTAATTTTAAAAAATTGTGTGCACAAATGAATTAAGGGTTAATTAGTTGCTAATTAAATGCTCCATTGCCAAATTAAGCGATCGATTATTTCTTGAAAACAAACTGCAACCGCCACGTCTTAAAACTAAGAAAGAAACATTTGATTACGTTTAAATTAAAGACAAATTAGATGCTAATTAAGTAGCCTATTGTGCAATAAGTTATGGAAAAATAGAAAAAAACGTAATTTTGAAAAATTGTTGCACAAGTATTAGGGTTAATTGGATGGTAATTAAATGCTTATTGCCAAATTAACCATTTGGTTCTTTCTTGAAATCAAGATGCAATCACTACCTTAAACCTAAGGAAGAAACACTATTTTAGAAAACCGATTACGCTTAAATTAATGAAAAATTAGATGCTAATTAATTAGTTTATTGTCATCTAAAATGCACAATAAGGTATAGAAAGTTAGTTTTAGGTTTTTCACGTTTTATTTAAAATTTCACCTCGAACCAAGCTGTAACCAAACATTGCAAAATCAAAAATTATAATAGATTATAATAAAAAGCTAATTAGAAGCTAATTAAATGCTCTACTGCCAAATTAAGCGTTTGATTTTTTCTGGAGATTAAGTTGCAACCGCCACTTTTTAAAACTAAAGAAGAAACGTTATTTTGGAAAACCGATTTGGCTTAAATTAAGGGCAAATTAAGTAGCATATTGTTACAATAAGTTATGGCAAAATATTTCTAGCTTGTGATCAACCTGCAACCGCCGCATCTATAAAACTATGAAGAAAACGTAATTTTGAAAAAACTGTGTACGCAAGTATTAATTACTAATTAAATGCCTTATGGTCAAATGTTTTGTTGGTTAAACCTATCCGTTGTGCTGTTGCAATGTACTCCTAAAGTTTTTATCATTTCCGTATCTTCAAGAATTATTAAATTGTTAGGATCTTCATCAATTTTAAGATCTTTTAGTACAGTTTAGCTGTTTGAATACCATTTTCTTAGAGTAAACTTTGCTGTATTTAAAATATTGATAACGTCTTGACAAATGCTTACAGCATCATTTTTAGTATTGAAACAGGTGATAAGATCATCAACATAAAGTGTCTATTAATAAGAGAAGAAACCATATGATATTTTAAAGAATTCTCATAAGCCAATTGTTTAAGACATTGAACAACAAGAAACGGAGCTGATTTAGTCCCATAGGTAAAAGTATTAAGACAATAAGATTGAAGATTTGTTTGTGGATTATCTCTCCAAACAATTTGTTGCAAATTTCTATCATTGGGATAAATCAAAATTTCTCTGTACATCTTAACGATGTCAGATCATACGACAATGTTGTATTGCCTAAATCTTAAAATAATGTCAAACGTATCATTTATAATTGGTCGACCAGTACATTGAAGATCGTTTACAGACCAGACAGAATCAGGATCCATCAAAATCCACCAGCAGCTTTGTAGTTAAGCTATCTGCGTGATGAGAAGACAATTTGAATGCATATCATCTTCTGGTTGAGTGACAGTAACCTAGACTAAAATATTAATTTATGAATTCTACGTAATTATTATTTAATTCGGAAGAAGTTTGACGCTGTTTTTCCAAACGAATGAAACGTTTAATTGCTTTATGTTTCGAGTTGCCTAAAAGGGTAGAAGAATGCTTTAAGGGAATACAAAGAATAAATCGACCATCACTGTTTCAGAAAACTGTGTGCACAAAATTTTTCACATTCTGAATTGTCTTTTGACAAGATGTATGAGTTCGGAGTTTCTTCTATCATCTTATCATTTTTAGAATAATTCCCAAAAAATCTTTTTAATAAGATGTTAATAAGATGATAGAAGTAACTCCGAACTCAGAATGTGAACAATTTTTGCACACAGTTTTCTTGAAACAGTGATGTCGATTGTGTTGTGTTCTTATAAAGCATTCTTCTTCCCACAGAAACTCAAAACATAAGCAATTGAGACGTTTTCTTTGTTTGGAAAGAACAGCTTCAAACTTCTTCCAAATTAAAGAATAATTACGTAGAATTCATAAATGAATATTATAGTCTAGGTTACATGTCACTAATCAGAAGATGGTATGCATTCATATTATCTTCCTCATCACGCAGTGGTGAGAGAAGATAGCTTAACTACAAAGCTGCTGCTGGTTTTGATAGATCCTGATTCTGACTGGACTTGTAAACGATCTTCAATTACAGGTTGACCAATTATAAACATTCACGTTGACATTTGACAAATTTGAAACAGATTTAGGCAATATAAAAATGTCGTATGTTCTGACATCGTTAAGATGTACAGACAGATTTTGATTTATCCCAATGATAGAAATTTGCAAAGAATTGTTTGGAGAGATAATCTACAAACAAATCTTCAATCGTATTGTCTTAATACTGTTACCTATAGGACTAAATCAGCTCCGTTTCTTGCTATTCATGTCTTAGACAATTAGCTTATGAGAATTCTTTAAAATATCATATGGCTTCTTCTCTTATTAATAAAGATGTTTATGTTGATGATCTTATCACATCTTAAAATTGATGAAGATCCTAACAATTTAATAATTCTTAGAGATACCGAAACGATGAAAACTTTAGGAGTACATTGGAACAGCACAACGGATAGATTTACTTACAAATTATCATTATCATTACATGATCAAGTAACAAAAAAAAAAAAAATTGTCACAAATTGCTAAGATATTTGATCCGTTAGGGTTATTGAGTCTATTAATAATTGTTGGGAAGATAATTTTGCAAAAGATTTGGCTGTTGAAATTAAATTGGGAAGACCCAATACCTTTAAATTTTTCTAAAAATGGCAAATTTTAAAGAAAATTTACATCTTGTTAACAATTTCAAGTTAATAGAAAGGTTCTAGTCTATGTGGCTTCTAATATTCAACTGCATGGATTCTGTAATGCTTTCCAAGACTCATATAGTGCTTGTATTTTTCTAAGAAGTACAAATTATTCAGGTAAAATTCATATAAATCTTCTTTTTCACCTTTAAAAACATTATCTATTCATCAACTTAAGTTATGTGGTGTCCTTTTGCTATCAAAATTAGTAAAAAAGTAGATTTAGCATAAACCATAAATTTCACAACTTTTACTGAACTGATTCGCAAATAGTTTTAGCTTGGATCAAAACTGAATCTAAACTTCTTCAACTTTTTGTTGGTAATCGAGTTGCCGAAATACAATCCCTTTCTATTGTAGACAATTGGTACCACACTACATCAAAATGTAATCCTGCAAATCTTGCATCTAGAGAAGTACTACCAAACGTTTTATTAAACTCCAAGTTATGGTGGAACGGTCCAAATTGGTTGTTTCAACCTTCTGCTGACTGATGTAATTAACTCAATCCATGAGTAAATAAAAATTATACCAGAACTTAAAAAAAGGTACCAAGTATCTTCTTTATTTATTTATTTTCCTTTATAATCTTTTTCGAATTAATCACGTCTCAAACGAGTTGTTGGCTACTGTCTTAGATTTATTAAAGACTGTAAATTAATGAAAGAGAACCGTGAAACAGGTCCTTTTTCGACAATTGAACTAGACATTAGCTTGAAGGTATTAGTTAGATTAGCTCAAATTGATGATTTTTCAACGGAAATTAATATGTTACGTTCTAATTTGCAATTAAAGAGTAAAGACAATTTATCAGCGCTTTCACTGTTTTTCGATTCTGATAATCTTCTTCGTGTAGGAGGGGGGTTAACTAATGCAACTGCTTTATAAATACACAACGTCCTTTATTTCTTAGTGGAAAACATCATTTAGCAAAATTAATTTTTGAACACAAACAGGTCCTCAACTTCTTTTATCGCATATTCGCCAAATTTTTTGGCCTACATCAGTAACTAGTATTGCCAAAACAACTGTCAGAAAATGTCTTCGATGCTTTCGATTTAATCCAAAAGATAATTTTGCAATTATGGCTAATCTTATAAAAAGACGTGTAAATGTTTCCTCTCCTTTTGACCCAACTGTGTTGATTATAGTGCACCATTCATTTTAAAAGACAGAAAGGGTCGAGGTGCATAGTGCAAACGTCGAAGGCTTACATTTGTTTGTTAATATGCTTTGTTACTAAAGCGGTACATATTGAACTCGTTTTCGATTTTGTTGCTCGAGGCGGTAAATCTACTCACATTTATTCAGATAATGGTGGTAACTTTGTTGGTGCCCAAAAAAATACTAAAAAACCTTTTTGAATTAATAATTAATTTAGACAAAGGAATTGTTACAAAGTGTTCATCTAATTCAATTGTTTGGCATTTTATACCGCTGAACACACTACATTTTGGTGGTTTGTGGGAAGCTAATATTGGTAGCGTAAAAAACATGTAAAAAGTCATAGGTCAAACAAAATTGACTTATGAAGAGATGGCAACTGTATTAGTGCAAATTGAGGCAATACTGAATTCCAGTTCTTTGCATCCGTTATCATTTCATCGTAACGACTTTTTACTTCTCACCCCCTCACATGGCGTACAAAATGTAAATCAAGACACTGTTCCTATGAATCGATTATCAAGATATCAGCTATTGGAGATGGAGATGGTCATTTCGTCACTTCAACAGAAGACGAAGTAAAAAGTAAAATTTAATAATGTCGCTATACATGCTTTAGTTTTAGTGAAAGATGACAATTTACACCTACTTCGTTAGAGACTGGGACAAATAATTGAACTTCACACAAGTAGTGACGGTGTAGTCAGAGTAGTGAGTATGAAAACAGCTAAGGGAATAATTAAACGTGCCATATTCAGAGTCTGTGTCTTGCCTTTACGTACTGACTAATGTTTTGATGAAGAATTAGGTTTGTAATTACAATCATCTTATATGTATTTGTTCAATACTTGCCTGTGCTATTTGTTTTTTTTTCTGTACTTTGTAATTACTCAAACGGTGGAATATGTTGTTAAAACGTACAAATAATGTAATTAAGTCTTATTAAATGTGTTGTTGCAGAAAAACTTTTATTAAATATTTTCTATGCGATTCATCTTTATCCACTGCTACAATTGAGCCAACACCTTTGAATGTGTGGAGTTGACATTGCAACTCCATTCTAACCAATTCTACATCCGCGTATTACGTATGTAGTAAACGCGGAAACAATAACAAACAACTGCAAGTAAGCACATGCAAACTCAGCTTTCGTAACGGCCTTGCATATTAAGCACACTAACCTACGTCGCATGTATAAAACGAAGTAGGTACAACAACACAATTCAGTTCGACTGTTCGTAAGTTCGGCAGTTCGGCAAAGCACTACGGTTCAACAGTTCGTCTCATCAGTTCAGTTCGGTACTCAATTTGGTGGAGTTCCAATCGAATAATGAGGGCAGCCGAAACAACAACAAGTCACCGCGCCATCATCATGTGAAGACCAGCCGATGCTCGAGTCCATCGGCGCAACTCATTCTGGGCCATCGTCTTCCGCACGACACACCACACCGGAATATCAGGTGACATCGCATAACACGTAGTATGCCGACTACTACGTGCTGACAACAACATTTCATTCATCATTAGAATTAGTATAGCTTGACTACGCTATGTACAATAATAAACGCTGCTAAATTCTACTCAAACGCAACCTTTTCTCTGATTCCAAACCGGTGTTTAGAGTAATACACACCCTAAACACCACAGTGGTGACCCCGACGTGATTAAATCAGAGAAGGACAAACATTCGACGAGCAGCAACTAGGCAACAACATCAGGTATAATTGCGAAATTTTTTTATACATCACAAATGTTTCTTGAATTCATAGAAATTGAAATCAGTCATACATTTTATTCTCAAATAACATTCCAGGACCGTACTGAAGACGACTAGACCCCTTTAAGAAAGATTGAACTTAAAGAACAAACACACTGTTTCTGTTCCTGGTTCGTTTTTTTTTGCTTTAAACCTACACCTATCATTACAACACCCATTTAATCTGGCACTGGACTAGAAGAAGCACCCACACGAGTATGCGAAACGTCGCCTCCACCAGAAACAGTGTGATTGTTCTTTACATTCAACCTTCCTTAAAGGAGTACTGAAGAAATTATTTATTGCCAAGTAAATATATTTATTAACTTCTCAGCTTCAAATTTAAAACATACAAAATATTAAATATGTTACGAGTTCTAAATTGATTTGCTTCCGACAATAACGAAAGAAAATGATACATGACAGGACAGTAAAAATTGTAGCAATTTTGATTAATGACATTAAAAATAAAACAAAAATCAAAAATAATTTAGGAATGGAACTAAAAAAAAGCATATCAATCATAAGACTGAAGCTCATTATTGTTCTTATATCATTTATAATGACATGCCGTTTCACTGCTATATAATTCAACAATTCAATTTTCTGAAATCTATTAGCTTACTAATAACAGCATTTCTTTTTCTTCCAAGTAATATTTTTGTTTCAAACAATAAGAGACTGATAAGTCAAATTCAAAAATCTCGCGAGTTTTTATTTCATTCTAAGTTTAATTTAAATTTAAACACGTACCTGATAATTAAGTTAAAGTAAGTTTGCGTCAAAATGCAGATACGAAAAAAAATTTTGTTAATAAAATGAAAGCGTCCCTCTATTTCAAACTTTATTTCTGGCGATATAAATTAACTCACTTGTCAAAAATTTTAAAGAAAAATATAGAACGTTTCGCTTATACGTACCGTACAATATAATCCGTGTTAAAAACTTTTTGACAGATAAAGTTTCAACTCGTCAAAAAGTTATTTTTATAAGGTCAAAACAATAACCAAAAAAATTTCAACTTTTCGTTTAAATAAACATCGAACGGTATTTTAAGGTAAAACTTGCGCGCCGAAAATTACTCACCATTTGTCTAAAATTAAAGAATGTGCCCCACACGCTTTAGTAATTCAAAATTACCATAATAAAAAACGTGTCAAGAATGAAAAACTGCAAAAGAATGCCATTGTAGGAAAAATAAATTGGTTGCATATTACAAGGGGTTAAATCCAGTCAATAACTTCGGTTTAATCCTGAAAACAAATGAAGCGTAAGTTTAAGCGAGGGAGATTAAAGGTTCGTTGCAAGCAGATTACGTAATTGATTTAACATTTCAATAAAATGCATTCGGTGGATATTAGGAGCAAAATCGAGAAAAAAACAAATATCATATCGAGTTTGAGAGCTTTCAGCGAACCATTTTGACACGACACCATTTCGGTCTTATAACCCCCTAAGTCTAATATATCAGCCAAGATGAGCGATGTCATGAAAATAAAAAC
Organism: Abscondita cerata; assembly: GCA_030710515.1. Lineage (NCBI taxonomy): Eukaryota > Metazoa > Arthropoda > Insecta > Coleoptera > Lampyridae > Abscondita > Abscondita cerata. Next base: position 190,922 of record JALBCR010001284.1, read on the forward strand.
CAGGAAACAGGGGCTCTGGATTCATAAATTGGTTTTGCTAAATGCAATAACATTTTTATATGCTGTGTCAGATTTTCTAGAGGGGCGGAAAGGGTGCCGTTAAATTACGAGCTGGCGCGATTTCGGTAAAATTATTTTAAAAGGAAATTATAAATCGAAGAATGCCATAATCCGTAGGGAAAAGAAGCTTTAAAAAGCGTTTTTGTCGCCACCGACTCAAGATAATCGTACTATACGACGGCGATGATCTTGAATATTGGGTGTAAACGATCGCAGCTCGCTGAGCTCGCGTTCATCGTCTCCGCTTCTTAAGCTGAACAGTCTTGTAAATATTCACCCCCTTAGAACGTTAAGATTTATAAGGACTGTTCCATTCAAACGTTTGATGATGTTAAACGTTTCGGGGATGTTATTAAAGATTTTTTTTATTTACGACGCGGTAACTTTACGCGAAAAATGCGTTTACGTTTAATCGGTTTGGCAGTAAAAACTAAATCCGGTCGAGTCACGCACATATTAGATATATAAGTGTCCACACTTTTTGTTTAAAGTGATTTTTTTCGCACCATAATCTAGTGTAAACACGAAACGGTAGTCTTCACCAGCCTCCAGGCTACCTCAACATCTCCCAAACGGTACATCTAATTATGCAATCGTAAAGATTATTACATGCATCCTTTATAGCTTTTCAGGACGCAAACAAAACTAAACAGCGCAAAAGGTTAAAATTAAGCTGATGCTCTACATACGAGACGAAACAGTTTCAATCAATCATAATTAGAAACCGAGGATGCGGATGTTGCCCAAAAATAAATAACTCGAATGAGTTTGAAAAACGTTAACAAAAACAGTTTTAATTTTAATTTCATTGTTAGGACCGGATCGTTAAGATCTACTTTAGTTTCTTTTTTAGCTTTAGTTACACGCCAACTTTGATTTATACATTCTTTATTTGTTTCATTAAGTTTGTATGTCACATTTTCATTTGTTTCTAATAAATTTAGATGCTGGAAGCAATAAATTTTTTTCTAGAAATAAAAGCTCAAATCAGAACAGTTTAAAAACGTGTCGTCTTTGGTGAAGTTCAGATTTTGGATTTGGAGTTAGGGTAAAGGGAGGACAGTTGGACCACCTTTTAAAAAAGAAGCAACAACTTCTTTATTATTTAACAAAATCTTTTCAAAATAATGCCACAACATAGAGCAACGAATTGTTAACTTATATATTTTTTACTAATAACCTAGCGAACAGTGTTGTTTTAGAATAAAAGAAAATTAAATAATAAAAAATGGTCCATTTCTCCTACCCCTACGAGGAGAGATGGACTTCGCAGGTAGGAGAGATGGACCCTACTATATTTATGGTTTTGCTTGGTAAGTTTAATTCCGCAAGTTTGACAGGTATTTTTATAAGACGTGCAGTCCTCATGCAACCGACGCCGGTATAGTACATTCTATCCAGGCAACTTTCTTCTCGGTAAGTCGATAATCTTCATTACATCCCACGCATTCGTTTTCTAGGTCGCTGAAATGTTCAGCCTCACTGGAAGTGTCGTTGAAAATCGGCTCATCTGAATCTGAAGAAGATGAGTTACATCTACGTTTTTTATTACTTTTTGAGTTTGTTTTCCTGCTGTTGTTTTTAGTTTATTTTCCTTGTCCTTTCTCCTATTTTCTTCTTTCTGTACCTTGGTTTTTGTATTCTTTTCTTGTTTTTCTGCTTTAGAGCTATTCTTTTCTTCTTTAGCCTTCCTTATTTCTTCTTTCTTTACTAGAGCTTCCTTTCGCTATTGTATATATTCTGGTGAATTAATAACACCACTTACTACTTTCTTACGTACTCTTTTTAAAGCGGAAGTTATTATTGGCACAGGTGAGACCACCTCTAATGCTTTTCCAGGTGTTATATCTTCCTGTTCAATTACGTTGTCCGGAGTGATTGCCCTCCGTTGAACACCAGATGATCCAGCTTGTGGGGAGTTAGTTGTGTTACCCACCCGTTCTTGAGGTTGCATGTGACTTAGTTCTAGAGACTTTTCCTCCTCCAACAAAAATGCATGGTCTGGAATTAAATGGAAGTATTCCAATTGCTCTAAATGCTGAGACCACATTGTCGACTGTTGCTGCTTTTCCCCAAGATTCACCTAAGAGCCTTCCAAACTGCAGCCTGTTAAGTTTCCTGTTTGGATTATTTAAAATCATGTGTCTGCAGGCTTCGTAAAACTTCTGTTTCAGTGATTTGAAGAAGGCACGGTCTAATGGTTGCAGGTAGTGGGATGTATGTGGTGGTAAACAGTACAAAATTACATCATTTTGTTCTGCTGTTTCTAGTAGACCAATGTTAGTAGTGTGCGATGAATGGCCATCCATTAAAAGCATAACCTTTCCAGGACTTTTTCTAGGGAGAAAGTGAGTCGTGAACCAGTCTAAGAATATCTCGGAAGTAACGTACGCCGATTTTGTGACATTTGTATTCGCGCTCCGGGAGGCATGTCATCACACCATTCTTCTTTTCTATTTTTACCTTTAAAAATGCAGTAAGGTGGTAAATAGATTCTTTCTGCACTAATGCATGCGATTATACTTATGGTTTCTCCTTTCTCACTAGAGCTAATGCTAGGGACAGCTTTAGATCCTTCGGCAGCAACAACCTGTCCAGCTCTGGTATTCAATTGAAGGCCGGTCTCATCTGTGTTGTACACATTAGCAGGCTTATCAAAGAGAGAGTTGTCTTGAAGAATTCTTTCAAGGTTCTCAAAGTAATTTTTAACAATATCTCTGGACATGCCTCGGGCTCGAGCCACTGATGTATTTTCAGCTTTTCGGATAAAAAGCTCTTGTCCTCTTCTTAAAAAAGACTGCAACCATTTTTTACCAGCCTTTCCTGTAAGTGGAAAAAACATAATAAAAAAATTTTACTATGTAAACCGGTTAGCTTAAAGTTTACCTTCACTATGGTTAAATTTATGTGGAATGTCTAGTTTATTTGCTAGTTTGTATGCCATTATACAAACTTCTTCTCTTGTTGGTGCAAAACCATGTTGCTGTAGTTTTTTAATGTGATTGGCCAGTTTTCCTTCAGCATCTTCGCCTAGCATGGAATCAGGGCCTAGTCTTTGTTGTTTCTCAAAATTAGTTGTTTTTAGTCGTCGTTTTAATGTAGTTTTTGAGATTCCAAACGTTGTAGCTGCCTCATTTACACCCAGTTCATTGGATATTACAGCATTTACTGCAAGATTTAAACTTTCGCCACTCCAACATCTCCTTGGCGTGGTATTTCTTTTGCGAAGGTATCTGTTTGGCATTCTTATTTCGCCCAAAAAATAAATAAGCTTCGTTAGTCTTCCCTATACTTTACTGGTCCATCTTTCCTACCTAACACTGGTCCATCTATCCTCAAGCAAGAGGAGAGATGGACCAGATAATAACAGACAAAAAAAATGTGTTCAAGTAAAAATTTTAAGGTTATGGTACACAAAAACTTCTAACTCGTCTTTATATTTATAAAAAATGGTATTATCTTACTTAGCACACACAAGATTTGAAAAATTTTAACCACTGACAAAAGTTTTAACACTTGAAAAAATATTATTTTGCTCAAAACTTTTAAACACACCACCATAGAAACTAACCAAACAATGTACCGTTACGAACTGAAGGTGGCTCCCAAACACCGCTTTACAGAGCACGCCTTGTTGCCAGACTTCGTAATGTCGCCACAAAATTAGTCGATACCAAACAGAAGATCAACCAACCATCGAAAACCAACCACCCGTCACTGATCGACATCAACAAACCGTAACGGAACATAGGTATATAACGAGGAGCAGAAGACAACAACATCAGTCTTTAGAGTAACTTCTGAAGAATCTAACAGCATGGTTAGCGAAACGTCAAGCAGAGAACGTAGGAAGGAAGGACGAACACGGCTCAACCCGGAAGATAATAATCTTAGTGACAACAGCCGCAAAAGCTTAGATTCATACATGTTAATATAGATCCTACACTAAGCACTCGACAGTTAGCTGCTGTATCTCAGATCAAGCGGGGAAGTAAACAAGGGATTCTAAAAACTCATCATTTCCACCCCTATAAAATAAAGCTGGTACAGGAAATAAATGAAGACGATCAAGATCGGCGCTTTCAGTTCTGTGAATTAATTAGTGAAAGAGCATTAAATAATCCCAATTATGTGTTTAACATTTGTTTCTAAGATGAATGTTCGTTTTTCTTAAACGGCACAGTAAACCGTCATAATTGCCGTTATTGGTCGGACCACAATCCACACATTTATCACGAATCACATACTCAACATCCCAAAAAATTAAACGTTTGGTGTGGCATTTATGGCGATCATATTACTGGACCATTTTTTATACCCAGTAATCTTGATGGGGATATGTACCTCAGGTTATTACAAGAAGCTATCGATCCGGCAATAACGAACATTATTGAAAATGACAATATGAATCAACTAGTAACCAAACCCATTTGAAAATGATCCTAGTCTAGACAAACCTGAAATTAAAGACGTGATGTCACCGCTCCAGGTCAGAGGTCAAAGATCAGGTCAACTTGTGACCCCGCCTAAGATTAGCGCCTAGACCTTTGACGTATCGATCTTCAAAATCGGTTCAGTGGTTTCGGAGGAGAAGACGAACATACAGACACACAGACAAACAGGGCCATTATGTAGATACGTTGAAGGCGAGGTGATGTTTCAGCAGGATAGTGCGTCCCCCCATTACGCAATAGCTGTCCGCAATTATTTAAATGCGAACTATCCTGGTAGCTGGATTGGACGGAGAGGCTCTGTTGAATGGCCCGCGCGGTTGCCTGATCTTTCACCTCTAGATTTTTTTCTATAGGGTCACTTAATGAGAAAAATCTATGCTACCCAACCAGTTTGAATAGAAGAATTGCGCGAAAGGATTACATTGGAATGCCAACAGATAACTCCTGATATGCTACGAAATGTGCGACGTCGATTTGAACAAAATCTGTATTATTGCATGGGGGTTAACGGTGGCCATTTTTAGCATTTATGAGACTAGTGTTTATGTATGATTGTCAATAATTTAATAGTTTGACAAAGAATTATAATTTATTTTCCAAAAAACTGTAAATTGTTAAAATAGTCAATAGTTTGAGAACCGCTGAAGTAAAATCCGTTAAACTAGGTATAGCCGTAAAAATAATCAAAAGACCTTTCAAACAAGGTATAACTCGACCCACTATTCCGTTTAAAATTTTTGAGGTTAGTTCCACCCTGGCTAAGGGATGAGAGATAGAGGTGGTATTATACTCTGAAAATGTTTCCCCCTGGCAATCTAGATTGACGTGTTTGAGCGTTTTTTGTTTAAAATCTTTACGAACCCGACATGGCCGCCGTTTAGTTTTCTTTTAACCACCCTGTATATATACGATACAGAAGTACGGAACGAGAGGAAGTACAACAGGAAACAAATGGAAAAACTGAAGGAGACACAACACAGTACAATCTGAAATAACTTAAAGATCAATCAGTGAAATTTCTTTACCAACTGCGGCTGGCAAACAAACTCAGACAAGGCACTGATGAAAGTGCGAGTAATATGTACAAAACATTAACAACAGCCATACACAAGCGGTTTTCGAAACTTAAGGAATAAAAGAAGTCAGAAGACATTAACCACAAAATTACTGGTGGACTTCCAAAATGAGTGAGCTAGTGACAGAAAAAAGAAATACTATGGTAAGTGATCCGGAGGACCGTAAAGCATACGAAAGAATAAGACAGGAAGTAAAGAAGATGGCAAATAAAGCAAAAAGCGAAGTTTGGGAAAACAAATTTAAAAAAATTGATAAATTTATAAGTGGGACAAAGACTAACATGGCCTGGAAAACATTTCGAGAATTAAGAAGAAATAATAACAACAGAATAAACGTACAAATGATCAAAATGAATCAGTGGATAGAATACCATTCAGAGATGCTAACGGAAGATCAAGAAAAAGTCAACAATATACAAACGGAAACACGAATATTGAACAAGTAAAAAAAATTACTTAAAGTAATGAAAAATGAAAAATCCCCGGGTCCAGGAGGTATTCCAGTCGAGCTGTTGCAAAATGCACCCGAAGCAGTGCTGGAAATACTAACAACAATATTTAATAAATGCTTAAATACCTCCACCAAAATGGAAGTTGGCTTTTTTGACGTCAATACACAAAAAAAGTAAAAGTAAAAAAATGCAAAAACTATGGGAGCGTTAGTGTAACTGCTACTATTGGAAGACTGTATGGACGTATAATAAAAACTAGATTGGAGAAACTAATAGATATTGAGGAAGAACAAAGTAGATTCACTGCAGGAAGATCCAGCGTAGACAATATCTTCACCATTAAACTACTCATAGAAAAGCGGAGAACTAGAAACAAAGAAAGTCATCTCATATTCATAGACCTTGAAAAGGCCTATGATACCGTTCCCATCAATAACTTCTACCGGATATTGGACAGCAGTGATATAAACGGACACAAAAGCAATAAAAAACTTATATAAAAACCTGAAAATCAAAATCAAAATGAGTAAGGAGTTATCTCAGCCAATAACACCCAACAAAGGCTTGAGACAAGGATGTTGCTTATCCTCAACTCTTTTTAAGATATATGTCAATGAAGTACTTAATGAATGGCAAAAAAAATTTAGTGGAATAAGAATACATATTGATGGAAGGTCTTTACATACTCTACTTTGCGAACGATCAGATTATTATAGCGGGAGATGATTATGATGCAGATTATATAATCAGGAAATTCATAGAGGTATATGATGAGGTAGGACTAAAAGTGAATTTAACTAAAACAAAATACATAGTTATAAATAGTGATTTCCAAAACAGCATTTTTCCTACATCGTTTTCTATATCTTGATTTACAATATCTCTTAAGATCTACACATTGTGATTTTTTTTTCTTTTTGTTCACTGCCCATTGCAATTTGACTTTGCCACCAAATAAAAATTTTTAATAAGTTAGTCACTAATTGGTCTCTGCCTTGCATTCTGGTCTTGGTTTTGTAACATTCACAAGCTTAAGACCAAGGTAATACCACCACCTCTCTTCCAGGCATCGGTAAAAATGATCTAACAATTTCTGGCTAAACCAGAACCTTTTTTAATCCAATGAATATACACAAAATGTTCTCAAAATCTAAAAAAGATTAAGGAATGAATTAAATTGGGAATTTAGATAATTGAACTATAGTACAAAGTAACCTGTGCACACCTATATTTACCTGCGTTTTTATTTTTTAATATAACTTTTTAAAAAATAACTATCAAAATACAAATTTTTAACAAAAGTTGTACCTAAGATCTTAGGTCACAACTTTTATTTGAAATTGTTTTTTAATACCTTTATTTGTTATAAGAGTAAAGAATTGTTAATAGATCTAATTATGCAGGTTCAGGCAAGATCTTTTTTGCATGGACGAAACTCTTTAAAAAATGAAGATACAGAATAAATATTAAACAATTACTTAATCCTATAGTTACGCACTCGCCGATACGCTGCTCGTTCACAGTCATAAGTAACCACCCCTCTTACAATTCTTTTACATAATATACTATTAAAGAGCGCATATTTTCTGAAATCAGATTCATTTTTTACCCCTTCTACTTTTTTATAAAGACGTTATCGATACTTTTTGCACTCGTTTGTACTCGTTTTGCAGTTTTGCGTACACGTAAGCATTCTAAGTTCAAACATATCTCATTTTTTACATTGACATTGACCGTTCCCGAGATATTTATTTTTAAAGCTAACAAAAATTGAGATTTTTTACAAGTTTTTTTTAACTTTATCAGTTGTTTAAAAAATATTTGTAAAGTATCTCTAGTTTTTGTTTTAGTTTAAAAATTAATACCTTGGGAACTGCCAACGTCCATGTCAAAAGTGACACATGTCTGAACTCAGAATGCGTAAATCTACCCAAAACTGCAAAAAAATGTAGGTAATGCTATTTAAAAAAATTATCAATGACGTATTTGCAAAAAGTAGAGGGAATAAAAATCAATTTGAATTTCAGAAAATATGCTCTTTTAAAGAACAAAATTGAACTGTCCGAGGGTTTTTGTCCTACACTATCTGGAACTTGTACATATCAATTATTCCAGACTATAACATCCGCACTGTATATGTTATACACAATGCTGCTCTCGGCATTCTTACCTCACTTTTCACTGCTTTATTATAAATACATGTAATATTGGTTAAGCTCTCACTATATGTAACCGCTACTAGAAATATTTATTTATGTATTCGTGAATTTTCAAGAGTAAATAATAAACAAGAGGTAGTTGTTGCCATTTTTGATATAGAGAGTGCTCTTGATACCATCTCCACGAAGACTATCCTCGAAAAACTGACATATTATCATCTCAAAGGCAAGATTTACTTCATTATAAAAACTTTTTATCTTCTAGATCTTTCCGTGTGTCCGTTAACGTCCATGTCTCCCCATACAATAACCAACTAGATGGAGTTCCTAAAGGCTACGTTCTCAGTCAGACTTTATTTATTCTTGCCATTAACAATATATGCTACAATCTTCCACCTCCAATGAAATATGTATTATTTGCTGATGACCTTGTCGTGGCAAGTCAATCCCTACCACCAAGAATTAATTTTCTAGGCCTCTCACTCTCTTCTCCAGATCCACGAATTATAGTTAATGATATGCCACTTTCCGTCGTTAAACATTGGAAAATACGTAAATACGTAGTTTGACATTCGACTCTCGATTTTCTTGAAAGTTACATATTAAGAAAATTAAAGGAATATGCACCCAAAAGTTTAACATTATAAAGATTTTATCACATCACCATTGGGGTTCAGATGAAAATACTTTACTTAAATATATATATATATATATATATATATATATATATATACGTCTTATCTGATCCAAGCTTGGTTTCAGTAGCTTTATATACAGGGTTTTCAAACTTAAGTCGGCACTATTGATAACTTTGTTATTATTAGAGCTACAGGGTTGGTTAAATAGGCAAACTAGTAGCATTTGTTTCTCTCATCACTATGGTGAAAACAGCATAAAAATCGAACATCGCGTTGGCGAGTTATGTCAAATTGGGTATACAATATTCTCAATTTTTTATCTTAAAGTCAAAAATGACAGAACTATTGATGGTTTTTCAAATTGGTTAAAGTGGCTGTGTTACTTATAACTTTGCCTTGCCATAAAGTAGAAAGTAGGAAGAATGCCAGACCCGTGGGTGGTCGAGTAGTAATGCCAAGAAAGTAGTCAAATTTACTAGTTGGAAAACCGTTGGCCGAGGCGGTTTGAATCTTGTTCACGACACTTACAAAAAATTATTACGTGATGGGGATAGATTAACATATAAAATTTACGGTGGCTATATCAAGCAGAAGTGGTAAATGAAATGAAAAAAGAGGAATATCTATGAATTTATTCTGTGAACATTAAAAGAAAAAATTCAAATTAGAATCTCAAAATCGTCACCGTCTTGGTCCAAAGATTTTTGAACCCGCCTGTAAACGCTTTAGTTGCTGTAAACTGTTTACCAGTGAAACTTCAATTTCACATTATAATCCTGATGACATTTATACAACAAACGATTGCAGTTTATAAAATTACAGCCATTTAAACTTATTTGAAAAATCATCAATAGCTCTGTCATTTTTGACTATAGGATAAAAAAATAATTCAGACTTTTTATTTCAATTTACTATCAATTAAGAATATTGTATACAGGGTGTCCCATTTGAAAAAATTTAACAATCTGACATAACTCGCGAACGAGATTTTTATTCTGTTTTCACCATAGTGATGAGAGAAACAAATGCTACTAGTTTGCTTATTTAATCGACCCTGTAGCTCTAATAATAACAAAGTTAGCAATAGTGTCGATTTAAGTTGAAAAACATCCTCAGTTGGGTAAGTATTCAATACAATTCAAAACAAACACATCTTCTTGTCGGAGGTGTTTATATTCCACCAATGAGTACTAATGATAAATATCAAAATACTAACGTTAAATCAAGATTTTACTGACGTAATCATTGCCGGTGATTACAAACCATGCAGATACTTCCTGTGTAGACTATCAAGAAAATTGCGCACTACCAAATTTTTTCAATGCACGTATCATACAGGATTCTTTTTCATCACTTAATCTTTTGCAAAAAAACTATATCTCTAATGGTGACGCTAATTTACTGGATCTTACCTTCTCATCATTTGATTTACTATATTTAGTCCACTCTATAAGTCCCTTACTGCTTGAGAAATCGAATGGTTATCACCCAGCTCTATCATTTTCAATTGGCCAAACCAGTAAACTTGGTCAAGTATCTTTAGATCTACTACGGTAAACGAAACGTATACGAAGTTTGTAACTATTTTAGACAGGGAAATAAGGTGTTTACACCAATAAGACTTATTAGAGAATCGAATTTTCTAAGATGGGTATCTTCTCGATTACGACAAGCTATTGATATAAAAAACTATTACCATGCTCTACACAAACAATTCAAATATCAAAATGATTACATGAAAACTTCTTATGTACAAGCTAAGTCAATTCTTTTTATGCATGTTATTCACGATTTTTGTCGCGTTTTATGTACTCATACTACGGCTGTGAATTTAACACCTTAGATACCTTTGCGCTGTGTAACGAATCTCTGTTAACTAGAAAGATCTTTCAAAGTATTTGCTTAATCGTGTGCACTTTTAAATTATTTAGATAATCGGCCAAGTTCCGGTACCCCACGCAATTTATTGTCAAATTGTTACGGTTCTAAATACTTGAACCTGAACGTAGATCAGAAGCCGTGTTAAAATCGTATGGCGTAGGTTAAAATCTACCGCGCCTACAACGAATTTTCCTATTGGTGAAACGAATTACGGGAAACTTAACGAAACGACGGGTCGACATCTTGAAACTTTCTATTTCCTCTTAGACGATTGACGGTGGTTTATGAAGCAAAAAAAATATAAGTGAAATTTCAACGTGGCTTCAGTAATTGCTCATAATTGAGTGCGAAAGGATAAATCCTATCAATTTATGCCGTAAGTGAGTTTTTTTTGCTATTTCTTTGGTTAATTTAGAGGTTGTATTAATTGTTAATTGCAACGATTGCTTTAGCACGTGTGTTAACCTCACACTTTTACCTTTCTTATTTGAAAAACTCTTGGAAGGTTGAAGGCTATTTTGGAATCTCTCTTTCTATTTTTTTGCTATTTTACAACAGCTGGTGAATGCTGCATATATATTACTTCAAGGGACCCTATTTGTCATCTGTTCTTCAATCTAAACCTCCCCTAAAGGAAGCTCACGTACACGGGGCATTGAACGGTTTGCAAGTCTAGTACTTAAGAAAATGTTTATTTGAGGTGAACTTGACTACCGACGCTCGGTTTCGTTTTCATTGGCTCCATCAGAACCTAGACGCTTTAGGTTAAGGGGGCGACGTTAAAAACAAAAGGCCTTTTGGGTTGACGAGACCTGTTTATCGTGTTTCTTCCGAGTTTAAGTTAGTATTAAGGCACCGTTGTGTAAGTGACGTGTGTACGGCAAGTTTTCGTACGAACCAATCTTAAATTGGTACCCTATCTCTAAATTTTTGATGTAACTATAAAGCTTATCTGAATTTGATACATTAATTACGAGCTTTAATTAAATCGTTGATGCTAACGCCCGTAAAACTTTATGCGACAGTCTCTTTTACTTCTCACACATTCTCCTAGTATTTTTAAGTTGTTATGTGCTATATTTAAATGGCCTATGTGTCTCTCTGATATTGTGTTCGTCTCAACGTGTTAGATATTTTAGTAAAACCTGTTGTACACCTGTTGGTCGGTTTTATTTCTCTCTATTACTCAGCAGGTGGCGCCACGTTACGCAACAGTTTATTTCTTTTCAATTTCCTTAAGGACTCCTTAACTCACAGACGCAGTCGGACACTGTTGTGATAACTCTTACAAATTCGGGATCTTCCAGGAATTTAGTGCGTTAATTCGAGCTCAATAGTATTGTTCTTTTTATCTAGGTTGTACCGCTACAGCCGTCTATTCTTTTATGTATTTATAAACTACAACCGTTACAAAGTACATTCATAACAATATATGAGGACGGGTAAATATAATGAGAAGTATGATGGATTGGTGAGGGAGGGATTACCTAAATACTCGAAAGGAGACATGAATTAAAAAAAGAATTGTGGCGAGGTTTAGATGTGGGAATGAGGAGAGGGAAAATCGGTACTGTTTGGACGACAAGAAGAGGAAGTGTAGAATGTGTGGAAAGGGGTGGGAGAATTTGAATCACTTGAGTAGAGAATGTGAGGAACTAAGGGAAGAGGAAAAACAAATGGAAGAGTTATTACGAGAAGGGGAGAGGGGTTGCGATGGATGGAGGAGGTGAGAAGAAGGAGGGAAATAGTAATAGGATTAGATAGGGTAGGAGAAGGAGAGGGTTAGGGTTTTATATTGTTGTATATTTATGGAATTGAAACCGAATTACTTTTGTAATTTTTTATAGAATTAAACAAAATAAAAATACATACATAACAATGTATGCCATGCGAAACTGTTGAATCGCTTGCAATGAATGATCGGTGCTACGACTGTCAAAATTTCATAGTACATTACGACATTAACTGCTTGTGCCTCAAATCATTACTCGTTTCTTAACTCGCTCTCTTGAGTTATTATTACTTTGTAACTGAATATTGCTATTAACTCTAAACGATATTATACAGGGTGATTTATACCACGAAGCGAAAATGAAAATATGTATTCACAGTTTGAGTCTAAGCAAAAATGCAAAATAATTTTTTTTTCCAATCGCCCTTTGTTTTCGAGATATCGTGGTTCACACTTTTAAAAGACTTGGTCTCAAGTTTCACACAAAAATAATAGTAGGCAATATAAAAACTTCATTTAAAAACCTTGTAACTGTAACACAAAGAAGAACCAATACCTTAACTTACAAAGTATGTTTGAAAAGTTCACCGCCAGCTGCGATGCAAGCCTGGCAACATAAAATCACTGAGTTATAAACTGCAGCAAAGTCTTGTTGATTTTCGCATTTTTTGCTTAGAATCAAACTGTGAACACATATTTTTATTTTTCGCCTCGTGGTATAAATCACCCTGTATATTTGTGTGTCTATGTATTTCTATGTGTGTTGTGATTGAAGTTTAGTTGCTATAATTATATATTTCTACCAACGTACGGTTTGTTTTTTGTATCTACGAGTTCCTAGTTGCTCTAGAAAATCTCTTATACGCAATACTAGGTGGCGCCTTATAAATTCTTCTAAATAAGCCCACGACCACTCCCGTCTAAGAGGAGCTGCCGGCAAGCTTTTCTATCACTGCTATATTAGTTAGTTTGTTTACAAATAAACCGTAAGACATAGAAGAAATACATTCAGTCTTAAATTTCTCCGTCGCCTTATTAATAACCATATAGACTCGTCTTACTTACTGTCCAAAATGTGTTTCAACGTTCCTCGGTTTAACCAGAAAACTTCTTAATGTTTCTTATGACCGTACAAATTATATGTATTATGGCCCATTGTATAATGCAATGCGTCATGCAAATACTTAATAAATTACACGTAGACTTCTTCTTATCTTCTATAGTCTGTATACTATTGGCGCGGAGTAATAAATTATAATTGCTTGAAATAATTCTTTATTTTCTTGTGAAAGCGGTACTTCTACGGTTAAGTAAAAACCAATAAATTCTAACCAAAATACGATTATTGTGCCGCTCATGCAGCATATCGACCCATCTAGGGTCTGAGAACAATAGTTCAATCTGTGTAAACACGTTGCCATCAGCCCAGGTACTGACGAAACGAGAATCATAGCCGTAGATGTGGGTATTATACCAAGAAACGGTGGAATATTGCTGAATTAAATTATTTACTATGAAAAATAGATTCCACAAAGTAAGAATTGAAACAATAAAAGAAACTACATAATAATTCATATCAAGGTAGATTTTACTATTATAGTATATTTACCTACTAAAATATGATTTTTCAAACGTATCAGGTACCTACGCCACTGCAATACGGGAGATTCGATAATTTTGACAGGTTTATTACTCCGCGCCAATAGTATACTAAGTATAGTCTAAATTTTAACCCTATAAACAGTAATACTTAGAATAATCGGAAATTGTTATGTTAATCTAATTACCTTAAGAATTGTTTAAATTAGTTTATCTCTGATAGTATTGTTATTTAAATTTTCTTTTTAGTTGTGTAATACATAATAATCACTTATACTATGTAAATTAAACTGCATGTAAGTGGTACCTCTTTTATAAATAAATAAATAAAATATGGTGGTCAAGATTTGAACCCGCGCCGCGTCTCCGGTGGTAACTAATATCGTACAACAGAGTCAAACCGATCTACGTCAAAGAGACTAATGTTTGTACTTGATTCGGTGCAAGCTTTATTTTCAAGTTTATCACAATAAGTTCTTGTTTGTTTATTAAAATTACTAATTAAAGTTAATATTATCTTATAAGGTTACCGATTTTCTTAAGAATAAATTTCAGATTGCTATAAGTAAGTTATGTTACATAAATTTAAATAATTCACAAACAAATGTTTGAAACTAAAAAAAACTAAAAATTATTCGTAATACAAGATCTTAATTAAAATAACATAACTACAAACTTCGTTACGCTCGATTTCGAGAAAAAATTGAGGACGTCAAAAAAAGTAAGTCAAATTTAATTAGACAAAGCTCCCCACTTGTGTACGTACATAACGAGAAGACGCAAAGAGGAATGCGGCTTCGTAACAGTAAAATAATAAAGATTCAATTGCCGACGTCAATTTATTATTTCCTCACTAATTCCATTGCGATGTTATCCTTTTTCCTTGTTTACATTAATCAGATTTAATTATCAAATGTTTAGCATTTTTAATTAGATCTAATTGAGCGAGTCCGACGTGACTTCAAACGTTAGAAATTAAATCGATTTAATTGGTAATGTTTAGACAAGACGCGGTTTGAAACAGCGTAAAAAAAATAGGTACCATCAGATTAATTACTCAATTTTTCCATATTCGTGTACGTCATTAATATGCAAAGCTGCGATCTTGAGAATCGGTCTAATTTGTTATTTTAAGTTATTACAGTCAGTACTTACAGGTGCTCATATTAAAAAAATTAGTAGCAGTAGCCGTATTATTAATTTTTTTTTACCAAAACTGTCCCTGAAAGTTGATGTTATTTTTTAAATTAATTATCAATTCAAAATCGTTGATCTATTTAGTATTGAACACATTATTACGTGAACAATTGCTAAGTGAAAATTATGGTACAAGTGACGTGTTGACAGGGTATATTTAACAGCACTATTTCAATAAATATGCTGTAATTATAACCTGTTATTAATCGGTTGTGAACGGATTTATAGATATTTAAATTTAAATAGTACTTAACGCAAATTTAATTGAACTGAAATAAGTCCTTCACATGCGTATTATTCCAAAAGAATTTAAAAATGCATTTTATTTAAGTTTTAATGTGAAGTAACTTTTTGTATGAGACGCAAACATATTGAGATGAACGGGTTTTTTATCTATTTTATTTTGTTTAATTATTATACAATTACCTTCAACATCTAAAAATTATTTGATTCTAGATCTCAGGGTTTTTGTTTCACCGAGTAAATATATCAGCATGTAGGTAGTGATCTTTAATTTGAAAATAATAACTAAAAATAATAACCTTTTTTGCTTTTCTTTCAGAGATACTAAATCTTTATGACTCACGATGTGACCATTGGTTAAAATTAAATCGTTAACAACAAGAATTCTTTTATTTACACACATAAAATGGTTATATTCGAACGCAATTATTTTCAAATTTTACTTAAAACTACTTAAACTAATTACAACTGATCACCAACCTGGTCAAAGATGCAGATACCGTATTTAATATTATTTAAATCTTTCGTCTGTCCCCTTTTTTTTTTTAATCAGGATGTTTTATAAAAAATTTTTTTTTAAGAACCAAAAAAAAAAAATTACAAAAACTTCTAATTCATAACACACACTTTTTTTATTTAATTTAATTTAAAAAAATTTTATATTTTTAAATTTTATTTTTTTTTTTTTTTTTTTTTTTTTTATTTTTATTTTTTTGGGGTCAAATTTTAATTTTTTTATATGTAAAGTAAATTGACTTGGTTTACTTTATTCGCATTTTTTTTTTTTGTTTTTTTTGATACCGTAATTTTTAATATTACTTCAATCCTTCGTTTTCGAAACATAAATTATATTTAGATTTAATTTTTTTGGGCAAAAAAAAACTGTTATTATTGCGAACTGTGCCTTCTAGCAATTTTATTTGAAACTGTTGAGTGCCGACGCATACGATATTTGAAAACACTGACATCTGAGTTTGCTGTAATCAGATAACTCATTTATAAAATACTGTCATTTAAATTATTAAACATTGTGAAGCTTCTCATTGTCTTATTAAGGCCAGTACGCCAATGACCCTCAGACAAAACTTATGCCTAATTATTCAAGCTCTCTAATGATGTTGTTAAAGTTATAACTTCAAATAAAAATTTTCGGGAAAATCTTGAATTTTATGCCTCGCCCTGTCAATTGCGCTCCCTTGCGGGGAAATTCGGAACTTTGAAAATCATTTCCAGGATTTTCTCATAGCCGTTTTAGTAATAAATTTTTTTCCCGAATTTCTATACCCAATAGTTTTCGGGATATGGCCGCGTACCAAGCTTAATGAAACAGCCTGTATACAAGGTGATTAATAACAATTGGGACATAGGCTCAGGGCGGGTGATTTAGGCTAAAATAAAACTATAGGACCCAATATTCCTTAATAAACTACTGTTGTAGAAAAAGATACAGAGCGTTAAATTAACTTTTTTTCATTTTTGGTAATAATTTTACTGTAAATTTATCAATTCTTATCAAAATCGGGAGAAAGGCATAACTTTAGACTTTTATAATGAAAAAAAAATGTAGTGTAAGAAATGTAGTGTAACAATAAAGTTTTATTATTATTATTATTATTATTATTATTATTAAAAACATTATTTTATGTACGATTTTACAATTTGTTGTAGGGGGCGCCACGTGAACGATTCCTGATGATGAAATCAACTGGTTACTTTTTTGGAAAAACTTTTTAGTGATTTTAATTAGAGAATATGAAGTAAACATCATTTCTACACAATATTGGTACTCCTGTTTAAATACGATAATTTCATTTGTTTCTGAGAAAAACTCAGTTGAACAATTCATAGTGTCAGAAGGATTTCAAATATTACTTCATTTATGAAGGGTACGTTTTGGACTGTCAGATAATTATGCTTCTTTGTAGATTTCAATAAGAATTTATAAATTTACAGAGAAATTATTAACAAAAATAAAGAAAAAATTTTTTTATCTAATGTCTTGTATTTTTTCCATAGTAATATTTTATTACACCATATTGTGTCTTATGGTCATATTTTGGTCTAAATAACCCGCCCTTAGCCTATGTCCCAATAGTTATCAAATACCTAGAATTTATAATCAGATTATCCTTCTACCTTTCGGTGTAGGATATAAATATTACATTATACAGGGTCCGGCACATCGAACGTGCATTAAAATATGTAATAGATGTTACATAGTCAGCGGTCAAACATTTGTTTTATTGATAACTTCGGTTTGAAAAAAGATAGAAAGTTGCGGTTTGCGTCAACTGTTTAGGAATTTTGTCCTCTATTTAATTGTGTAAAAAGATACATAGGGTGCTGTTTAAAAATCTCATGATAATGCGCAATAATTGTTGTAATGTTAAAGAGCGCCGTCTAGCTATCACGTCAAAATTTATTCGGACTATCTTTATACTGCATATTATTAAGTAAGAAGAGCTTTTTTAAACGATACCTAGTTTGTTCAATTCCGTTAACTTATACCGGAGTTATTTGCATTTAAATAAAAACATGTTTGACGTTCCCCTACCACTACAAACTAAGACAGAGTAAAATACCCTAAACAAAAAAAATCTGAAATTTTGCAGTCTTTACTACGCCAATATTTAAAATATATTTATATTTGCATATTTTTGGAGAAAGAGCCAATTTTATGATCGGTCATAACAGTTTTGCCCCCTAGCGGCCATCTTACAAACTTGAAAATAATTTAGTCGATTTAATTATTAAATATTTTTTTTCAATATTGTCAGATTTATAATTCTCGAGATATAGCCGACGTCCATTCTTAGTTGGCCACCCGGTACAAACTAAAAACTTAATCGTATTTACATATAACCTAGTACTGACAGTTCAATGTGTGCCAACACTCGCCATTTTGTAAAATATTGTTACGTCACATTAAAATGACGACTTCCCTCCGATACATCTTTGCATTTTTAAATACCCAATTGCCATCTTATTCACTCTCTTCTTGCATTTTTTAATTATTTCGTCTATACATATTATACTTAAGCTTCCACCTTGTTTTAGTCCTATATATGTTTTAAATGTTTTCGATATTTTATTATCTCTCACAATTGCGCTTTGGCCGCTTTTGAAGATAATTTGATTCATTTTTATAATCTTCGTGCTTAATTGTCTTTCTTTTAGCAATCTCCACACTGGGCCTCTGGGTATCGCATCAAACGTTTTTTCTAGAACCAAAAATGCCAAATATATTTTTGCGCTTTCTTTTTTATTTGTTTTATTGTAAATATGTGATCCTGTGCGCTTCTTCCTTGTCTGAATCCATTTTGTTCTTCTTCCATTATATCTTCAAATACCATCCTAATTCTTTTCATAGATATACTTACAAGTGTTACTCCTCTATAATATTACACTCTTTTTATCTCCTTTTTTGTGGATTGACACGATTAACGCTGTCGTCCAATCTTTTGGTAGCTCTTCATCTATCCACACTTTATTCTATATACTTAATACTGTATCTCTGCTTTTTGTCGTATACTCTTCATGATTTCCGTCGTTATTCTGTCGCACCCAACCGCTTTTGCCTCTTTTGTTACCACGTCGTTTTCAATTTCATCCTCCTTTTTGGGGATCATTTAGTAATTCTTCAAAGTGTTCTTTCCATTATTTTTATTTCTTCTGTTATAATTTCTCTGCTTTTGCCTTTTATTATTTTCGTGTTCAGTGTTTCCTCTGTTCATAGAATTTTTAATGTTCTATAGAAGAGTTTTTGGTTTTCTTTTGAATCTGTTTCCATGTTTTTTTCCAAAAGTCTTTCATTGGTTTTTTTTGATCAATTGTACAAGTAGTCGTTTCTCGCTTTTGTTTATATTTCTTGTATTTTTCTCCAGTCTTGTCTAATAAGTAACTTTTCCATGTTTTTTCTTCTTCTTAATTTGTATATTAATTTCCTCAGTCTACCATGATGTGTGTTTTTATTATTTTTCTTCCTTGCTTTCACGCATATTCCTTCTGCTGTATGTAGTACATGTTCTTAAAGTATATTTATCCGATTTCAACACTCCTTTCCTCTATTTCGTTTTCGTATCCTTTCAGTTTTTTGCTTATAGTTTCTTTGTATTTATCCGCTAATTCTTTGTATGTATGTATGCATTTATTTGTTCTTTATCTTCCCGTCCGTTAGTATTTTTGTTGTATCTAATTTCTTTCAACTTTGCTCTTCTTTCCTGTGCTTTTGTATCCATATATCTTCTTATCACATCGTTGACTACACTCCTTCTTTCTTCCCTCCTATTTTGCACTTCTTCTCTTGAATATCCCTCTCTTTCATAATATTGTCTTCTTTCTTTTTGTCCTTATCCTATCTTTTGTCTCTTAATTTCTTTATAACATTCTCTCAATATTAAATTTTCCTCCTTTTCATTTATCCTTTCCTCATATTTTAATGCACGCTTTCCCACTTGAATTCTATTTTTTCTAGCTTGACTTCTTTTCAACTATATAACCCGGTGTTTTCTTGTCTAGCATCAACGTCCATTTTCAATACATTTGCTGCACGTTCTCCAATTTTTGAAATTCCTTCCATCCTCATATCTCCGCTCCGTACATCACTACACTTTTTACCATCAAAGGAAAGGAACACGCTGCAGTTACAGCGTGTATTTAACAACAGAAAAACACCAAATACTGCACCAAAAACTGTACTTGGACACGTGTTTCAATAGCTAAGCTATCATCATCAAACACGTGTCCGAGTAAAATTTTTGATGCAGTTTTTGGTGTTTTTCTGTTGCTTCCTACCAATTTTTAAAAATCCATCTCCTTTTTTCTATGTCCTTCCCGAATATTTTCTCTCCCATTTCCCATACCTGCCCTACTACATTATTCCCTTTCTTTGCAAATATTTCCAGACACTTACTCTCGATCTCTTGTTCCTCCAATCCCACTGTATCTTTTTTTTTCTTCCTCTCCTTTTCTGAAAAAACATCATTTTTGTCTGGTCTACATTTATCTGTAAATTCTTCTTTTCCAAATATTTCGTCATTACTTTAATGCCCCCTCCCCTCATTTAATTTTTACTGATAGCTATCGCCACAATTTTGTCTGCATAAGTATTTGTCAACTGCTTTAGAATATATATGTTGTTAATTGTTCTTCTTCCTCTCCTAAAGCCTGCTTGCCAATCTGCTAACATTTTTTCTTTTCTAGTTCTTTTCTAATCTTCTCCTTAATATTTTTGCATAAATCTTATACCTTACGTTAGTTATGCTCACACATCTATAGTTTTTCATCTGTTCTTTATTTCCTCTTTTGTATATCGTGCATATTATTGCTTCTTTCTATTCTGGAGATATCATCTCTTTTCCAGATTTTAGTAAAACTTTCTCCTTTAGTTAAATTCCATTGTTCTCCCTACGTTTCATCCGTTCCTTCTGCCTTTCCTCTTTTTAGTTTTCTTCTACTTCTTCTTTTTTTATTGTATCCTCCCTTTCCCTTCTAGCCTTTCGTCCTTGTTTGCCCTGTTTGAATTTTCTTTTTCCACTTCTAACAATTCAATACAATGTTTCCTCCATTTTTCTTGACTAAATTTGTGCTTCTTTTTTTCTTTATTTCTCCCTTTCTTTAAAAATGTCTATATTTTTCCTCGTTTTCTAATTTTTTATCTTCTTTTCAATTTCTGTTTTATATTCTTCTTTCCTTTTTTCACACTGTTTTTTGTACTTTCTTTTCAATTTTTTGTATTCCTGTATGTGCATAGTCCTTTTATCCAACTTCTCCTACTCCTTCTTAATTATTTTTTGCTCTCTCACATTCTGTATTCTACCAGTTTTTATTCTTTCTGTTTAGTTTTTCTTCATCTTCCATTTTTCATTTATCATTTTTATTTCTTTTCTACACCTGTCGCCGTTTCTTGATATTCTTCCATTTACAATCTATATCTTTCTATACCATCCTCCATCCATATTTTATACTCTCCCCATACTTCTCCTCCTTCTACTAATAATTTGTTGTTTTCCTCAATTTAACAGTACTTCTAAGGGTTGGTGGTCTGATTCCGTCTCGTTTCCTACTTTTATTTTCGTTACTAATTCTCCACTTTCACCCATAAATGTATATTCCCCTTTTCCCGCTTCTTCCATATTTCCATTTAATATTGTCCAATCTCTTTCTTCACACATCTCTAATAATATTCTTCCTTGACCGCTTATCTTCTTATCCCTCGATACTCTTCTCAGATTTCTTCCATTCACCAATATTCCTCCTTCTTTTCTTAGCTTTGCATTAAAATCTCTCTCCATTATTATACTATCTTTGTCTCCTAACATTACTTCTAAATTTCTTCTTGTTTCTATAATATTTTTGCCGTATACGGTTACAATAACATTCTCCTTGTTGCGTATTTATTAATCTTTTTACTATTTCTTGTATTTGTCTTCCTTCCTCCTTCTCATTTTTTCAGTTCTTTTTCACCCCCGTAACTATTTCTCATTTGCCCTACCTTTTTTTCCTTTTTCTTCGGTAATTGGGCTGTCCATTCATAATCTTATGGCATTCCTTTTTAAACTCTTCCCAGTCTCTTCCTTCCAGCTATGTTTCTACTAATCCTACCATCCCAAAATATTTTATATAGTCTCAAAACTCTTTTCTTTTATTTTTATTCCAGCCACACTATAAAAATAAAATTTTACTATCAAATTTTATTTTATTGTTTTATTTTTCTTATCCCCCGTTTCTTCACTTTTGTTATTAAACTCCCCTTCTCCGTTAGTTAGTTTTTGGTCTCCATTTAATTAGCTTTTTTCTTGTTTTCCCTTCTACCCTCATTTTCATAAACCTTACTTTTATTCTTTTCCCACCTCCTTATGTTGGCTTGAATTTCTCTTTCATTCTTTGTCATGCCGTCTATAAATATTCTAGTTCCCATTAGTTTTCTTTTATTTTTCAATATGTTTATTTTGTTTGCAAAATTCCTTACTCTTATCTCTGTCGCTTCCTCTAATTCGGTTTCCATCTCTATTTTATTATTTAACATCTGTTCTACTTGTTTATTTACCTTTCTTTTTTCTCCATTCGCTTCTAGCCCTTTTATCTCTAAATTGTTTTTTCTTTTCCATGATATCTATTCTCTTTTCCAGGCTGTTTATTCTTTCTTCCAAATTCTTAAACTTCTCTTCCCATTTCTCGTTCATTTTGCTAATTTTTACCCTTATTTTGTTTATTTTTTTATTAGTTTTTTCCTGTCCCTCTTTGTTAACCTTATTTTAAATTAAATGTAAAGGTCCATGGTCTTCAACAATACGTAGTCTTCTGCACACATCTTGCATCAAGCCTTGTACCGTTTGTATATTAATTTCCTGAAGTTTACTGAATTGTTGCGCATTTTGGGCTTCCCAGCTTTCATTATATACTTTTCTAGTAAAAAAAGCCCAGAAATCTTCAATTGGCCAAACTTGAGGTAAATTTTGAGGGTTCTCATTTTTCGGCACAACACGTATGTTTTGAGCATTTATTCAATTCTGAGGGTTATGGGCGTAATGACAAGAATCTAATCCTGGAAGTTCCACTAGTATATATCGCGCACCAAACTAAAACCTTATCAGCAAATTTTACTTTTTCTTTGTATTTCACATTCTCTGGACAATTTTCGACATTATCGGTATAAAATCCGTCATTTTCCTTGATTTCGAAATTACTCAGAGTAAAGTACCTTTCGTCATTCATGATTATGACTTTGTCATTTGCAAAATGAATGCGCCTTAAAGCACGGCAACATCCCGGTATTCTAGCCAACTGATTAGGTGTATACTTCGGGCATTTCTTCCTCTTACGATAATTAACACCTTTCGTCTTTAGTTCCCTGGAAACCGTGTCCTTAAAAACTCCGTAACGTCGTGAAAGTTTTCTAAGCAATTCTCCTTTCTTATTCTTGGCGTTTCGGATCAACTGATTTGCTCTCTATGCAATTAACAGTTTAGGTCTTTCACTCTTAGAAAGATTAAGGCATGGTATACCCTGCTCACACTCGGAAATTGCAAAATATTTTGGTTTTTAAAAATTTGAACTATTTCAGCTTTAGGCATCCGCCCAAACAAATTATAAACGCTTTTTCTAAGATCTAATTTATACGACATTACGAAGCAATGAATTTAAAAACTGACCTGTCGTTAGAATGACAGATCAATAAACTACTTTTCTATGCACAGCCAAGCAGATGCTTTGAATTTTTAAAATTATTTTATCATAGTGCCAAAACTTTTGAGACACGTTATATAGTCAATTAAAGATCTTTCATTTCTACTTCTCATCTCTCTTGTGAATTTATTAATTTTTTGTGTGCGAAAAATGTATTCGTTATTATTAAATCATTTACAATGCAAAAATCTAACATTCTTCTTCCATTACTATTTCTAAATGCTTCTCCATATTTTCCTAGTATCTCTTTGTATTTCTCATCACTTTTACCGAATCTGTTACCGCTGTTGAATTCTCCTATTATGTATATTTTTCCGTTTACTTGTCCTATAATTTCTGTTAAATCAAGACCAAACTGCTAATATACGCTCATTGTACTCTTTCCAACCTTTAATTTGATCATCTACATCTTTCTTGATAATACATCCCTCTCCGGCTGCTGCTCTTGTTTCTTTTTCTACTCCATTGTAAATTATTATATTGTTATTTTTTTCCAAATTAATTATAAATTAAAAATTGATCTATCGCTTATTGAACAAGTGAAAGTTATAATACAAGTGACGTGTTGACAGGGTATATTTAACAGCACCATTTCAATAAATATTCTGTAATTACAAAGATATATTGCAAAATTTTTAGCCTACTATAGAACCAAACAAAATTTCAATGTCAAAATATTTTATTACTCAACATATTCCCCTCTTAATTGGATACATTTATTACAGCGAACCTGCAACGTCTCTAGACCTTTCAAAAAAAATTTTTCTTCTTGCTCTGCAAACCAGACCTCCACAGCTTCTATTACCTCCTTGTTGGAAGAAAATGTACGACCTTTTAAACTTTTTTTCAGTTGAGGAAAGAGGTGATAGCCGGACGGAGCCAAATCGGGTGAATAAGGGGGGTTTTCTAGAAATTCAAACCCTAAATCATTTGCATGGCAACATGAGATTTGTGTGCAGGGGCGTTGTCCTGCAGAAACAAAACCACTTTGGATAGCTTTCCGCGTCTTTTCTCTTCAATATTTTTTTGTAGAGTGGTCAGTAATGTCGAATAGTAATCTCCAGTTATTGTTCTACCCTTATCCAAAAAATCAATCATGATTACTCCATGGCAATCCCAAAAAACTGAAGCAAGAACTTTTCCAGCAGATTTTGGACACGAAACTTCTTAGGTCTTGGAGAACCAGAGTGTCGCCGTTCTATCGATTGTTGCTTTGTTTCTAGATCGTAGAAATGTATCCAAGTCTCATCCATAGTAACAATTCGGTTTAAAAAGTCTACATCGTTTTCAAATCGAGCACAGATCGAACGCGATGCTTCTACCCTTGCACGCTTTTGGTCAACATTCAAACATTTGGGGATCCATTTTGCAGCAATTTTTCTCATGTCCAAATTGACGTGAACCATATGATGAACGCGTTCGTATAAAAAATTCAGTGCTTCAGATATTCGTTTTAGCCCAATTCAACGGTCAAATAATAATCTCCAGTTATTGTTCTACCCTTATCCAAAAAATCAATCATGATTACTCCATGGCAATCCCAAAAAACTGAAGCAAGAACTTTTCCAGCAGATTTTTGGACACGAAATTTCTTAGGTCTTGGAGAACCAGAGTGTCGCCATTCCATCGATTGATGCTTTGTTTCTGGATTGTAGAAATGTACCCAAGTCTCATCCATAGTAACAATTCGGTTTAAGAAGTCTACATTGTTTTCAAATCGAGCACAGATCGAACGCGATGCTTCTACCCTTGCACGCTTTTGGTCAACATTCAAACATTTGGGGATCCATTTTGCAGCAATTTTTCTCATGTCCAAATTGACGTGAACCATATGATGAACGCGTTCGTATAAAAAATTCAGTGCTTTAGATATTCGTTTTAGCCCAATTCAACGGTCAAATAATAATCTCCAGTTATTGTTCTACCCTTATCCAAAAATCAATCATGATTACTCCATGGCAATCCCAAAAACTGAAGCAAGAACTTTTCCAGCAGATTTTTGGACACGAAATTTCTTAGGTCTTGGAGAACCAGAGTGTCGCCATTCCATCGATTGATGCTTTGTTTCTAGATCGTAGAAATGTACCCAAGTCTCATCCATAGTAACAATTCGGTTTAAATAGTCTACATCGTTTTCAAATCGAGCACAGATCGAACGCGATGTTTCTACCCTTGCACGCTTTTGGTCAACATTCAAACATTTGGGGATCCATTTTGCAGCAATTTTTCTCATGTCCAAATTGACGTGAACCATATGATGAACGCGTTCGTATAAAGTATTCAGTGCTTCAGATATCCGTTTTAGCCCAATTCAACGGTCTGATAAAATCATGTCATGAACTGCATCAATATTTTCGGGGACTGACACAGAAACTGGCCTTCCCGATCGGTCATCATCTTCAATGAAAAATTTACCTCTTTTGAAGCTTGCATTCCAATTTTTGACGGTCGCATACGAAGGACATTGATCACCAAGGGTATTAAGCATATCTTCGTAAATCTGCTTACCTCTTAACCCTTTTAAATACAAGTACTTGATGATGGCTTGATACTCCAATTTTTCGATTTTCACAATTTCGGTGGACATCTTTTTTCATTTAATTTATTGCGTGACTCTGGTTTACTCTTTTGACGTCAAACTTTACACGGACACTTCTAATAAGTTATTGTTTGTTGCTATGGTAACGCAATATTTTGTTTATGCAAGGAACTGGTCTAGGCTAACAAGATATCAATACATCCTCGTATAACCTGTTATTAATCGGTTGTGGACGAATTTATAGATATTTAAATTTAAATAGTACTTAACGCGAATTTAATTAGACTGAAAAAGTTCTTCACAAGCGTATTATTCCAAAAAATGTAATTTTAGTTTTAATGTGAAGTAACTTCAGTCTCGGTCAATACTTGAATGAGTTACCTATGAGACACAATAACCTCATACTAGTTCTGTTCAAACTTTAGTAATATCAAAAGTTATTAAACTTGTTTGTATTTGTTTACTTCCAAAAAATCTCGGTTAAACATTTACGTAAAAAATACCTTCTAGCCGCAGCCGCAAAAGCAAAGCAAGGATAACCCAAATTGGTTCAGTTAACAAGAACCGTGAAATATTAAGCGTCTTTAATATATAAATTCTTTAACAATTTCGGGCTTAGTTTTCCACCCTTCCTTCTGCACCGCAAATACATTTACAAGCACCTGCGTTCCAATTACCAGTTCGTCTACCTAATCAAAATTGAAACCTAAAAAGAAAACTAACTGAATTTAAAACAATCGCAAATTAAGGAGAAAAAATACAAATTTTTAACGCGACTACCATAAGCTTTTCTTCAAACGAAGTTGAAATCGCAATCAATCTTACTTAAAGCTATTGTAAGGTTGGACAATTAAATAGCAATTTATCAAAACGATCATTGGAGGAAAACTAATTTTTAAAATGTTTCACGATTACGATTTTGTTCCGCATAATTCGTAATCTTATGAATACGTTACACTTTAATTTTCTTGCACCATGTAAGTTAACGTATGGAAATTTTAAGCAAAAATGCATCAAACAGCTTGTTTACGCGATAGGGTGTAAAGACCTCCCCTAAGTGTTTGACAGAAACCGCAAGTAAAACTTATTTGGTTTCCCTATTAAATTTCTTCATTTAATATTAGTTTTATAGCTCACAAAATTTATGGTTATTGGAATTTTTTTCGCATGACTTGAAGTATTTTTCATTTTATTTTTTTTCTTCTTCTGACAACGACTTCATTGTTTAAATACAAATGTTTTTGAAATTTAATAACTTTAACGATCCCCCCTATAAAAATTGAATATGTTTATGATGCCTGTTGCCCGATTCCTTTTATATTAGAAATTATAAAATTATCGTTGTCGTTTAATAATAAAATTAAATTGTTTTATTCGTTTATTACAGAACCTAAATAAGATTTTTGTTGTAAAATTTCTAATGTCGACAACCTTTTGCAAAAACTGTTTTTGACCGTAATATGTATGCAAGGAAAAAACTCTGAATTAAAATCTTAAGCTTTAAATAAATTAGCTGTCGTCCTTTCTCCCTTAACCTCTTTATCTCTTTTCGAATTCTTCGCATCTGTCATTATATTTCCAAACGCTCTCTTTCCTGTACCTGTCCGTATTTGTTCTCGTTTCTTCTGCTGTATTTTCCGGCTTCATCTAGTCCTAACAACTATTTCCAATACAAGGTGATTCAGGTTTTACTGGAATAATTTCAGGTATCGATAGAACTAACTGAAATAATAATAGTCTATATTGTAAGCCATACTCCAAAAACGATTTCGCTTGGAGTAAAATGGCGCCAAAGTTTGAATTCACGGGTCTCTAGTAGATTTGGTGTCAAAGTTTTGAGAGCTGATTTTAAATATATTTGGGGTGCTAAATCCAAATATGGTTTTAGATTTCCACGGTTTTGCATTCGTTGGAAAGGTCTCGGGCTCCGTGAGGTTTATAACAAAGAAAATTTCAACAAAAAAGCGGGAAAATCTTTTTTCACATACAGCGCCATCTCTGATACATAGCATGTACTACAAACCAATATTTTAAATAGATGGCGCCGGTGCGTCGCAATGACAATTAACAAGTCGCAAAGCCAATCGCTTAGTGTTTGCGGGATAAATTTAGAAAATCATTGTTTTTAACATGGGCCGTTATACGTTGCGTGTTCACGAGTTGAGAAACCATCCGCTTTGTTTGTGTTAACGTCAGACCAATAAACAAAAAGTGTGGTTTACCAAAGTGCACTTCAATGAAACGGATAATTTGCGGACACGTATAACGCTTCGATTCAGTATTTACTTTGGATTCACTTTCATTTACTTAGAGAAGTTCAACTAAATAACACTTAATGTTTGTAATCGAAACGAATTCATTACTGTTGTGAAATAAAATAAAATTTTTCCTTTTCAAATATAAAACAAAAAAAAATTTTTCTTCATCTTTTAATCACCAAACGAAATGTTACATAAAACGAAGCCATCTGGTGGCGAAACGGAGTTCGTCGGGTTTACTAGTGAAGCATAAATATACTGATATGGATATATTATATTGAAACAAAAACACAGAACTATAAAAGATATATAATTACAAACTTATTTAACTAAGTGAAAAAACAATAAAACCTTATAGTACAGTTTAACATATCGTCGTCTTGAAGGAGGAGAGAGCTAAGCCACACAATCACTATTTAAAGAAAAACGACATTTAGGTTTCTGCTCTTCACTTAAAAACAGAAGTTAATTCACATCTCTATTGTTCATTTACTGAATGTAATGAAATTTGACAGAGTAGTTCACATACACTTTATGTTGACACTCAATTAAGAAAAAATCAACAAACGTTGTATCGTTATTGATAATTGGGTAATTAGTACTTAGATCACCATCATAACAATTGTAACCATAAGTCAATTGTAATGTGCAAAATTGAAGAGCTAAGTGCGTGAGAATAAAAACCAAATTTTCAAAAACGTATTTATCTATACAGAGTGTCCCACCGGGAACGCCATCGATAAATTATAGAAAAACTGTACATGGGAAAAATTTGAAAATTTGGTAGTATACTAACATCGACGGGGTCAGTTCCGCTAAAATATTTTCAAGATGGTGACACTTTCGGTTATACCGGAAGTATGTGTCAACTTGCTTATTTTAAATAGAACACCCTATATATTATTCTATTTTTGAATTTTGCCCAAAATTCTAGACACATTTTGTGTATAATGTTCTATACCTAAGTCTAACTGTTTTGGACTTATTTTAAATTTTATGTCAAAAATGACGTTTTCAGGCCTAAACAAAATTATAAAATTTTTTATACTAATGCCTTTATTATTTAATTGAAATAGGTTTCTTTGTAGCAGGGGACCTATTTTAGTGGGCTATGTCGATATTTTGATAATAAATTAATATAGGGCGATCAAAAAAAAAATTAAAATTAAATTCAAAAATACGTCAAATTCATTTTTTTTAATGCAAGCACCATGTTTTTATAGATTTATTTTATTTAGCATCAAAAATAAGGTTGACCTTGTACAAGGTTGTCTATTCAAAAAATTCATGGTTTTCGAAATATTGGCAATTTAACTTTGTTTTTGTTGCACAAATGCTATTGTATTTTTTTTTTAATATGAATGATTATTCCTCGTTGACCTAACGTCATGATGGCGTTAGAAAACAATCATCTATCAAGGATATGTCAAACTGTTAAAAATTTTCAATAATCATGCCGGGACGCTTAAATTATACAAACAAAGATTACTTAAATTTATTGATTATTTATGTACAATGTGATAAAGTTATATTAAGAACATGTGTTACAGTTAACTGTACCGACTGTGAGTGTTAAAGTGCATATCGTTACCAAAGCAATAACTTTAAATGCTTGAAACACACGTGTGTCGATAAAGCCAGGTGTTCTTTCGTTGCATGTATAATACTGTACAAGTAATTACTTGGCTTTATCGACACACGTGTGTTTCAAGCATAATAAGTTATCGCTTTGATAACGATATGCACTTTAACACTCACAGTCGGTACAGTTAACTGTTGGCATTTCTTAGTTTAATACCCACAGTTTGACATATCCTTGACAGATGATTGTTTTCTAACCCCAACATGGCCAACTAGAAATAACCATTCATATTAAAAAAATACAATAGCATTTGTGCAACAAAAAAAAAGTTAAATTACCAATATTTCGAAAACCATGAATTTTTTGAATAGACAACCTTGTACAAAGTCGACCTTATTTTTGATGCTAAATAAAATAAAATTATAAAAACATGATGCTTGCATTTAAAAAAATGACTTTTGACTTGTTTTTGAATTTAATTTTAATCCTTTTTTTTGATCGCCCTGTAGTAATTTATTATCAAAATATCGACATAGCCCACTAAAATAGGTCCCCTGCTACAAGAAATCTATTTCAATTAAATAATAAAAACATTAGTATAAGAAAATTTTATAATTTTGTTTAGGCCTGAAAACGTCATTTTTTGACATAAAATTTAAAATAAGTTCAAAACAGTTAGATTTAGGTATAGGACATTATACACAAAATGTGTCTAAAATTTTTGCAAAATTCAAAAATAGAATAATATATAAGGTATTCTATTTACAATGAGCATGTTGACACCTACTTACAGTATAACCGGAAGTGCCACCATCTTGAAAATATTTTAGCGAAACTGCCTCCGTTGGTGTTAGTATACTACCAAATTTTCAAATTTTTCCCATGTACAGTTTTTCTATAATCTATCGATGGCGTTCCCGGTGGCACACCCTGTATATATAAAATTCTCTTGTCACAGTGTTTGTTCTCAAACTTCTCTAAAACGACTCAACCAATTTTAATAAAGTTTTGTATATACAGGGTGTCCCAAAAACATACCGACAAACTTTAAGAGGCGGTAGAGGACATCGAAACAAACATTTTTTCCTTAATAATCATATCCCCACAAATGACCCTTTGTGCAGTAAGAAGTAAAAATAGTTTTATTTTAACAATTTACAAATAATAATAATAATATGTTCCTTAATTTACAATAAGTGTTCAAAATGTTGACCATTTGCTTCAATGCAAAGATTGCACCGTCGAATCATTGACTCGCGAACCCTATTAAATATTCCGGGAATGGCTTCTATTTGTGTGCAACTGGCCATTATTCTTGCTACGAGATCTTGCTCATTACGAATAGGAGTTTCATACACTAAACATTTTAAATAACCCTATCCAATGGGTTCAGATCGGGGGACCGCGCGGGCCAGGGCACGGGACCTGCTCTTCTATTCCATCGGCGAGGAAATTGCTGATCCAAGTACTGACGCACCTTCAATCCATAATGTGGAAGTGCCCCGTCGTGTTGAAACCACATATTCATTCTAATATTTACTAGGACGTTTTCTAACAACAGAGGCAAAACGTTTCGAAGAAAATGGAGATAAATCTCAGCGTTTAACCGATGAGGCAGCAAGTGAACTATTATCCTCAACAGTACCAGCCCATATGTTTACAAAAAATTGTTGCTGGTGTCTTCTAGAAACCACAGCGTAGGTATTTTCATTATGCCAAATGTGTTCGTTTCGGCTATTGAAGTAACCATCGCCTCGTCAGGAAACAGTACAATTTTTCCAAAATCATTTTTGTCGTGACCCAAAAACCAACGACAAAAATCTAAACGATGAGGATATTCATCATGATTTAAAACTTGTACACGTTGTACATGGTAGGGATGGAGGAGTTGCTCACGTAAGATACGATGTACTGTTGACTTCGACGATCTTGTAGAGTTTGCAATTACCCGAACACTTGTAGATTGATTTTCTTCCACCCGGTGTAGAACTCTTTCTTCTAATTCAACCGTACGAGTTGTTCTTGGACGACCACCACCACTAGGACGCTTTAGGTTTGCAGTTTCTCTAAGGCGACGATGAATGGAAGCAAAGGTTGTATGATGAGGTTGTCGGCGTTCCGGATATCTCTGTTCATACAAACGTGCAGCTTCTCTTCCATTACAATATGCTGCACCATAGACAAGGTGCATATCGGAAAGTTCTTCAAATGAGAAATTTATATTTTCCATTTGATATAAAATTCGACTGACATTTAACAATAACAAATTCCACAATTAAAAATCTTTTGATACAAGCTAATTGTCAAAAAGCATACTACAGTAATAATAAAACAGTAGTATTAAAGTAAATCAAGAAATAATTTGGTTACCTGGTCAACACTTGTAAATTGTTAAAATAAAACCATTTTTGTTTCGATGTCCTCTACCACCCCTTAAAGTTTGTCGGTATGTTTTTGGGACACCCTGTATATTCGGTAGATCTGAGAATAGGTTTTTATCTATTTTTTATGCTCATAAGTGCAATTGTTTGATAAATATTAATAATTTATTAATTTTTAATCTCGGTCGATAACTGTGTAAGTGATAATTAATTAGTTATCCCCACCAGCTGATATCATAATCATTCAAATGTAAATAACATATGAGATAAAAAAAAATATTTTACCAGTGTTTGGCCTACGGTCCGCATAGTAACAGCCGGCCCGCCAGCTCTGGCCAATGGGAACGCTTCCTACCCAAGCCACGCCATCGTTACTGACGGGAGAAACTGACAAGTCTCCTGAAAGCGTTCTATAAATATCTTGACAACTCTTGACAACTGGTGTAAATAAGAAGAAATAACAGTTGTTTACTTAACGTATGTACATAAGTTATAGTATTCTGTAAATATTATGACATTGTGTAATTTTACCGGTTTAAAAGGTGAATAAATATGAAAATGTTATAAAATTGTTAAAATACAACAAAAAAGCAAAATTTACCACTTTTTAGGCGTTTTTCGTCGCACAGTGGTGTGCATGTTTCTGAGGAGGTCGAAATCTACTGCTAACAATTCTTTAATTTGCCGTAGCGAAGCGCGGCGGGACAGCTAGTTATATTATATGTATCACTGAATCTACCTTGCAGAATTATTAGCATTGGTACTTTGAGCGCTGTCTAGGCTTTGGTAAAACTAATGATAATTAAGCGGTATTTTATTTGATTTACATAAATATAGCAAATCTTTCAATTTCTTCTTCCCAATTGGGAGACGCGATTAATACAGTTGTCTAACATCATGTACAGTATGTTTCTTACGGGTAGATCTTCTAATGCACAATTGTTTGAATTTACTATCGCTTAACTTAACAATAGTGAATCTTTTCGATACTGCAACCATTTAACATTTAACTACTGCATAGCATTTTCATCTATACTTATGTTTTAATTAGTTATCAACTTTTGGCTGTACGCTTCGAAATTTTGAAATTGTGTGTAGTTCATTTCTCTCACTACATCGGGAGAATTACTCATTTTTGCACCTCTTGCAACTATGTACTACTAGTCTGAAACAAATATTGCTATTTTTCTTCCCCTATTCTCAATGGTAGAATGGACATTGTCACATTCCATTTTGGAATGCACAGACTCCATGAATTTTTGATTGATGACTTTCAAGTTATCCAATACAGACAAAGCTCTCAGAAACATAACAGCTAAAATAGTATTTTGGTTTTGACTAAAAGCAGTGTCCGAATAGAGTGTGACTTCAGAAATTTCTGGAAGTAAATTGGAAAATAACTCCCACAAACATGTTGCCAATTCTGATGAGCCCTTAGTTCCATCAGTTTCATGCCACATATAATTTATCTGCACTTCTATTGGCAAGAGTATATACAGTGAAATGATAGGTTTTGAATTTCTTCTTGTACTACAACTGCCCAATCCCTAGTTGGGGGGTCAGCAAGATTTTTTTTAAATCCATGGTGTATGACCTAAAACTTGATTTCTTATGGGCTTGTTCTTTGTTTTGGCTTTTGTGTTCTTGAGCTCCTCTCTTTCTTAGAAGGTGTAAATCATATTCAACTTGACAATTGAATTTTTTCAAATATTTAAATAATTTTAAAAAAAGGTTAACTTACCTTTTAAATTTTCTTGATAAAAATGTAATGCCACGATGCCATCGTTTCTTACTGCAGCATAAACATTAAATTGCCAAGATTCTTGAAAATTTCGCTCTCTAATAACATGGACATTTGATTCACTCCAATAATGGGAATTTCGCCGATTAAAAATGCCGTTTTTTGTAAATTTGGCTTTGTCTGTCCAAATGATGTTATCAAGAAAAAATTCATTTTCTTGGGACCAGGTTAAAATAAATTCGCTGAAATCCAATGTCCTTAAAAAATCAGTCTCTTTCAGATGGTGAACCATGGAAAATGCATACGGATGAAATTTATGATTGCGTAATATTCTTTAAACTACCGATTTACTTAATCCAGATTCCAATTAAGCTTGTCTTACAGACATTGTTGGATGTGCAGCAAAATAACCCAAAACAGCGATTTCAACATTTTCATCATTAACGACAGGTTTATTTCTCTGTAGGTACATTTGGTTTAACGGATCCAAAGTTTTTGAAGTTTTCTATTATTCGTTTAAGAGCTTTTGGTGATGGTTTCTGTTTTTGCGGGTATCTTGCTGCAAATGTAACACATGTTCTTGATATAACTTTATCACATTGTCCATAAATAATAAATAAATTTAAGTAATCTTCGTTTGTATAATTTAAGCGTCCCGGCATGATTATTGAACATTTTTAATAGTTTGACATATCCTTGACAGATGATTGTTTTCTAACGCCATCATGGCCAACTAGGAATAACCATTCATATTAAAAAAAATACAATAGCATTTGTGCAACAAAAACAAAGTTAAATTGCCAATATTTCGAAAACCATGAATTTTTTGAATAAATAACCTTGTACAAAGTCTACCTTATTTTTGATGCTAAATAAGATGATATTATAAAAACAAGGTGCTTGCATTTAAAAAAAATGACTTTTGACGTGTTTTTGAATTTAATTTTAATCTTTTTTTTATCACCCTGTATTAATTTGTTATTAAAATATTGACATAGTTCATTAAAATAGGTCACCTGCTACAAGGAAACCCATTCCAATTAAATAATGAAGGCATTATTATAGGAAAATTTTATAAATTTATTTAGGCTTGAAAACGTCATTTTTGACATAAAATTCAAAATAAGTTCAAAACAGTTAGACTTAGGTATACAGGGTGTGGCGCGAAGAGTTTTGATTAAAAGTAATGGCGGATAGAGTTATGTTAAAAATCTGAAATTACGAAGTTATAGGTTTTCGATGACGCCGAGTTCAAATATAATATTGTCCTTAATGTGGCACTTCCTGTTATACCGGAAGTAGCGTCAACTTTGTTATTTTAAATGGAACCTAGTATTTTTATTTTATTTTCGGATTTTACCTAAAATTTTAGATTAAATTTGTGAACAATGTCCTATACCAAAAATGAAGTATTTTCGAGATATTTCGATTTTTTTTAAATTTTGAAAAAATCTACATTGAATACCGATATCTCCATTAATTACGAAGCTAGTGACGTGAAATTGTAACTAATAAACAACAAGCGCTTGCCCGTTAACTCCATGTGTTCAACTCATTGATATTTCATACAGAGTGTTTAAAACTTAGCTGCCACCGTGGCCAATTTAAATCATTTATAAGTTGCTTACTCTAAATAGAACACCCTGTATTTTATTACATTTTTCGCTGTATTTTTTAAGCCAATTCGTTTGGTATCAGTATTCCCTATACCTAAATCCAACCAGTTTTGAGATATTTCATTATCTTTGTTAAAACATAACAACACTTGATTATTTCAACATTAGTAAAGGGTAGGCCATGGCTGTCAAAGATTTGATAGTTAGAACGTTAATGTTTATGTTGTTTTGACAGTTTTCTTTACCAGTTTGTATTTCATAGTAAATAATGGCAAATGTAGGGTTTACTAATGATGATTTCCTAAATCTTATTATTATTTACGGCGAGTGTAATAGAATTGTTGAAAGGGCTTGTCGTGTTTTTGCAGAAAGATATCCAAATCGACCAAATGCAACTGGTGATATTGTAAGAAGATTGCTTAAAACTGCCGTCAGTTTGGTCAATTTAAGACACAAATTAATAAAAATAAACCACTAGTGGACAATGACATAAACGAAATTAATGTTTTGGGTTATTTTACGGCCTCTCCAAATGCCTCTATTAGAGATTGTGAAAGAGATCTTACTTTGTCGACTAGAACAATTCATCGCATTTTAAAAAACACAAATGGAAACCATTTTCGTATCATTTGGTGCAGCACTTAAAATTAGATGATCCTCCTCGAAGGGTGCAATTCTGTGAATGGTTTTTAATGAAGACCCAAGAGGATGAAGACTTCATAAAAAAGTTATATGGTGTGATGAAGCAAAGTTTAGCAAAAATGGATTATTTAATCGACATAATTCCCATTTTTGGTCTAATGAAAATCCACATGTTATTAAAGAACGTTCTTTCCAAGATAGTTGGAGTTTTAATGTTTTTGTGCAATAAAAGACGATAAAATTTTAGCAATAAAATTTTATGATGAAAATTTAAACGGTGAAAGATATTGCGACATTTTAGAAGAAGTCATACGACCCACGTTACATACTTTAAGAAATGGAGAGGCGACTTCAGCTTGGTATCAGCCAGATGGAGCACCTCCTCATAACTTTGGGCGTGTTGCTGACCATCTTTACGACATGTTTGATGATAGATGGATTGCCAATCAAGGTCCGTTTCGTTGGCCAACTCGCTCTCCTGATTTGGCTCCTCTAGATTTTGGTATTTGGGGTTACATTAAAAATCAGGTATTTTCCAAACCTGTTACGACAAAGGAAGATATGATGCAAAGAGTCTTACTTGCTTTTAATTCTCTAACACCCGACCATATTTCCAGAATTACAAGACGTAGCTTAATGAAAAGATTCATAAATGTTTAGAAGTAGATGGAGCTAATTTTGAACACTTATTATAAAACTTTATTTGTTTAATATTGCATTTAGTTATTTTTGTTTGTAAGTTATCTAATTAAATTAATACAAAATACCTAGTCAACGTTTTTAATGATATCCATAATTAATAATCCTTTCAGGCTATTGGTTACTTTTCAGAATTATGAAAAAATATCAAAATATCACCTTAAATAATGGAAATCATGGCCTACCCTTTACTAATGTTGAAATAATTAAGTGTTGTTATGTTTTAACAAAGATAATGAAATATCTCAAAACTGGTTGGATTTAGGTATAGAGAATACTGATACCAAATGAATTGGCTTAAAAAAATACAGCGAAAAATGTAATAAAATACAAGGTGTTCTATTTAAAGTAAGCAACTTAGAAATGACTTAAATTGGCCACGGTGGCAGCTAAGTTTTAAACACTCTGTATGAAATATCAATGAGTTGGACACATGGAGTTAACGGGCAAGCGCTTGTTGTTTATTAGTTACAATTTCACGTCACTAGCTTCGTAATTAATGGAGATATCGGTATTCAATGTAGACTAGGATTTTTCAAAATTTAAAAAAAATCGAAATATCTCGAAAATACTTCATTTTTGGTATAGGACATTGTCTAGAATTTTGTACAAAATCCAAAAATGGAATAATATATAGGGTGTTCTATTTAAAATAAAAAGTTGACACCTACTTCCGGTATAACCGGAAGTGCGACCATCTTGAAAATATTTTAACGGAACTGCTCCCGTCGATGTTAGTATACTACCAAATTTTCAAATTTTTCCCATCCACAGTTTTCCTATAATCTATCGATGGCGTTCCTGGTGAGACACCCTGCATAATATAATGAAGAATTCTACCAAATATGTTTAGGATATTGTAATAAGTTTGATTTACAATATTGTGAAAACAATACGTTGTTGATATCGACACGATATGCATATTATGTTATAAGGAAGTGTAATATTGTGATCACAATATATTTCAACATCCATACGATACAGTCATAATCAACATTTAATGTTCCCTGCAATATTTTATTCGATATTCTACAAATATTTAAATACTCATTGTATTTCTACTAGGGTACGTAGGGCTACTGAATTTTAAGAATCAAATTAACGCAAATAATGGCTTGTGTTTTGTAAGATCTGTGGAATTTTGCCGCAAAGCACATACTTGTGGGAATCAACAACGAATGAGCAAAAGTTCAAAGTAACGAGATTTTGTTGCAATTGCACAGCACATATTTACATGTAATTCGAAGAAATTAGAAGATTATGAACGACAAATCAGCCCAGGTGTTGTTCACACGCTCGGTTAATGAAACGGACACTAGCGTGATCGACGCCTAATTTAATGAAATAAAAAGTAATCAACCTGTTTTTAAAATGCCTAAGAATTCAAAATAATTAAACACGTGCCCGATGAGCATTAACCCATATTGTTTACATTCCCTTCCATCATTCAATTGAAACAAATTTATTTTGATTGGATTCAATATGCAAGTCAAATGTTAACGTTTGATTTATTTTTATTGATAGCGAGGGACTCGGTGTTTTTTCTTAGATTCGACTTTCTAGGAACGAACGAGCATTACATTATGCATTACAAACATCTTTTTCAACTATTACATTACCACGGAATGCGCAAATAGACAGAGAAAATATTATCTTAAGACGATAAAGAAATATTTGTATTTGCGACTTCGTACAGAAGCAGCAATCAGTCAAGTGTTCAATTGTTTTGATTATCAGTTTAGTATGTACCGCTCTGTTTGATGATAATCAAAATTATAGCCTTAAGCTGGGCTGGTCCAGTTTTTCAACGATCTACGCTTTCTAGATTATTTAAACTGCACGTCGTCAAGTAGCCGATTTTATTTAATCTGAAGCACAGTAGAGGATAACAGTTATTTAAAGACAGGTTTATAGATCCAGAGCTATAATCGTCCGGATAAAAATGTTGCAAGTGGATGACCACTTAAGTAATGCAAGCATAATTGACAGACAACCG
This sequence comes from Abscondita cerata, assembly GCA_030710515.1. Lineage (NCBI taxonomy): Eukaryota > Metazoa > Arthropoda > Insecta > Coleoptera > Lampyridae > Abscondita > Abscondita cerata. The sequence goes on from JALBCR010001284.1 coordinate 230,054, forward strand.
TCCAGCAACCGATTCCGAACACGTCAAACTAAATAATCTGCAATAATTTTGTGAGCGACTGTTGTTGTGGTCATATCCTGTTTTTAATTGTAATTTTTTTTTGTTTATTTCGATCGTTATACAAACGGTGTTTTATAACGAAAAACGAGTTATTAAGGAAAATTATTGTTTTATATTTTTCTACCGCTACCGTAAAGAAACGACGCCCTAAGCGCCTTACTAAAGATAACCCTCAAAATTATTAGAGCCTTTATATACACCGTAAATCTCGTTAATTGCGTACGTCTTGAAAAAGTTTTTAAAAGTCTCATTCGCGCCGTAAAAACAAAATATACCGACCGCCATGTTGGTTAATCCTTGTTATAAACGGTTAACAGAAATTGAGCCAGTAAATTAAATTAGTACCATATAATCGATTTTAAAACTATTCACGAATCCTTTTTCGTAGAACGTGGTTAATTTGAAACAGAATTTCTTCTATGTAGTATATGTAGGGGCAGAACAAAACATTCGTTTCTTTTTTTAGACATTTTTAATATACAGAACGCCGATTATTGAAATTCCAATATATAACGAAAGCGTATAGGGTTGTCGGACTGAAGATTTAAAATTTACTTTTATATCTATTTAAACTACCTTTTTTTTTATATCAAGCTACATAAATATATCCGTTCTGTTGTATGCGATATTGAGAAATAAAAAGAGTTTCTTGTACGGTGATCGGATGCACTTTTATACCTACAATGCGCTTTTTGTAATAAAATTGAACAAAGTTTATTGTCGAAGCGTTTTGTTATAAATTGCTATATCGTGTACCTACTTTCGTTAGCTTTTCTGAAGTAATAACCTTTGAAAACTTGGTTTGTTCTCTTTGTAGTTACAAAAAGGCAACACTTTTATATCGAAATTGATGCTCTAATTTGTTACACAGTAAAAAATTTGTTGGTAGTTTTAACAAAATTTTAACAAAACATTTAGTTCCAAACGATCCACAGCGAAATTTTTGTTGACTGTTGTGTATTTGTTACCGGACAAACCCGAATTTAGGAAATACTAGAATTTCCTAGCCAGAACTAGAACGACCTAATGCTTGTAGGACGTTCTAGTATTTCCTAGGCCATACACGAAATGCCGAGTAGAACTAAATTAGGTACCTGAATTTCTAGTTTTGTCTAGGACAAACCAGAAACAGGAAACAACAAATTCTAAGGCATAGGGCAAACCCAAAGAGTGAATTTGATAAGTTACAATACTTTTTATGGCAAGTAAATGTTTGTATTTTAGGCAAATAAAAGGTTAAAAATTAAAAACACCATTACGAACATATTGATTTTATTAATACAGAGGAAATGTCACCAATAAAAACTAAGACAACACAAAAGCTAAACTAACTATAACTTATTATTGGCTAAAAAATATTTTAACATTTGATTGGTTCAAGTCCTAAAAGCTGATAAATTGTAGTAAACTGAATAACAAAGCTATGGTTAGTAGGTAATTGATATTATTTTTTTTAATTATTAATCAAACGTACCTCAACATTTTTTAATTATAATTATTTATTTTTGCAAGGAAGGCTTTTGTGGCACTTCGAATTACATAAAATATTATTCTTTTTTACAAGCATAATTTAGACGCACAGTGCTTTGTACACTGACAGCGAGTATAACCCTGTGTACTTCCACTAGCGCCAGTAGCAGCTGTTCTTAGCGAAATTTTTTTTTCTTTGGGAATATCGTCTATCGAAAGAAACTTCTGCTGACAGATATCGAACTCTGAACGAGAATATAAAGTTTGCAAATGCCATTTTTGTACCTAGCTGGTACAAGTTGTCTTGGTTAATGCTCAACACGACCGTCATAATATTTCGGAGACTTCCTCTTGCTCGATCGACGTCAGGTATGGATACTGTTACATTGTCACCAATTATTGCTGCTGGGTGGCTCCTATCACTAATTTGCTTCATTCTATTTGCTTGTGTTTGCAAGGACATAGCAGCAGATGTTCTCAATTTCTCAAATTTTTCCCCAAAATGTTGCTGTTGTCTTCTGGAAACTCGTGATTTTCCTCTGTCTCAACGGTATCTGGATTTTCATATACCTCAGCGTCTATCTCTGTGTTTTCGCCAACAACAGTAAACCTTTCCTCCATATCTTCCTCAGAAACAACATTGGCGTTGTTTAAAGACAATCCGACCCTAGGTTCGATTCCGAACATTGCCTTGTAGGGTGACATTTTAATTCCCGCATGGAGTGCACGATTTTTCATAAACTGTACAAATTTGATCCCCTCGGACCATTGTTGGGTGTCATTATCCTTAAGCCAAGTAGCGAGCATATTTTCCACATCCTGATTTGCTCTTTCAACTGAGCCTTGACTTTGACTGTGGCGTGGTCGGCCATGAACCAGTTTTAGTTCAGGCCAAAGCAACTTCAATTCCTCAATGACTCTGTTAGCAAATTATCTTCCATTATCTGACTGAAAAATGCAAGGTGCTCCAAAGGTAGTAAAAATATCAAGCATACGATATGAAACTTCTTCGGCAGTTTTACTTTTTAAAGCACGCAAAAGGCAAAATTTTGTTAGGTGGTCTTGGTAGACCAAAATAAACTTAAAATCGCGATCAGATTGGCTTTGCATGTCTATTAAATCAACTTGTGCACGACTGTTTAATTGAGAATGTAAAATCGGTTTCGAAACGTATCCTTTCTTCTTTTGGACTTTTTAGTTGACAGTTTTCACATAGCGATAAATACAAGTTAATCATCGACTTAGTGATATTGGCGTATTTTTTGCTGTTTCAAATAACATTCTGTCTCTGCCACCATGACCAACAGCACGATGAGCATCATCAAGAGCATCAAAAACTTCATCAATAGGCAGGTAATATCGAACGTCACCTTCGGATTTACCAGATATTAGTTTTTTAAACCATGAACCTCGATGACATCAAAACGCTTAATTCTGCGGTATTGCAAAGGTGTTTTTCGAGTACTTGCTTTGTCAACCATCACCTAGAAATAGAAACCGTTCAAAAGTAAAACTAAATTAAATAAAACAGTAGCTGTAGAGTCTTAAAAGTTACATTTTACTAAACTAACACAAGAATCTTCACGCTCAAAACTGACCAACAGTGTTATTAGTTAGAAAACAGCTGAACGTATTGAACTCCAATTTGGTACCTACACTTTAGAAACGACACCAGCGCGACGTGCAATAGTAAAATGACAATATCTTAATATATGATAGTCGAACAAGTAACCTTTTTTGTTTCAAAATAATGAAATTTTTATTATTTACCATTAAAATGTAAATAAAGACAGGGAAATAAAAATTACTTGAAATTTAAACTGTGTAACTAGCGCCCTTTAGGTGTATCATAGAAAATTATGATATTCGTGTTTATCACCCTTAAAAACTAAACCGTACCAAGTTTGAGATCAATACGTTCAGCTGTTTTCTAACTACTACAGATTTTCAAAAATAAAATGTATCTCGTTTGCTGTTAACATTTTACTAGGACATGTTGAGGTTAAACGACCTATTTTACACTTCCTTCTTCATTTGCCGTATTGTCTATTGATTATAGGACACCCTATACGTATACCTGCCAATAAATTAATAAATGTAATCTTACCCCGTCAATTAAGTTTTGGTATTGTTCTCGCGATACGACGTGAAAATGCGATTCCTTCGCATCCACCTTCTCAATCTCGTCGAGACATTTTTCTTTCTTGGATGCATTCATATTATTAACAATGTTGTTACGTTATCTAAACAAAGTCACACTAAGAACTGAAAGCGAATCAAAGCGTACATCGGTTTTGTATACAAGTCTTGACAGGCAGAAGACACCTGCAAGGATGTCGTCGGTACTGCTAACACGAATTTGTTTCCTGTTTCGGGTTCGTCCTAGGCCAAACTGGAAATTCCGGAAACCGATTTATTTGTACTCGGCATTTTGCGTATGGCCTAGGAAATATTAGAACGTCCTACAAGCATTAGGACGTTCTAGTTCTGACTAGGAAATTCTAGTATTTCCTAAATTCGGGTTTGTCCGGTAACATATTCAATAAATTGACATCCTATTGAATGGTAAATATTTATTAATACTAGACGATAACCACCTAGTGCTTACAACAACACTAAAAGATGGACTTAGACGACCGTGTCTCTTGTGCCGTTCGCTTAAGCACAATAATGGCTTCATTGCCAACTTAAAAGCGTGCAACTAAAAACTTAATTTCATAACATTCTCCCTTACTTAACTAAAGATTTAATCAGTATAAGATTGTGGCAATTAGACAACGGATCAGATGAAAATATTACATAAATAAAAATTAGCTTGGTTTGAAAAATATTTTCATGGGTTTGAGTCCACAAAATCCAGTTTAACCAGTAGTGGAGTTAAGTAAGATTACTGTTCACTATAGACCAAAGTGAAGAACGACTTTCGCTAGGAATAGCAAAAAGGTACTGATTGAGTAAAACATAGGATAACTCAATTTATTTGCCGCATACTTTGAACTTAAAAATTATCTCATATCAATCATTAGGAGGTGAGAGAGTAGACAAGTATAGATACTTAGGTTACAACATCAGATATGACAACAAAGATGGAGACTATATAAAAGAGATGAAAATGAAAGGAAATAGAATAGTAGGACAAGTATGGGGTTAGGGGGAAAGGATATTTGGTAAAGATATAGAAAATGAGATGGATGTTTAAAAAGTTGGTAGAAGTGTGGTACTGTATGGAGTGAAGATTTGGGGTTGGAGGGAATGGCAAGAGCTGGAAAAGATACAGGAGAAATACTGGAGGTGGACGTTAGGACTAGAGAAAGAGACACCGGGGGTATATAGTGGAAGAAGAGCTAGAAATAGAAAAGAATAAGGATACAAGCAGGAAGAATTGCAGTAAGGTATGAAGAAAAAAATGGGAAGTAGGAAGGAAAATGAAATACTATATAAATGTTGGAAAGAGATCGAGGCACAGAAGGTAAAACATGGGGAAGAAGAAAGAAGAAAATACTATGAAAGAGTGGGATACGAGAGAAGAGATAAAGAGATTAAGGGGGAGAAAATGGAAGAGGAAATAATTTTAAGAGATAAAGATACTCAGAAGCAGGAAAGAAGGGCAAAAATAAAGGAAGGAAAATATAACGAGAAATACATAAAAATAATGACAGACAAGACACCAAAGTACACTCATGAAATTTAAAACTTGGACACCACAATTTCTGTAAACAAAAGTTTGCACATTGTGAAGCGGGCTTAAGGGTATCATTTACAATTCTAACAGCAGGTAGTCTCAGCAGGGGTTATCTTATAGAAGGACTGTAGAATGAATCATTACACTAAGCACGTTTTAGAAAATAGGTAATTTACGTTGCTTACTTAATTTTTTCTTTAAAGAATATATTTGAAGGTATCGCTAATTAAACACCATAGCTCGATTAATTATCGAATCAAAATTTTGTTTAGGAAATGTTTACAAAATAAAATTAGAAATAATTTTGATTTAAAAACGTCTACAAGCAATAACTTTTAAATTAAATCAAAAACTAAACATGGTTATTTGGGTTGACTGATTATTACTTATTTTTAAATAAATCTAACCTACTAATTATTGTAAGTTATTAAAAAAAATCATTAAACTCTCTATTCATAATATTTAGTCCTTACAAAATGTATATTTTATGACGTTTCATTTTTTCTGTAGTTAATATAAAAAGTGAAAATAAAAACTAAGGCAATTCTTATTGTCAACGTATATATTTAGTTTTTGACAAGAATTTATTACATAATTATAATTAAGATACCAAGTTATAGTTTAAAATTAAATGAAAACTTTTTTTTAAATAAAGGTATTACTATATAAATAAATATAAGAAATCAATAATGGGTGTGACCTCCATTATTATTGATACATTCTTGGAGGAGTCTGCTCATTGACGCTATCAAGGTATCAATATAATTAATATTAATCGTTTCCCATGCGGTATCAATGGCTGCAATTAGTGCATTACGGTTTACTGGTATAAAATTTGGCCCTTGTTGTCTTCGGATAACAGCAAGTATTCGAGCCCAAACATTTTTGATAATGTTAAAATCTGGGCTTTTTGATGGCCAGGGTAACAGCTCCAAGTTATTTTCTCGTAAGATTATTATCTTCCGGGTTAAGCCGTGTTCGTCCTTCTTTCCTACGTTCTCTGCTTGACGATTAAGCAATACGTGGAAACTAACTCTTCACAAAAACAAAGAAAACAAATGTCGCCTCAAAATTAGTCGATACCAAACAGAAGATCAACCAACCATCGAAAACCAACCACCCGTCACTGATCGACATTAACCAACAGTAACGGAACATAGGTATATAACGAGGAGCAGAAAACAACAACATCAGTCTTTAGAGTAACTTCTGAAGAAGCTAACAGCATGGTTAGCGAAACGTCAAACAGAGAACGTAGGAAAGAAGGACGAACACGGCTTAACCCGGAAGATAATAATCTTAGTGACAACAGCCGCGAAAGCTTACATTCATACATTATTTTCTCGTATCCAATTGCGCACAACCCGCGAAGTATGAATAGGGGCGTTGTCCTGCTGTTAGAATTGTAAATTATACCCTTAAGCCCGCTTCACAATGTGCAAACTTTTTGTTTACAGAAATTGTGGTGTCCAAGTTTTATATTTCATGAGTGTACATAACAGAAGGAAAAGGAATGAATAAAATAAGAATGATTGCAAGGTTCAGAATGGGTAATGAAGAAAATGAAAATAAATATTGGATGAGTGATGAGGAGAAATTATGCAGGTTGTGTGGGGATGAATGGGAAACAAGACACGAGGAAAAGGAATAGAAGTTACTACTAGGAGAGAAAGGGGAAGGAAAACAATGGATGAGGGAAGTGTTGGAGAGGAGGAAAGTGATGGAGGAGAGGAAAGAAAAATACTGAAAGCTTAGAGAAGAGAGGGATGGACAGTTGAAGAGGAAACAGGAATTAGTTATTCAAAGAGGTGGACTTTAGATAATAAAAAGACCAGGATACCTAATAATTTAAACAGGAAATAGAGCATTGAAACAGAAGGAAAACGATGGAAAATAGAAAAAGAATAAAATGCTGTACATATGTTAGAAAGAGATAGAGGAACAAAAAGTGAAAAAAGGTAAAGAAGATAGGAAAGCATATTATCAAAGAGGAGGATACAAGAAAAAAAAAAAAAAGGTAATAGGTGAAGGAAGAAAGATGAAAGAAGAGATAGTAAAAAAAAGACAAACATAAGCAGGTGCAGGAGAGAAGAACGAAGATTTGACAAGGAAGATATAACGACAAATACAACGATTTAATAATGGATGGAATCAAATATGGATACAAAGAAAATGATTGTTAAGGTTTTTAGTTAAATTTCGTATTTAGTTTTAAGTTTAAAAAGTTTGTGAAAGAACCGAATCACTTTGTTATTTTAAAAGATAAATAAATTTGATTTGATTTGATTGTATCATTAGTGTCGAACCAAATATTTTTTTGTAGATAGTTGTTACCCACCAATAGGATTAACTTTGAATAATTGTAAACATTTCAGTTTTCTCACTCCTGATGAGACCCAAATGACAAAATAGCTGTTGCACTGATTCTTGGTGTTTGCTCAAATTTGACAAATGTCTTCGATAATTTACAGTAGACGATTTGATATCGTTTTAAAAATTAGCATTTCATTACCGATAAAATAGAAAGATCGACATACACTAATAGTCGGTAATTTAGAAATAGAAAGTGGTAATCAAATCAAATCAAATTTATTTGTTTCCATTAAATTAACAAATGAAAACGCTTAGAGCAATCTCCGGAAAAACAAGAGTAGTCAGAGTATGAAATGATGAAACACGATGCATATGCAATGTTGAAGTTATTGTTTGCTGAACGAATGGAGTCCTACAGACTAGCAAAAATCGCTAGTGAAAAGGAGAGAGGATTCGGTTCTTTTACAGAACTTACAAAACTTGACATATTAAAGAAATTAATAAAATAAACATTAAAATGTCAATTCCCCCTCTTTTCACTTTTTATAACTTTTCTTTTTGTTCTAGACAACTTCTTCTTTCTTCCACTACTACTCGAATATGTCCCTTTCCCATTCCCCCAAACAGTGTCTATCATCCTTATTATTCTATTCCTATTTTGCTGCACCGTTCTCTTCATCCGTTCTCCAACACGTATTCACAGAGATACATTTCTAGGTTTTGAGATATTCGACTTCCCATTAACAATATTTTGTTGAGAACCCAAGTTAGAATGCGTAAGCTCAGATTCACTTGATGCACTAGCTGCGTGATTCTGCTCTGGTTCATTGGATGTACTTACATTAAAACTTATGTTTGGAATAGGTACAAGATCAATTAGAACTTATTTTTGGAGTAGGTACAGGATCATTCAGTGGTTCATTATCATTGACTATATCAACTTCTACTTGACAGCCATTCCATGTAATGAGAGAAATTACGTAAAAAAATTAAATTAACACAATTGAAAATTTAACGAAGGAAGTAAGGAAACTGACAATTGAAGTTTCATAATCCAAAAGTTTTTTTTTTGAGTCCAAATTGTGCATTTTACTATTAGTATTGTTCAGGCGTTTTGAATTGAACCGCGAACGTGATATCACTTATGTCATGTTGGATGCATTGTAACTTAGGCGGGAACGCCGCAAAGTAAACAAAAACAAACGCTAGTGAAGCAGTCACATGTCCTTTTTGGCTGCAATTATTTATGAAAATATTGGTTATTGAATAATTGTTACGGGGAAGTTGGTAGGTTCAAGATGTGGGGTCCGTGACGAAAAAGGTTGAAAAGTTAATTAACTACTTCATTGAAAACAAATCTTATTCATACGGTCTTTATAAATAAAACAATCTATCGGTCATTTAATTTGTAAAGTAATATTTTTTGAGGAATCGGTGTCACGGACCTCATATGTCACGGACGTCACATTTTGACCGAGTCAGGATTTGCATTTAGAACAGAACTATTATATATTTTGTTATTTTTTTCTTTACGTCTTTATTGTGCTTAAAAGCATCCCTGTATGTTTTAGAAATGGAGAGAGCAACAAGTTCTAAAGACAGAATGAAAAAATGCAGAGGAAAGAAGAGAGCTGACTCAAAAAATGGGAAGAGCACTTAAAAAAGAACAGGGACAGAACAAAAATTACCGGCAAAAGTTAAAACAGGAATTAAATAATAAACCTGACAAACTGAAGGAAAGCGGGGAGGATCATGCCAAATCTATGCGGCTTTGGAGAGAGAGGGCAAAAAGAAATTAGCAAGAAAAGGGGGGAAGGTCAGGGGTCTGCAAGTGTGGTTTTACCATTAGGGTCGTATTCATCGCGCAAAACTTTTGGGAAGGCATTATTAAAACACGCAAATCCTTGCCTGTGAGCCCCAAATAAAAAAAAGCTGTTGTGCGTTTAGGATATTTTTCCGGAATTCAAAAAAATAGCAACTGTGCACAGAAGATTATCACGGTCTCTTTCAGAGGAGACCGCACATAATATTATTGATTTTTATGAAAGTGATAATATAAGTAGGCAGGTGCCCGAAAAAATATAAAATTAATGGGAAACGGGTACAAAAGCAAAAAAGGTTCATGCTGATGAACATATCAGAAGCGTTTGAAGTCTTCAAAGAGGATAACATTGCGATTTCAGTTCAGAAGTCAAAATTCTATGAATTGTGACCTCCACACGTAGTACCAGTGACAGAAACACCTCACAACGTTTGTGTCTGCGCAAAACATGCCAATTTCTTGTTTTTGTTAGAAGCCCTCTCGTCGTACATGAACTTAAAGAAAATTACTTTCCAAGCATTGCTGGAAAATATGTGCTGCGGAATAAAAAATGAGAAATGCATGAAAAGCGAGGGTAAGAAATGTAAGCATGATTGTGGGAACTATTCTAAGATGACTAAATGGAAAAAAATGGCAGAAGAAGGAGACATTACAAGTCTATGAACAGGCAACCACAATAGAGGTGTCACTTGAGAAGTTCAAACTACATTTTTTTGTGAAGAGGCGGCAATCAGCATACTTCAAAGAACTGAAAAAAAAAACAATAGAAAAAAAAACAGCTGTATTGCAAATGGATTTTGCTGAAATTATAGCTTCGTATCTCAAGATGAAATTCAAAGTGCTCATTGGCAGCACAACCAAGTGACTATCTTTACATGCTGTGTTTGGCTTAAGGATGAAAACAAAATCGTATGTGGTAATAAGTGATGATCTTTCACATTCGAAACAATCTGCTAGGTTATTTTTGAAGCGGATTGTTACTGATTTAAAACGGGATCACAACATTGAAATTTTGCACATCTTCTAAGATAATTGTTCCTCTCAATTTAGGAGTCTACAATTTATACCAACTGGCCGATGACCTAGGCGTGAAATTCGTGGAGTAGAATACATTTGCAGCGGGACATGGAAAAGGAGCCGTTGACGCTATTGGAGGTCAGTGTAAAAGACTTGTATGGTATGCCGTGAAGGCAATACGCGTTATTGTTGGAAATGCCGTCAAATTCTTTAATTTTCTCCAAAATGAGACCAAAAAAATCAACCCACTATTTTTTTCAAAGAAAAATGTTGATAAGAAAGCATTTTTCTTGATGAACGTTGGGCAAATGTCAATGACTTAAAAGGAATACAAAAGTATTATTCTTTTAAAAAATTAAACAACACATATAATTGGTGATTCAAAAAGACGTTGCATTTTGAATATTCGAAAAAATGTTCTTTTTGTTGAGAATTCCGACAATCGTTTGTATCAGTGTGTAGTCGAAATATCGCCGTTAAACATGAAAAATAATGTCGGTTAAATGGCCGCCCCGGCTGCTTTGCAACACCGCAATCGTGATTTTGCATCACGTTTCCGCAAAGTGCCGGCCCAATTTCGCCAATAGCTCCACGAATATTCTCTTCCCGGTTTTCCAGCGATTGAGGATTGTCAGCATACACTTTTGCCCCACAGGACGACGTCAAATCGCACGATCTTGGCGGCCAATTCACCGGCGTCTTTTGCCTAATTAAACGGTTCGGAAATTGCCGCTCCAGCATTTGGATAGTAACGCGGGCCGTATGGCTCGTAGCCCCATCCTGTTGAAACCAGATGTCATCGTCGACCATTTCATCAATTATTGGAAAGAAATAATCTTCCAACATCGTCCGGTATAGCTCGTCATTGATTGCAACGCAATTGTCGTCCTCATATCTGAAGATGTGCGGCCCTATCACACCTTTGCTCCATAGTCCGCACTAAACTGTGAGTCTTTTGGGATGCATTGCTCTTGGGTTCTCCGTACCCCAAATACGGCAATTCTGTTTATTAACATAGCCTTCAATCTCAAAATGCGCTTCATCTGAAAAGATGATTTTCGATGGAAAATTGGCATCTTCAGCAATCTTGTTTAGAACCCAATTGACGAACTCGCGACGTTAACCGTAATCAGCTGCTTTTATTTCCTGTATTAATTGAAGTTTGTATGCATGACAATGTAGGTCTTTTGTCAAAATACGCTGTACAGTCGAACAGGATAAGTTTAATTGTTGTGATCTGCGTCGGATTGAAATGTTGTGATCAGCCTCCAAACTTTCACTGACTGAAACAATATTGTTGTTTGACGGGCCGTACACGCGTTGATGATTTATGATCACAAACTGAACCAAATCGCTTGAATTTGTCGATTACATTTTGCACAGCAGTGCGCGAAAGCGCGTTATTTATACCACACAACGTGCGAATTTTTCGCATTGTTGTCAAAATGATTTCACCATTTTCGAAGTACGTCTTCAGGAAAAGGACGCGGTGTTCGACCGAATACCTCTGCATTCTTGAACGACTGTGTGTTTACTAAACAAATGCCAAATATAAACCTAATTAGTCAAAAATGGCGAAAAAAGCGCGATTGTCAAAATGCAACGTCTTGTTGAATCACCCATTATATCCGCGGCAATAACTTCAAAAAGCTCTCCAACTGTGGTTCAAATGCGACCAGGACCTCTTAATGAGATATGAACAAGTTTACAGCTATGTGGTAGAAGAAACTTCACCGACTGAACTAATTCTCAGTCAATGTTTACAAGAAGCTTCCAATATGGAAAACATCAAACCCAACACCAGTGTTTTGGTGCAGCTGGAAAGCAAAGGTCGTAGAAAAAATATTAATTTTCGATATGTTGCCATTTGGCAAAGTGGAGTTGATGAAGATGGGAAAATTCTAGTCATGTTTGCCAAGATGATTGGTGACAACAATAAGAAGTTCCTGATTAATAAAAAGGATGAGAAGTTCATAAAATTGAAGCAGGTGGTGAGTTTACTAGCGCAACCTGTAATGAAAATTATTGGCAACACCACTTCAGCTCAGCTGTGAATGTTCTGGAAAAAGTTCAATTTTTTTTAATAATTGTTTCATTACTTACGACGAACTTTTAATCTCTATAGTTATTACATACAAAAAAAAATTAAATTAGAGCTATAACAAGCAAAGAATCAACTCGTTATCACTAATTTACGGTCCTAAATAATGTGAAGTCCGTGACACTGGTATTTTGCAAGTATTTGAAGAAATACATAATTAAACCAAAATATTTCTGTCAGAGATTGTTCTTTGATCTATTGTCTGTGAAATATAGACAAATCAGAATTTTAGCGTCACAGGCAGATTTGAATTTTGCTTTGATAGTTGAGCATACGAGATGTGAGGGAGATATTCAAGTGAGATCCGTGACAGCCATTTGTCACAATAGTTCATAAACCATTCCATTATGTTGCTCATAAAAAAGTTTAAGAACTGTAAAGTTTTCGGTACTACAGTCTTATTGCCTAATAATATGCACTTCTGTTCCATCGATAACTCATTACGTTTCTTATAATATGATTTTAGGTTTTCTTCAATCACCAAACTTGGCTAACCTGACAAAATGAAGTCCTTCACTTTAAGTAATGTTAAATCTCTATCTAATTCTTTTTTTATGTCATTCCAATTCAAAGGTATTTTTTCAACTAAGTTGAAAGAATCAAGAAAATCTGAGACTTCAGTTTGCGAGTTTTTGGGTAGACGTAATAAACCATCTGCATTACATATGGATTTGCTTTTTTTTATTAAATATCGTATTGATAACCCGATAATGAAAGAGCCCACCTAGTAATTCTTGCTGCTGCCGTGGTAGGTATACTTTTGTTTTTTTCCCAAAGTAAACCGTAACGGTTGATGATCAGTAATAAGCGTAAACTTTTGACCACATAAATATTTACGAAACTTTTTTAAGGCGAACATTAGGGCTAACGCTTCACGTTCTAGATTACTATATTTTTGTTCGGTTTTAGAAAGTGTACTAAACGCAAACAGCACAGGTTTATCTTCACTTTCAATCTCATGGCTTAACACTGCACCCTCACCGTAGCCGCTCGAATCGCACGTGACGAAAATAGGAAGCTTAGAATTATAATGGGTTAAGACTCTATTGGAAGTCAATAGTTCTTTGCTTAACTGAAAAGTCTCTTCACATTCATCTGACCTATTCTCACTAAACTTAGGCCGAAATCGAGAAACGTCACTCATCGAAATAGAGTAAAGGCAACACACAAATTAAGTGACTTCCCATTTGCAAATTGATAGAGTTCTTGATTTGAGCCTTAATACCTGACTTACAAGGATCGTATAATGGTTTCAATTTAGATGAAAGCATGGGAATAAATTTAATGTAGTAATTTAGAAGTCCTAGATACGATTTTAGTTCAGTTAAAATTTTAGGAGATGACACCGACTTGATAGCTATAATATTTCTTCTGTGGGGTGAATAACTTCACTGTCAATTAAATGACCAAAAAATTCAACACTAGTATGGAAAGATTTACATTTGCTTTTGTTGACTTTAACGTGATATTCTTTTAATCTTTTGAAAACATTTCTAACATTTTTATAACATTCCAACAGGGAGCGACCAAACATTAAAATATCATCAAGATAGCATTTTGTGTCCTTTAAACCTGATAAAATGGTATCCATAACCGCTTGAAACATTCCAAGAGCTGAACTTACACCATAAGTTAGTCTGGTATAAGCAAAAAGTCCTAAGTGTGTATTAATGACCATTAGTTCTTGTGATTTTTTACTTAATTCAAGTTGATGATACGCACCTCTCAAATCAATGACAGAAAAATACATATTACCAGATAGACTCGCAAAGATGTCATCTGGATTTGGCAATGTATAATGATCTGCGTCTAAAGCCTGATTTAACGTTTTTTTAAAGTCAGCACAAATTCTAAGTTCAGAGACTAAAACGATTGGACTTGCCCAATTACTGTGCTAACTTTTTTTAAAGTACCTGAATCTATCATTTTTTTAATTTCTGTTTTAACTTTTTCTTTCAAAGCATAAGGTACATCGTATGCTCGATGAAATACTGGTTGGGAACCCTCTTTAATCTTTAATTCAATTTGAAAGCTTTTAATATAAGAATTTGAATTATCAAAAACTTCTTTATACTGATTTTTTATTTTTGACACAAATGTCAAAATTTCCGCTTCATTACTGACCATATTTAATACTTCCTGTATTTCACTACTGACGTTTTTTGGTATCACCGACCCTGGCATAACAGCAATACTCGACTTTTCGGAATTAGTTTGACACTTGCTTAATACATAATTTTTTTCTCTAATCAAGATTTAACACGTTTAACCAATTTTGGCCTAATATTGCCGAAAACCTATGTTTAGAATCCAAGATTACTAATGGTACACAATCTTATTTCTATGCTTGACAAAAACATCAGTTTCACCTAATATTGTGATACCTTGACCTGTTAATACTCTTAGATCGTAATTTACAGGATACAAATTTAAATCTGACAAATGTTTGTTAAAATCTTTAACATGCATTACTGACCGACAGGGACCATTATTAATTTCAAAAACAATTTCTTTACCTTTAACTTCCAAAGACGCATGTTCTGGTTTTTCTTTTCTACTCTGTAAAGATAACAGACACCCTAAGACTAGCGAATTATCTTCTTCTTTATTTGACGACTCTGATTCTTCTAATACATTAACATTACTTCTTTTACAAACACGACTTGTGTGACCCTTCCATTTACATTTGAAACAATCCCATTCTTTCGACCGGCAATTTTCTGGATCATGCCTTCTTGTACAACGGAAACACTTTTCCATGAACTTCCTTTAGTAGATTGTTCCCATTCTCGTCGCCAGATTAACTGTTGCATATTCAATAAATTGACATCTTATTGAATGGTAAATATTTATTAATACTAGACGATAAATAGTGACAAAAACTACTTTGTGCTTACAACAACACTAAAGATAGACATAGACGACCGTGTCTCTTGTGCCGTTTGCCTAAATACAATAATGGCTTCATTGCCAACTTAAAAGGGTGCAACTAAAAACTTAATTTCAAAACATTGACATAACAATTTTTGACGGATTGAGTTAACTAAATTTGTTGTTATTATTTATGTGATATTTTGTAAAACATGCAAAAAATTTGGAGAACCAATTGGTAACCATATCTTAATTGGACTATTGGTCCATAAGGATCAAATAATGCAGAAGGGCTTCAAATCCAAAAATCGGGTGCAAAATAAAATGCAATGCAATAATCATATTCGCAGAATTTATTTATATTTATTAAAAATTAAAAATTAAACTTGAATTCGAAAAATGATCTTTATTTATACAATTTCGATTCTTCTTCATCAAATTTATGGCTTTAATAACACAGCCACACAAAAAAATATGTTTTTGGGTCTGAAGGTCAGACTATATTTACTATATGTTTTCGGCGTCACTGAATCCAAATCCGATGTCCAAAAAACCCCAGCACGTCAAGGTTCTGACATAACCTCAAAAAACCTCATACAAAATTTTATTCGAATCCGGGGTAAAACCATGTTTATTATATATTTTTTGGTCACTGAATCCGAATCTGAGATCTAAAAATCCCCAGCATGTCAGTGTTTCGACATTACCTCAAAAACTATATAAATTTTTTTTATTTGAGTGCGAGGGTCAAACCATTTTTACCATATGTTTTTGGGGTTGCTGAATCCGAATCCGTTGTCTAAAAAACTCCAACTCGTCAAGATTTAGATTTGCAAAGAAACCCACAAAATTTATTCATGCGACTTACGACGCGTGTCTGCATCCAGGGCACCTCCTTGGGTTACGGCGAGCAACGGAGTATGCCTGTGATTCGGCTAAGTCCTGGATTAGGTGTTTCATGCCGTCATGTCAGGCGCACGCAAGCATTTTACGATGCAGAGGGTCGGATCCTCAGTATCGGCGGCTGATCAAGGTGAAAAAGCGGGGCTGCAGGCGTCATCATCAGGCGACGGCAGTTTCACATTAGTTGGTGACTTGGCTAATGTGGAATTGAATGCTACAAAAAAGCGGCCCGAAGTTTCGCAATCACATGATTGTCATGCAAATTATAACAATTTTTGTTACGTTTGTTCCAAATATGAAGTGACATCTTTGCAAAAACGATTGATGTAATATTTGCAACTTATACAAAGAAATTTTCAATTCAAAGATGGATCAACATAATAGCTGGGTTCTGCGTGTCATTTCTAACATGTGCAAAAAGATGTTGTATCAATGGAAGGCGGACAAAAATAAAGAGAACAAAAAAAAATAAAAAAAATCGATGAAGTTTTTAAGGTTATATCGAAACCCTGATATGCTAGGGTTTTTTTGACCTTGGATTCGGATTTAGCGATTAAAAAACATATAATAAACATGGTATGATCTCCGGACTCGAAATAAATTTTGTATGACGTTTTTTGAGGTTATGTCAGAACCCTGACGGACTCGGATTCAGCGACCCCGAAAACATATAATAAACATGGTTTGACCTCCAGACCCAAAAAAATATTTTTTTTGTATGGCTGTGTAATGGGATGACGACTCCGCCAACTTTGTTTGGAATGGCTACAGGCTTAAGACTTCTGATTCTTTTTATAGGGATAGATGTAGGAGAATTTTTGGTAGTTTCAATCTTGTTTTTTTAGGGGTTGAACAACATTCTTTTTTCCATGATCCAATATCCGTTCATATTGCGAGCATTTATCTTGTATCCATCTACTCCTTGGATGACTATTTTAATGTGTGGATTGTTGTAGTGCTGGTCAGATTGTGGAATTAAATATGTGGGGCAGTGTTGGGACCTCTAGTACTGGCTTAACTAGAATAACAAAAAATTGAAGTCCATCGTCCTAAAAACCAAAATAAAAAAGAATGAACCATTTAGAATCGGATCAACGAAGCCAGTTCGATTAAGATAAGCGTGTTTTACTATTTGGGATAAGAGTGGACAAGTTCTGCTTTACCCATTTAGAGACGCAATTCTTCACTTGGAGACAACCGGAAGTGGGATTCTAGATCACGATAATCAATTGGATCAAGGTGACAGTGACAATCAAATAAAAAATGAATATAGACCTTGGACAAGTGAATAGGTGTTACCTGAAGCCTGACACAGCTATTCTTTTCCAGATTATAATAATCAACTGGACCAATGGTACATTCAGATTGATAATAAATATAGACGTTGGACACGTGACTGAAGCATTAACCGCTATTCTTCACATGGCGACAACCGGAAGTGGGATTCCAGATCATCACAATCAACTGGACTAGTGGTGCAATCCAATACCTTGGACACGTGAATAGAAGTTACAGGAAAAATGACACCGCTGTGAGGCATCTTCATTAAAACGTGACATAAATATAACCTAAAAATTGACAGAAATGAAACCCTACTTTCTTAGATGTCAAAGAAAATTCCAAGACCTACCCAGTCGAGTTTTCTATATAAATACCCTTACTAAATAAAAATCGCAATACAGTACTGCACACTATATTCACGATAAAGGTTGTGACGTCAAGCCAATCAGAGAGTGCCGATACTTTTGATAAGTTTTTCTACATAACAAGTAATTGCATGCTCTTAAAAATGTATATATTTAATTTTAAAACTATTTTGAACATCAGAAATGTTGTGGTGATTTTTATTTAATTGATTCTCATTGAATTGAACCTAAAAACGGTTTAATTTGGTATTGAAATACCTGGTTCTCATTGAGGATGACGCTATTTTTGGACGAGGGAACAACAAAAAACCACGAAAATGTTTTAACGTCATTTCTCAAAGATGAACCAGTTATTTCAAATAAGTAAATTATAACAGGGAATATATTTCATCTAAATTTAAATCACATTAAATTTTAATTAAATAATTCTTTCGTTAATATTGATTTTAAATTGGTAATACTACAAATTACATTGGTGACCCCGACGTGATTCTAAAACAAAAGTATTTACTATTTTTTATTGGATAACATGCCTGATACTAACAGTATGGCCTTAAACCGGGTTAATTTTCAATTGCCGCTATTTTGGTTGAAAAACTAGCAGCATAGTTTGCTCAACTTGAAGGTCAATTTATCTTAAATAATATTAAAGTTGACGACAAAAAGTATTACTGCATATAACTAATCTTGACGCCCGTTATGCTTCGGTAATAGTGGACATAATTGTATCCCAGCCTGCAGCAAAAAAATATAACAAAGTTAATAGAGAATCAATAACACGATTATCTACCCCGCAAGAGAAGAAGATTAAATTATTATTAAAATTAGAATTAGAAACCATATCAGGTTTTTCGACGTCTTCGAAGCCTGGCAGGTAACATTGTTCCTGACGATTTGTTGAGGACCATATGGAGAAGACCAAATATGTGAAACTTGGCCTAAAGGAAGCCTCACATCACCATTTTGTAGCGTAGTAATCAGACAAAGTCGACAAAATTCAATACTTAGCGGATACAGGGGCAAGATGACGTTTTAGTATTCCCTAAAAAAATTATCTGTTGTGCAGTAACCAAAAGTGCTGTTAACAACGTTAAATTTTGTACATATGGAATACATACTAAAAGTTTAAATTTATCATTAAAAAGAGAATTCATATGGAACATTATTATTGCTGATGTAGAACATGCCATACTAGGTGCAAATTTTCTTAGTCATTATTAGTCTTATAGGTAACGGTAAACTTATGGATACTATAACAAACTTAGCAAGTTGTGATAAATCAGAAATACTTTTAATTAAAACTTTTAAGAGTGACATATGTGACGTCTACTTAAAATTTATTAAAGATTTTCCATATAGTATCAAACCTAAATCCCCACGAACTTTAGTACAGCATTCAATGGTACATCATATTATTACAAAAGTTGGTCCACCAATTGCAAGTAGACCAAGAAGATTGGGTCTGAAAATATAAAGCAGCTAAAGAAAATTTGATAACCTTGTTAAAACAGGTGTACTACGTCCATCTTCAAGAGAATGGGGTTCACCCTTACATATTATTCCTAAAAAAATGGACCCTGCGATGATTACAGAGCTCTTAATAATAGGCTTATTTTCTTTATGGAAAGTCTTTTTTCAAAGTAATTTACTTAGAAAAAACTTATCATTAAATTCATTTAACAAAACTGCCATAATATCATCTTTTGGATTCTTGGAATACCAGTATACGTCTTTTGGATTAAGAAATGCTGCACAAACGTTCCAAAGGTTTATTTATGAAGTCCCTTACATTGATAATATTATTGTATTTTTCGAAAACAAAGGACAAGACATCCAGTATCTAAAGACACTTTTGAAAGATTCGACAAATATGGAGTTGTGCTCAATACAAGCAAATGTAATCTTGGTAAAAGCTCAGTCACATTTCTTGATTACGAAATTAGTTGTGAAGGTATATGTAACGGTTGTTGTTTACAAAAAAAAACGACGGCTCTAGAGGAACAACCTAAAAAAAACAACCAAAGAAAATTCGGCTCGATGCAGCGCACTAAGTCCGTGGAGGATAAAGTATTTATAATAGTTAGAACAGCAGCGTCCGGCTTCGTCGGAAAGCCGCAGATGTCTATAAAGAATTTTAAGAAATTAGGCTGTTGTCTAACAAGGCGCCACCTGCCTGCAGGGTAAAAGAAAGAAATAAAACCGATCAACAAGAGATCAACAGGTTTTACTTAAGGGGTTAGGCCACTGTGACACTTTCAAACAATCGATTTTTTTTTGGTTTTAAAAAATCCCTTAGACCTTTAAAAATATGATACAAATTCGTTTATAGCTAAAAAAAATTTTTTTTTTCGTTTTTTAAGCATTCTCCCAAGAGCCTCTCTAACAGCCGAATAGCGCTGTCGGCAATATAACTTTGTTACTTTTTGTTTCTTCCTTATCTAATTGTATTATCCTTCGAAATCAAGTTACCGACTGAAATTAGTTCACTTTTTGACTTATAGGTTAGCTGAAAAAATGAAGACAAAAACTTTCTAACAGCTGTAGCGTGTATAAAACCGTCTTCACTAAAAATGTATAATAGTAAAAAAGGTGATCGGGGTAGTTACAGAACAAGACAAAGGTGCAAAATAAGTAACCGTAAGCCTCCTAATCGCGTTGTAATTGAGGCAGACGATGAGTTTGTAAGCAGTTCAGCAAAAAAAAATAAAACTGGTGCAAGATATTTATGATGTGAAGGTAGACAGTACTTTTTCTTATCCTATTGTGTGTTTATCAATGATTTTAAACACGATTTCAACATTAGTGAAGTGCAAAACGTGTGGCGGAGAAGTCAAGTTCGCAGAGTCAAGTGCACAAGGTTTAGGATTTAAAATTGTAGTTATTTGTGAAAATTGTGCTTAAAAAACAGTAAACTCTTGCCCATTGATAAACAATGCCTACGAAATTAATAGAAGAATAATATTTGACATGAGACTTATCGGCGTTGGCTTGAATGGCATTCAAAAGTTCTGTGCCTCCATGGATTTACCTCGTCCCATATTTCACTCGTTCTATGATAGAGTTATAAAAAGTCTTGCTGTTGCTACATCGGCTGTTCGTGAAATCTTTTTCAAAAAAGCTGCAGTCCAAGAGAACAATTTGACAATTGAAAACGATGAGACTGAAGGTATAACTGTATCTGGTAACGGTTCTTGGCGCAAGCAAGGATTTTCATCTCTATATGGCATCGTTTCGTTGATTGACTGGAACACTGGTAAAGTACTCGATATTGTGGTAAAGTCCAAATATTGTAAGGCATGCGAAACGTGGAAATCGAAAGAATACGAAGAATGGAAATTGAGTCATGTAAACGAATGCCAAGCCAATCATGAAGGCTCTTCGATGGAAGTTGACGGAGTGATTAAAATGTTCGCGCGTTTGCAAGAGGTTTATGGCTTTAAGTACTGTTAATATGTAGGCGACGACGACAGTAAAACCTTCAAATGTATTTTAGACAGTAAACCATACGATAATTTCACAGTAAAAAAAAAGGAGTGCGTTGATCGTGTTCAAAAAAGAATGGGTTCACGTTTACGAGAGTTAAAAAAAAACAAAGAGTCTTGGAGGTAAAGGAAAGCTAACTGGAAAGTTAATCGGTAAATTAACAATTTTTTATGGTCTTGCTATTCGCAAAAATGCTGGTTCTGTTGAGATTTCGACAAACGAAATGCATCAACACGACGACTGCCTAGCAGGTGAAGAATCTTGGTACTCTTGGCAACGCTCAAAACGTCAAAATGATTTTAAAAATTATATCCACAAACCAGCTATGCGCGATGAAGTTTATAAAGCAGTCCTACCGATATACCAAGATCTTAGCAGGGACGATTTGCTTGAGCGCTGTTTGGGTAGATGTACTCAAAATACAAACAAGAGTTTCAACAGTGTCGTGTGGACGTTAGCTCCAAAAAGAATATCTAGTGGTAAATTGTTACTCGATATTGCATGTGATATTGCTACAATGACATTCAATTACGGTCTGTTATCACTTGCTCAAGTTTTGGAGACAGTAGGTGTGACAATAGCGCCAAATTGCTACAATTTCTCACGCAGAGCACTCGATGACGGACGCAGCTAAAGAAGCTCGGAGAGGCAATTTGACAGTTTCCAAAGCCAAAAATGAAGCTTATTTCTGCATAGAAGGGCAATTGTATGGTGCTGCAATAGCTGATTAACAGTATGGTATCCCAAAATTTTATAAGTTATTGACACCAAAAACTTTAAACGCGTTTTTCTCAAAATTATCTTTTTCAAATCTGCACGTAGTAGAACTGAATAGATTTTTGTTCTATCGACTTGAAATTTTAACTGTAGCTTCTTAAATAGATTTTACATAAAAGTACCTGAGTTTTTTTCGATTTGTTAATAATTAAAAAAGATATTCAACTTTTTGTACGAAAATTTTGGTCAAAAAACGTAACTTTTTTTTCAAACTTGTCTCTACTTTTTCTTTTCGAATTTTTTAATTTCCTCAAGTACTTCCACGCAAAAACTAATATATTTCATGAAGAAACTTTATTTTTTCTTCCAGTATTAAATTTACGTGACTTCTACTGTGTGCAGTGGAGCAACTCGGTCCAAAAGTACTTTTATTCAAACGACTCTTACGCCGCCATTTTTTTTACAAAAAAAATTCTTTAATTACTTAAATATATGCTAATTACAGCCTAAGATTTGTTTCCTCTAAACCAAACCGATTCCATAAAAAAAATACCAAACTTAGCACTTGAAAATGGTAGGTCACAATGGCCTAACCCCTTAAAGCCTAATACGCTAGATCAAACACAAACAACAGAGAAAAACAAACAATTCAATAAAACAGCAAACAAATCTTAAAGAAACAGGTGTATGTGACAGAAATAGATAGACTGTCGCATATAGTTGCGTGAGTTAGCAGCAGCTTCGTTTAAGAAGAAATAATGCTCGCAATTAATGTGCCGGATTTCAGGTAAGCTTTAGTTACACCCAAATTAAAGTTAACGTTCCGATTGAGGATTGGCTACTAAGAAAACTCTGCGTACACATATCACTTACACACGGCGATTTAAACTAACTTAAACTAGGATTAAAGAGGTAAGTACTTCCCGCAAACCCAAAAGGACTTTTGTTTTCGCGTCAACCGATCTAAGTAAAACGCCCGAGCCCGTATTGAGCTGGTTAAAAAACGTTCGGTTGTGGAGCGTACACCGAATAAAAATTTACTTAAACACTAGAGATCAAGCTCTTCTATGTCATATGTACTTGAACTTCATACGCATTATCACTGAATAAGTTACTTAAATAATAAAACTTAGCTGTAATCTGTAGGATGCAGTTCAGAGAATAAAAGTTTTATGCTAGCGACGATATCGACTGTTCGGGAAGTTAGGTAACCCCAGGATTCCTCTTAGGAGAAGTGTGCGAAGAAGAACGGAAGGCAATATGCTCCTTCGATGAAGTTATGAAGCATAACCAACCCCTGTATGCGTGGTATCTACCGATTGTCTGCAGCTTAAGTAATTCCAAACCGTGGTGTAGTCTTTAATTGATAGGTAAGGTTCTTAATCAGCCACTCCAGCACCCTCATGAGTTATATAGGTATAACACACAACGAGAACATAAGGTCACGCAACGTGATAAATACGTGGCAATTAAAATTAATACAAACAGGAAAAGGAAAGAAAACAAGGTGTACTCACGGTGAATTTAGCCGAATTTAAACTTAACCACCAATTGGAATTAGAAATCTTGAATCACACATTAACAATTTTTGTGTAAATTTTAACTTCAAGATGTACGCTGAAATATCCGTACGGAAAGAAAACAAGATGTCAGTTGTTCGTCTAGGAATTTTAGCCGAATTTTATTCACCATCAATAGAAAATTAACAAAATGTGAGCCAAATACGACTTTCGTTATAACATATTACTCGCGACACACGTTTTAAGACGGCTCTAGACATACGTCCTATCTTCCGAAAGTAAAACCGTAACAAATACGTCCACCTGAATACAAAATTAAAGCTATACGTAAATTATCCAATTATGGATTGGACCTATATTTAACTCGATTAGTAAGTGGAATTTATAGTTTATTTTAAAATATGTAATCTTAACGTTAGATCTCTGACTTCTCACTTTTTGGCTGTGAAGGACCTTGTTTTTAACATGAACTGCGATGTTATGGGTATAAGCAAATCCTGTCTCTAGACTAAGCAGAGGTGGTGGGGTGGCCCTATATATAAGAACTTCTTACAATTACAAAGTACTATTAGGTAAAATTGGTAAACATTATGAGAGTCTGTGGGTGGAATTGACCATAAAAAATAGCAGAATTATTATTGGTGTTGTTTATCGAAACCATACTAATTTTAATAGTTTTCTCCATGGATTTGAAGAAATTTTTTCAAAATTTGTGTTATCTTGTGATGAAATCATTTGCATAGGAGATTATAATAAGGATGGGTTAAATATTCACTATTTAAATTTGATAAACTTTTCTAATATGCTAGAATCATTTAATTTAAAGCAAATTATTTGTGCTCCAACTCGTGTCGGTCCTTATTCATCCACCTTACTTGACTATAGTATAATAGTCTGCTGTGATGCAAAAATATCCGTGTCGTGAATTTATATAATTTTGCAGATCACAATTTAATCTACCGTGATATGATAGTCGAAGAAATAATTTAGAAGCCCATCAGTAAAACATACAGAGATTTTCGTAACTTTAACTATCACATATTTTTAAAATATTTGCAATGCATTCCATTTTTTTTACATTTTTGATATGGGTGATATAAATGATAAGTTAGATAATAACATTTTAGCTATTTTTGACGTTCATGCGCCGTATGTTACTCAAAAGTTTTCCAGACGCCGTGTACCATGGACGACATATACCTTAAAACTTATATTATCACTACGTAACAAGGCGAAAAAAAAAATTTAACTCTTTCCGCTCGAATAGTGACTGGCTTCCATACAAGCAATTGCGTAACTACGTTACTTTTGCTATGAAAAAAAAAGGTGTACCTGGAGAATTGTACTAAAAATAATTTACCGAAGCAACTATGGTCTGCTTTAAAAAATGTAAATATTCAATCTACAAAAAAATCAAAAGTTCTACCGAACTTACTGAACAAACCATTTTTCATTAGCGGAATAAGCAGTCCCGTACCAGATACACGTATACATTATAAATACGGCTCTAAAGTAATGACAGGCATACAAGGTGAATTTGTTTTTAGCAAGATTGGCAATAAAACTGTAGCCAAAGTACTTAACACAATCAAATCAGTTTCTGTGGGGGCGGATTGGTAGGAATAAAATTACTAAACTTATGTATTTAACTAACCGTGTTTTCCAAACTGCCTGGAAAGTATCTATAGTTCATCCGCTAGCAAAAAAAAACAACCAGAATGTTTTTCTGATTTGCTACCTATAAGCATACTTTCAGTGCATGCAAAACTCTGTGAAAAAAATCATATCAACTCAGCTTAGATTCCATCTCAACCAATTTAATATACTTCCTGAGGCACAGTCGGGATTTTGTAAGGGATGCAGCTGCGCTACAGCGTTGTTATGCGTTACTGATAACATTCTATCAGCTACAGATCAGGGAAAACTCACCGTATTTGTAGCTTTGGATTACTCCAAGGCTTTTGATGCTATAAATCATGAGTTGTTACTCTCAATTCTACATTACATTGGCCTTGGGAAAGGATCAGTTACGTGATTACCTTAAGGCTGTTCTCTCAGGGAGCTATAAAGTTTATGTAAATTTATCTCGTTTATTTTTAGAATTGTTTTCCTGATTTTGCTCAGACATATAGCTAACATTATTATTTTTGTCGTGCAGGAGCTATTTTTTTTATGTTCGACTTCGTTGTATTTAATTTAATTAAAACGTAAAATAATAGAAAAAAGGATTTCCTTATAAGCCCAAATTTCGACTCCTGCGCGACATAGATAATAATTTTCTGACAACCCTACTTTTCTTTTTAATTTTTACTTAAAAATTAATGAGAAACATTAACATTAAGTAAACGATAAATACTGAAAACTCTTGGAGAATTGTGAAATTAATGTATTCGCGGGCGAATTTTTCTGAGCGCAACAGGCCAGACTTGGAAGCCGATTAATATTAATAGATAAATAATATATTGTTGAATTGTTGATGTCAATTTTTTTTGTACATGACGTGCATTTACACAGTTTTAGAAACAGAAAAAACAACAAATAGCTATTTACGTAACAAGAAATAAAAATAGTAAACCGCCTACTAGAAATCTGAAATTGTCTCGAGTGATAAAACAGCCTTCATAATAGGTCTCAAGTAGTTAAGATTCATGATGAATTATCTGCTTCCTTAATTATGTCGTCTGATGTTCCTCAGGAGTCCATCCTTGGTCTTCTTCAAGAATGCAATTATCATGTACAGTGACCGGCAAAGAGTTTGCAACAAATGGGAAAAAATTTTGTAATTGAGATATCCGAAAATTTCTTTCGGCAAATGAATTCAGCATATTATAATAATAATAATAATAATAATAATAACAATAATAATAATAATGTTTATTGCCCAACAGACCAAATCCTATTATAGGACAATACAATAAACAACAAAAATTAATAATACGGTATAAAGTAAAGTTAAATTACTAAGATAATAAATCTAAGGTATATATGTACTAAATTCAAGAACTTAATTCTAAAAATGTGCATATAATAAAGTGTAAGGACGAAAAATGTATATCACACTGTCCAGAGATTAAGTTAAACAATTTACAAATTGTATGAAGAGGTGATTTAGCAAGCATATTTGTACACTAATGAAATTTAAAACTTGGACACCACAATTTCTGTAAACAAAAGTTTGGACATTGTGAAGCGGGCTTAAGGGTATCATTTACAATTCTAACAGCAGGTAGTCTCAGCAGGGGTTATCTTATAGAAGGACTGTAGAATGAATCATTACACTAAGCACGTTTTAGAAAATAGGTAATTTACGTTGCTTACTTAATTTTTTCTTTAAAGAATATATTTGAAGGTATCGCTAATTAAACACCATAGCTCGATTAATTATCGAATCAAAATTTTGTTTAGGAAATGTTTACAAAATAAAATTAGAAATAATTTTGATTTAAAAACGTCTACAAGCAATAACTTTTAAATTAAATCAAAAACTAAACATGGTTATTTGGGTTGACTGATTATTACTTATTTTTAAATAAATCTAACCTACTAATTATTGTAAGTTATTAAAAAAATATCATTAAACTCTCTATTCATAATATTTAGTCCTTACAAAATGTATATTTTATGACGTTTCATTTTTTCTGTAGTTAATATAAAAGTGAAAATAAAAACTAAGGCAATTCTTATTGTCAACGTATATATTTAGTTTTTGACAAGAATTTATTACATAATTATAATTAAGATACCAAGTTATAGTTTAAAATTAAATGAAAACGTTTTTTTTTAAATAAAGGTATTACTATATAAATAAATATAAGAAATCAATAATGGGTGTGACCTCCATTATTATTGATACATTCTTGGAGGCGTCTGCTCATTGACGCTATCAAGGTATCAATATAATTAATATTAATCGTTTCCCATGCGGTATCAATGGCTGCAATTAGTGCATTACGGTTTACTGGTATAAAATTTGGCCCTTGTTGTCTTCGGATAACAGCAAGTATTCGAGCCCAAACATTTTCGATAATGTTAAAATCTGGGCCTTTTGCTGGCCAGGGTAACAGCTCTAAGTTATTTGCTTGTATCCAGTTGCGCACAACCTGCAGAAAACTACAGAAAAAAATGAAAAGTCATAAAATATACATTTTGTAAGGACTAAATATTATGAATAGAGAGTTTAATGATATTTTTTTAATAACTTACAATAATTAGTAGGTTAGATTTATTTAAAAATAAGTAATAATCAGTCAACCCAAATAACCATGTTTAGTTTTTGATTTAATTTAAAAGTTATTGCTTGTAGACGTTTTTAAATCAAAATTATTTCTAATTTTATTTTGTAAACATTTCCTAAACAAAATTTTGATTCGATAATTAATCGAGCTATGGTGTTTAATTAGCGATACCTTCAAATATATTCTTTAAAGAAAAAAATTAAGTAAGTAACGTAAATTACCTATTTTCTAAAACGTGCTTAGTGTAATGATTCATTCTACAGTCCTTCTATAAGATAACCCCTGCTGAGACTACCTGCTGTTAGAATTGTAAATGATACCCTTAAGCCCGCTTCACAATGTGCAAACTTTTGTTTACAGAAATTGTGGTGTCCAAGTTTTAAATTTCATGAGTGTACGTGGGGTACAACAATAAAAAGTAACATTGCTACGAAGAGGTAGAGACGGTACATAAAAATTCAATAATGAAATTAAGTCAGCACAATCAATTTTATTGTGCAATAAATTGTAAAGAAATTTTACACTTATAATACCCCGTTTGTTTTTCAAAGATTACAAATATTGAATGACAAAAAAGCATTCTGACAAATGTCATGTGACTAAGGTCATAGTGGCAAATTTAAAAAATATTTCTTAAATATGTAAAAGGTAAGATTAGATGACAAGATATTGAAAAATGACTAATAGAAAAGTTGTTCAGAATTAGATTATACGTCTATGTGCAAATTTTCAAAAGAAAATGACGACTTTCCAAAAATATCAGTTTTCCGGCATTTTTCCGGAGTTAAGCAGGCGGTGGTTTTAGAGAGTCAGTATGAAAAAAGCACCTTCTGGTTGCAAATTTTGTTATAATTGTATACATTATAATCAAAAATTTTGTTTTTATTATAAATTTAATGTGACTAATAAACATTATCCTAAACCAAGAAATTTTAAAAGTTTACGTAGATTTTTGGGAATGTATACAATTTTTATAGACGTTTCATTTCACAAGCAGCAGATAAACGAGTAAAATTAACTTCGATATTGAAAGGTACAAAAAGAAGTTCAGAAAACATCATTTGGGACGACGAATTATTAAATTCTTTTGATATTATCCATAGCAGTAGATGCTGCAGATCAAGCAAGTGGTACCGTCCTCCAAAAATTTCAAAATAAAACATGGAAACCACTAGCATTTTTTTCTAAGAAGTTAAATTAAATATAGTACTTACGAGTGAGCTAAAAAATTTTTAAAAAATCTTTACAAATAGAATTTAATTGCTCCTGACAGCTTACCAAATTTTAAAGAGCTGTGATAAATAGTTCTCAAAATATTATGCTGTACCCATACAAAATAGCGACCCTATAACTGGTATTCTTATTGGTTTCGGTTACCAGCACAACTCCTTCCTCATTCAGCCACAAACTTTACCGGTTCACTTTTAACCAATTCTTTTTAGAACAGTTACAGAAAAACACATTATCTGTATTTAAAACTAAAGTTTGCATAACTTGTTAATAATCTTTAATTTCCTCAAATTATATGGTTTAAAAGAGATTTAAAAAAAAGTATTTAACCCCAATTTCTTATATCTTTGATGTTTATCAATAAATAAACACTTACCAATTGACGACAAACAAGAAGCCGATCACCCAGCCCTGCAAATAAAATTTAGACATTAAAATTTTCCGATAACATTTAAGTCACATAATGCAATAATCTGTTATCTTTTCAATCTAATTTATTGCTATTTATATATATTAAAAAACTATTGCTTCGGGAACTGTTCATCCTACACGAAAGAATGTACGAAAATATTAAAAAAAAAAACAAATTGATGCATAAAACAGTGGCTGCAAAGAAACTAAACTAAATACGAACGTACCGAAAAAAAAGTTGGTCATTAACAATTTCACTTGTCAATAAATCTTAATTTAGCCAATAAATCCGTAATTGTATGATTTTGATGTTTGATATCCCAACATTTAATGGCATCTCAAAAACATTGTATGAAAATTCGAATCGTCCTAATTAATCGGCCATTGCACCAAATCTTATCGGCATTTCTTTGATTCGACTACAAGTTAAGAATTTTATTTCTTATAATGTAAATACTAGCTCTATAATAACTAATAAAATTAGGTTTCGTTGATACGTAATTGTGTTCGGACATGTCAACATTAATTATCCAAATCGACAAGAAGATGCATGCTAATGTAATTATCGAAACATATCTTAGGCAAAATTAATTGTGAACGCACATAAAAAAGACAATGTTATATTAATAGTTAAAAAAATTCGTTTACAAAACTTTTATCCTAAAACGAAAGTTTCCTTTGGAGCCCATCCAACGGCTTAAAGGTAATTATAACTCGAGAGATCCTGTTCCTTCCGGTTATATAAATTAAATGAGTTTCGTTTCTTATTAAATATGTTGAGTTTATTTTTGTTCTCTTAAATTAATAATTCAAGCGCTTCCTTGACCTCATTTTAATAATAAATAAAGTGTAAATGAACAAGAAAAAAGTTTCGAATACTAAACAAAAAAGTCGTAAAATTTTGAAAAGTTTGTGTTATTTATTAAGGTTTGCATCATTCAGAATTGTTTTATTTAAATACGCTCATCTTTCGACGTAAAGCATTTGCCGTCATAAGTCAAATAGGATGGAGCAATGCTCCGAATCGCGTTGCGCTACCCAAAGACGAAGAAAAAAATATCGGAAAGCTAATTTCTGTGTTGTATGGTGTAAACGAACACCTTTTAAGCTCCAGACTACCGGATTGAATTGCGGTTGGAGTGTAAAAGAGGACGGACCAAATTTATAAACGGTCGCGGTTAACTTTGAGTGAAGAATAATGCTCGGGGTTCGACTTTAATGTTTCAATATTTACAATATTTACAAGTTTTGAGGGTTACTATTTACATACGGTATTATTTGCAACTTATTTTGGTTAACTTGTATATTCCGTAAGTCGCAATCGAAAAAGCGGCGTTGACGGAGACACAGCCAACGGCTTGTAACTCACGTTCGCCCGCTGAATTTACACGTGCTTTTGCGGATTGGTGAATCTTGTGTTGCATTCTCGGGTGGTTGGTTCATAGTGATTCTGCAACCTGTACTATTGGATTACTGAAACAGATAAGATAATTTAAGCATCGATGGCGGTCTTTCACAACCACGTTTAAGTTTCTTGGTTAGAACTTCTTTCGACAGAGCTTGCTTATTACAGAATAAACAATGAAGGTTACAATTACGGCTTACGGCTTTACAAACGACGGAAGTCCGTCTTAACGTGCCCATGATGATTGGTGGTCGTACCCGTACGGTGATGCCTGGTGGGCGAGCAGTTTATGTGCGAGAAGTTCTACACTCGGTTTCGGCTGTAGTTTTGTGGCGGTGGTGATTTCCCGAAAACCAGATTCTGCCGGCACGCCCACTACTAAGTGCTACCGAATGAATCAGCTACACTTGAGGGGTTCGGTTGGTTTAAAATAGAACGGTTTTAGTATGGAGCAAGTGCTATCCAATTGAATCAACCACACTGTTTAGGGTTCGGTGATAAGTCGATGCTGGTTATGCGTATTAATAACGGCGGTTTTTTTAAGTGGTTATCAAGCGATTAGTACAGTTTTGCCACACCTCGTGCCGAATTCAATCAGCATTTAAAGTGGTCTTTAAGAAAGCTGATTAGTACGGTTTTGCCATAACCCGTGCCGAATTCAATCAGCATTTGAAGTGGTATGTGAGAAAATAGATTAGTAGGGCAGATAGCTTAGTATGGTTTAGGCGATTCGGATCGGTTAGGGTCGGAAGAGACTTATTAAACAAGTCAATAATAATTAATTCTCTTGGCATTGCGCTTGCTCTTATATGGGGGATTTTATCTCTAGCGAGAAAATGGGCAACGCTTGCATGGGGGTAATGTTAAGTGGGGCGGTCTTTATTGACGATGTAAATGTTATGCCGTGAGATATTTGTTATTTCGGCGGCAAATTCGAATTATATCATTGTCGGTTTCTTACAATGGATGTTCCTGAGTCGTTTCACAAAAATCCAAGCAAATCTCATCATATTGTAAAATATCTACCAAGTGGCGGTTTCTATATAATCGCTATTATCTACCGAACTATTAATGCTAAAAATACCTTTTTAACACTAAACTGTTATATGATGAATAAATAATCCTATATAAAAAGTGGTCTAAAAGTTAGCCGTTTAGATAATTTGAAGACAAAGACTTTTAAAAATAATAATTTAATAAATGTTTTTAAGTATATTACAGAAAATTTAAGTTACTTTGGATAAAAATGCTTTTTAAAAATTGTAGATAATCTAATTACGAACAAAATGTCGTTTAGTCTTTAAAAATCTGTTTATTGGATTATAAGTTATCAAGGTTTTTGTGTCTACATATATTATGACTCATTGATTGTAAGTTATTGATATGCTGTATTAAAGGTTAATCTTAAAGGTGTTGCTTAAACTCACATCATAGAAAAATGGGCCGCCAAACACATGGTACTCTATTTTAACCGCCATTAATTATCTCTTGAGGTAATAATGCTACTAACACAAACTTAATAAGTTCAGAAAAACAATATATTAAACACAGTAACTTATTAATTAAAAACACTAAGGGGCAGTTTTTCAATCTCTGGTTAAGGTTAACTTACGGGTAATTTCAAAAAGAAAATTATGACAACAATTATCACCATAACAGTAAACCCAAAATTAACATTAACTAATAGCTAAAAAACTGGCCGTTTGGGTAACAGGAATCATAACAGTAGTTAGTCTGGACTTAAGCTTATTTATTTTATTTTGCGCTGACGTTTAGAGTTCAACGATAAACTAATAGTTCTTCTGCGCTTCGGGTCCCTTACACAAATCATCCTGCTCTTCATTTTGATCAAAGTCCTCCAAGCCGACATGGTTGTGTACTTCATTGCTGCAGGACTCTCCTGCACAATCACCGCACATTAACGAGCATTTAAGCCCACTTCGCTTGCACTCGCAGTTTTTTTGACAACCAGCTCGACAGTTGCATTGTACAAAGTGGTGCTGGGGGTAGTAAAGTTGGTACAAGTCGTAGGTAGCCACCTTCTTCTTTCCATCCCCAGTCTGTCGGCTGAAGCGTATTTCCATACCAAGTTTAAACTTGATGGCAGCTGCAAAGCTTGGCGGGAGGGATACCAAATCGAAGACATAACTTGGCGGTTTTTTAGGACTATCTGGAGGTAACTGTATCTCTGGTGCATTGTCTTATTTAGACTGTAGTCGTCGTTTCCACCGTAGAATTTGACAAAGAAGGCTTGACCTACAGCTTCGATGTCGTCGTGGGAGAGTTTTCACTTTTGAAAGTCAACCTAAATACAAGAAATCAAAATTATCACCCCGAACCTAATAAACGATAAAATTCTAATATGATAGGCGACTTAACTACTTGGTTTTATATTACGTAGTAAAACAGTTTATTTTAAAATTACAACTTATTAATTTTTTTGTTTTTCTGAACTTGTTAAGTTTGTGTTAGTAGCATTATTACCATAGGAGATAATTAATGGCTGTTAAAATACTGTAACATGCGTTTGGTGGCCATTTTCTAAGATAGCGGCACATTCAAATTTGGTGCGAAAATCATATTTTTAGCATTATTAGTTCGGTAGATAATGGCGATTATAATATAGACACCGACACTTGGCAGCCATTTTCCAGTATGGCGGCATGTTTCCCAGGTGGAATTCGCCGAGTTTTTTGTGAGGCGACTCAGGAACATCTATACAACACATTCCAGAAGAAATTAACTTTCAGAATTTTTTTTTGTTTAACGGTTTGATCATGACATAATATTACTATACTGTAATGACGACATAGAAATTAAAGGCAAAGATAAAATGTTAAGGATTGCAGAAAAATATTACAGAGATCTATATAATACAAAAGTCTCCCTCACCCAAAAAAACCACGGAAACATTAAAGAAAAAGATCATTAGTATTAACTTGGAAGGCATGCCAGAAATTGATAAAAATGAGATAATCAATGCGATAAACCAGACAAAAAACAACATAGTCCGTGGGAAAGAAGGCATCGTAAAGAAAAAATTAATGTAAGAGAGAAAGAGATTACAGAAACACTAATGGCCAGTTGGACGAAACTCGGTTAACTTCAATCGTAGGTTTAGAACAATCGTTGCTATGTTTAATCCTTGGATACCATTGCATTTAACATACGATTAAATTTAACCGAGTGTGGTGCGACTGGTCATAAAGATTTTATTTAATAACTGTTCAAACAAAATAATTATTCCAAAAGATTTGAAATCGGCAACAATGTTATTCTTATTTAAAAAGGTAGACAACATGAGATTGGAGAATTATAGACCCATCACATTATTGTCACAATTATACAAAGAACTATCAAGAATTATAGCAAATCAACTAGCTAAAAAATTAAACAATTGTCAAACAAAAGAGCAAGCCGGCTTCAGAACAACATATAGCACCAACGATCATTTCCACATCTCCAGAATATGGGCTATTGAAAGACCACTGCAGAAATGCAGAATAGACTATACATAGTATAGTCAACTAATACATAAGATATACAGGGTGCCTCATAGTTAAGGTTTCGGACCATTGCGAAGTTATGGTGGACGATAAAGTTTTGATAAAAGTTGTACCATAAACGAATACATATTCTGAAAATATTATTGACTATGGGGTGTTTCAGAAATATGGTTATATTAACTTACATTTTTATATAAAACCCCTTGTATTGTATTACAAATTTAAATTCCCACGTAAAAGAGTTTTTCAAAAATATAGGGTTTTACTAGGTTATACATGGTATTTTGAATCTAGTAATTTCTAAAAAATTTTTTATTCGGGTAATATTGTGTGGTTCTTAGGTTTTTAGAATTTAGATTGGTATCTCGTATCTTTTGTAATACAGGGTCAAGCAAAACCCTAATTAAAGAATTTCTCAAAATTTTTAAATAAAACACCCTGTATATTGTACAGTCATTTGTTACCGTTTGCACTAAACTTTCCAACGATATAGGGTTTGTATGGTCAATTTAATTAAGCAGAAAGAGAATATCATTAAAGCTGTAAAAATCTGCTCCATCATGAGTGTGAAAATAAAACGCAATATACAGCTATTTTGTAACAATATAATTTTATTTGAATGAATATTTGGTCATCCTACAAAAATCGTGTAAACATCAACATTATTGCTTCTTTTTATGTGTCTGTGGACAGTATATCTATTCGCTTAGGCATCACCTAACAAACTCTTGCATAGAATTATTGGTGATGGTGGTAGAAGTTCTTTAGCAATTTTATGTTTTTTCCACATTTAGCGGTAAGCTGAGGGTTTCATTTTCATTTACATTTACACCAGAGTCTTTGTAATTTATTTTTGAAAAAATCTGGATGCTTTGTTTTTAGATGCCGACGGGGTTTAGCTGGCTTTATAAACTCATTGAAAGTCTTTTGAGGTTTAAGCTGGTGCTCAGGTCAGGTTTGCAGTATGCTTAACACTGATTTTGGACGAGTTCAAGAGGCGTCGACAAGTTGGGTTCAAAAGACACTGACGTATTTGGTTCTTCATCTGTAGACCTATCTCGTTTTAACAATCCGTTTTTAAACTAACGATCCATCTTTAATTACGGTACGCGTACTGTAACTTTCTGCGAAAAACTAAGCTTTACAAGCACTAACTGTTTTACAAAAACTATTATTTTATTACGGTTAATTGTTTAAAGAAAATTTCGGTTCCAATTTTATTATTTACATTACTACGTAGAATAAACATAAGGATGGGAGAGAGATGCCTGCATGATTCCCTAAAACGGACTGAAAATTGAATAAATGATTGCACCTTGTAAAACTACTAGCATTTGACACATTGTCGAAGGTTCTAATCCAAAGTTCGGTTGCTTTAGCCTCCTCACAAAGAATTCAATTTTTTTCGTTTGCACACGAAAGAGAACAGCTAGCACACGCTAGCACATCTTTACTGGCGGAGTTATTGAGGTTTGAATCTGGAGGGGCTAAAGCGACCTCAGCCCCCCCCTCCCCATAAAAAATATTGAACTTTTGATGTTTGCACACGGAAGAGAATAGCTCCACAACTTTGCTCAACGTTTTAATATCTTTAATAACGGAGTTATTAAACGTATGCTAGCGTTGAGCAAAGTTGGCTAGCCTGTGCTACCTATTCTCTTTCGTGTGCAAATTTTTGTTGTAGGGCTGAAGTCGCCTTAGCCCCTTCAGTTTCAAACCTCAGTAACTCTGTTATTAAAAGTGCGCAAACATTATTTTTAGTTGTGCTAGCTCGGCTCTTTAATGTTCAAACGTCAAAGATTGAAAATTTTTAGTGGGGTGCTAGCTTCCTAAATTCAACCCTCAATAACTCCTTTATTAAAAGTGTGCTGGCGTTGAGAAAAATTGTGCTAGCGTGTGCTAGCTATTCGCTTTCGTTTGCAAACATTAAACATTCGATATTTCTTTGTTGGGGGGCTGAGGTCGCCTTTAACTCTCCAGATTCAAATCTCAATAACCCTGTTATTAAAGATGTGCTAACATTATTTTTAGTTGTGTTCGCTTATGCTACCTTAGCTCTTTAATGTTCAAACGTCAAAAGTACAACATTTTTTTGTGGAGTTCTGGCTTCTAGATTAAACCTTCAATAACTCGGTTATTGAAGGTATGCTAGCGTTGAGCAAATGCGAGCCTGTGCAACCTATTCTCTTTCGTGTGCAAACATTAAGAATTTCATATTTTTTTAATGGAGGGCTGAGGTCGCCTTAGCCCTTCCAGATTCAAACCTCAATAATCCTGTATTAAAGGTGCGCAAACATTATTTTTACTAGTGATAACTCAGATCTTTAATGTTTAAATTTCAAAACTTCAAATTTTTTTGTGGTGGGATTGGCTTCCTAGATTCAACCCTCAATAACTCTGTTATTAAAGGTGTGCTTGCGTTGAGCAAAGTTGTGCTAGCTATACTCTTTCGTGTGCAACATCAAAAATTTAATACTATTTGTGGGAAGGCTGAGGTCGTCTTAGCCCACCCAGATTCAAACCTTAATAACTCCGTTATTAAATGTGTGCTGCTAAACTTTCCTGAAATTGTGCTAGCTGTTCTCTATCGTGTTTTTTTTTCTTTACATGCCATCTTCGCTGCGAAGGTTGGCAATCATCAGTGCTATACGTACTCGTGACACAGTCGACCGAAACAGTTGATTTGTGGTGCACCCGAACAAGTCACGTAAGTTTCGCAACCATGAGTGACGCCTTCTTCCTACACTTCTCTTCCTTGAATTTTCCTTGTAATATCAGTTGGAGTAGGTTGTACTTTTCTCTCCTCATGACGTGTCCTAGGTACTGAAGTTTACGCTTTTTTACCGTAATGATAATTTCCTTTCCCTTTTTTACTCTTTTCATAATTTCCATGTTGGTTACTCTATCGGTCCATTTTACCCTTAGTATTCTACGGTACAACCACATTTCGAATGCCTCTAGTTTCCTTGTGTCCAGTTTCTTCAGAGTCCAAGCCTCTACATCATAATACAGCACCGACAACACATAGCATCGCACCATCCTGATTTTGACATCCAAACTGAGATCGCTGCCACAGAGCACTCTTTTCATTTTCATAAATGTTGTCCTCGCCTGTCCTATTCTAGTTTTAATTTCTTCAGAACAGTCGTTATTTTTATTTATAATTGTCCCTAAGTATTTATACCTGTCTACTTTTTCTATGGAGTGATTATTTATATGAATTTGTGAATTGTTTTGTGCTGCTTTGGATATTATCATGAATTTTGTCTTTTAACGTTTAGTGACAGTCCGAACTCTTTGCTTGATGTATTAACTTTATCTACCAATATCTGTAAATCGTTCAGGTTGGTAGCTATCAGGATCGTATCATCCGCACATCTGATATTATTGATAGGCACTCCATTAATTTTAAGTCTTTTCGTTTCATCGTCTAATGCTCTCTTCATTATTTCCTCTGAATAGAGGTTAAATAACATCGGTGATAGCACACACCCCTGCCTGACGCCTCGACGGATTTCTATTTCTTCGGTGTTATTTCCTTCTACTTTCACCACAGCTTTCTGATTAAAATAAAGATTTATGATAATTTTTATATTTGTTCGTGTCGGACCCTGTCGAAGGCTTTGTTGTAATCAATAAAACATATGTAAAGGTCTTGATTCATATCCATACATCGTTGGGCGAGAACGTTCAAGGCAAATAGTGCTTCTTTTGTCCCTAAGCCATCTCGAAAACCGAATTGAGTCCCACTGATATAAAGATCCTGTGATGAATTACTTTCAGAAATATTTTTAGCGTATGACTCATCAGACTGATTGTTCGGAAGTCTGTGCATTGCCTCGCATTATATTTTTCGGGATAGTGACGAACTCCGACAGCAACCATTCCCTGGGGAAATACCTGTTTTGTATATGGTGTTGAATAGATCTGTTAAACTATGTATGTTTTCCTCTTCTATCAATTTGAGAATTTCAGAGGGTAACTCATCAGGCCCTGAGGCTTTTCCATCCTTTGTGGTGTTTATAGCATGGATGATCTCTTCTTTAGTTATCTCCGGTCCACTGGCTCTCGTTCTGTTTCTATTCTGTTTATATTTCTCTCATCGTCGAATAAATTTATTATGTAATTCTTCCATGTTCTTAATTTTTCTTCCATTTCCATAATAATTTTGCCATTCTGGTCAGTGAGTATTGACGGTTGTCTTTTTTCTGCAACCCTGCAAGTTCTTTTACTTTTTGTGCAGATTGAAGTTGTCGTGCTTTTCTTGTAGGGCTTCTATTTTGTCGCATTTGCTTTTGTAGAACACCTCTTTTGCTTCTCTTATTTTTGATCGGATTTCTAGTTTGTTCATCAAATTCAAAATTTCTGAAGTCATCCATTCCTGTTTTTTCCTATTTTCTGTTTTGTCAGAATAGTCTTGCTGGGTTCAATTAGTGCATTTTAAATCTTCCCATTGTTTGTTCGCGTCTTCGTCCGTTTTTGACTGTTTTTGAGGGCTTTGAGGTTGTCGTTGATCTTATTTTGCAGCTTTTGCCTTATTTCTTGACTTTTAGACCCGAAACGTCTATACGATTTGCTGCTGGCATTACTCGTTGTTTTTTAAGTGTTATTAAAAACCGGGCTACTAAGGGATTATGATCCGATGAGACATCTGCCACTGGGTAGGTCTTTACTGATTTGATTACATTTCTATATCTGTGGCTTATCAAGATGTAATCAATTTGGTTCCTGACTGTATTCTGTAGGAAGGCTGAGGTCGTCTTAGCCCCAATTATAAACCTCCAATAACTACTGTTATTAAAAGTGTGCTGCTACCATTTCCTAAAATTGTGCTAGCTGTTCTCTTTCGTGTTCAAACGTCAAAAACAATTTTTGTATGGGGGGGGGTGGTCTAAAGCGACCAACCGTAACTATGTAAATACAACCTAATTATGTATGTGGTGTGAATTAATATTTCAAATCTGGCGCAATAATAAGATATTTCATTTATGTTGTAAATGCATTTTTAATCGTCTTTTATACTTTCTCTTTGTTGTTGCACATAATAGTAAGATGAAAGGGAAATTACAGACGCTTTACGATTTTCACAATTAATTTAATTTTCTACTTTTAAACATCTTTTAACATGTATATGTTTGTATGTATGGAAACATAGAAACATTTATATTAAGTTGTTGACCAAATTTATTCGAGTTATGTTTATTTATACTTTTCCAAAATAACAAAAACTTAGGTTTTCAATTAGGTATAACCGTACTGAGTACAATTTCAAAATGCAGGATTTGAATGTGAAGTTCAATTTACATTTGGTTATTGCATCATCATTCAACGGTACGGTAACAAGTACCGTTGAAGCATTCGTACCAACAACTTTTTGCAACGATGACACGCACGCCTACGCTACGAGGACAATCGTTGACCTTTCAAGGGCGTCCTTCATTTCCATCTTAATACGAAAAATATGCTCATCACAGTTACATGCTAATCAAGCCATTATTTATAACGAGAGTGAGAGAACATCTCTCTACGTTCTACTATCGCATAAAAACTTCGCACTTCTTTCAAGTTGATGTTAATTAAGTAAAACACAATAAGAACGATCTAAATAACCGAAAACAAAAGTCGCACGTCAAGTCTCCTTCAAATATGTAGTTATCGAAGACCTGACACTAACATACCGCTTCAGATCGTTGAACTCGCAAGAGGAATCGGTCACCATTTTCACGCCAATCCCCTTTTTTCCTCTTTCAACGAAAAGTTGACATTTCGAAGCTACTGTTATCTAAAAGTAGCAGAGACCAAATGGATTTCGAGGTGCGCACGAATATTCAACGATTTTCCTTCCATAAGTTTCAAACTAAATTAGTTGAAACGTCGGTTTGTATAATTGATTTAAAGGGACTGCGAACGTCTTCTTAACCCATCAAGAACCGACCACTTAGTTAGATATTCTCGAATGGACCATAACATTTGTCCATTGTTCGAAAATCCCATTTGAATATGTTTGCGTGAGGCCGACAATCTGCTATAAATTAACGAAACGTGTGCGAATTTATCAAAATCACAGAGAAAAAATTAATTACGCGGACGCACGCAATTGTAATCAAAATGTCTTAAATCAAAATAGTTAGAAGCCGACTTTAGATAGAACGTCGAAAAAAATGAAGTAGGCTCTGATTTCTTCCTTTTTCCTGTCGTAATGTTTGTTTAACGCGTTCACGACGAGCTAATTTCTTCTAACGGTTCGCACATTTACCTACATACATATTTTTTCGGATGCGAAATATTTATAAAGCGATTTAAATTCATAAATACACAAAACATACAAAACAATTCCGACTTTTTTAAGGTTGTTTTTTCTAAGCTGTTATTTCTTCGGCATTTGTTTAATCCAAATTAGATATGACAACCTTTTAAGCATCCTCATCTACAATTGATCAACATTATTGAAATAGTGATTCAGATGAATCGTGTAATTAGTGTATTCTACAGGGTGCAAAAAAAAAATTTCTTACAGGCTCTTCCTATAAAGATGAAGAACTCGGCTGGAAATAAGTTTTTCTTGATGAAAATTTACAAAAATTTAATCTAGTAAGGATTACTTAAAATAATGTCCTTGAATCATAATTACCTTGTTTAGTTAACTAACTTAATGCTACATTATCTGTGATATATACAGGGTGTTTCATTAAGGTTGGCCACTAGCCATATCTCGGAAACTAATGGACATAAAAATAGGGAAAAAATTCATTTCAAAAGTAGCCACGAGAAAATCCTGGAAATTATTTTTAAGTTTCGTAATTCATCGCAAGGGCGCAATTGAAAATTGAAAAATAAAATTCTAAATTTCTCCGAAAATTCCCACATTAATGCATACCTTTGATAAAATCGTTAGAAAACTTAGACAATTCTTCATCATTTTGGTCTAAGGCTCATTGGCGTACCGTCCTTAATAAGAGTGGGGGAAGCTATTGAATGTGTAATCATTTAAATCGCTGTTATTTTAAAACGAATTATCCGGTTTTAGTAAAACTAGGCATGTTTAGAAGAAAAAGGTAAGTACTTTTAACTGTTGTATTCATTGGTACGCGATAGTTCATAATAAATTTGTTAGACGGCGCAATTTGTAATAATACCAGTTTTTGATTTTAACAGGTTGACTGCGTCATTGAAATCGTAGTTCTCTGCAATCATGCGTTACCGGTCTTCGAGGACCGGTAACCGTCTATTACTCTAGTGCGGCAACCGGTCCTCGAGGACGACAAATCTGTTTTGCACTTATCTTCCTAATTCCCATTACTACTTATGTTTGCAGTCGCGTCACTGTACGATCATTTTGTTTGTCAAACCCCTGTATTTTCGGCATATATTTTTTTGCTTATATTGCTTAGGCAGATATTCATTTTCATTTTTTGAATAATTATTCTGGCTGTTTACAAATATTATATGAAATATTTATTAAAAATTATAAAAATACAAAAATAAATATACATTTCCACAAAGTTCTAAAGAAAATTCAAAATAAAATTGTTTGTATAAAATCTAGGGAGGCATTACTTCTTGTGCTTTTCGTTAAAACATGGAAGACACATTCCTGGTTGTCCAGGACAGTCACTGCAATAACTGGTCACTTTTGTAACTAAGTTACTAGCTTCCTTACTGGAGTAACTTTTGCGCAATTTATTGTAGCAGCCTTGGCATTGTCTCCTCTTCTTTTTACCTGGTCCTGACGGCTTGGTGAATGTATGTGGTACTCTTTTCGGGTTACTGATCTCCTTGTGCACTGGGTGTCAAAATTAATTCTTGTGCCAATTTTCTCCTGAACTCTGTTATGGAAACCTTAGACGAACTTATTCTATTATAGAGTATCCAAGAATTTACAATGCATACTCCAAATAAAATTTCAAAAGCCAATTTTCGGTACCATTTAAGACTTCTGCGTAGAACCGAATGATAGGAAGTCATCTGATCACTAAAATCGACTCCTTTTTGGCTTTGTTGTAGTCAATAATTACTTTCGGCTTCAATATATCATCACCTTGTCTGGTCCGCTTACCAGTAGGCACACATTCTGCAGTATGACTTGGATCTGTACTCAACATTAAAACAGGTCGTTTATCCATCCATTTGATTATTCGTAAAGGACCTCTTTGTGTGCCGAAAACGTCACCTCTTTTCATTTTCTGTGGAAAATTTTTAGGTATACCTTTCCGATTTGACCTCATAGTACCACAGTAGATAATCTTTTGCTCGAATAATGACTCCGCTAAATGCAAACCGGAATAAAAAATTATCAGCATATAAATAGTGTCCGTCCTTCGGGTTTATATTTATCAAAGATCATGCACTATCTGTTCAGAGTGACTTACTTCAGGGCTTCTCTCATTTTTGCCTGTGTACACAATTATATTGCTTGTATATCCGTCGACTGTACACAGTTTGTACAATTTAATCCCATAGGGGTGAGTTTTATTTGGGATGTATTGTTTGAAGATCAATCTCCCTTGAAAAGGCACCATACTCTCATCGATGACAAGAATTCTTCCCGGTGTTAGCACTTCTTTGAAATTATTATTTATAGTTTCTAGTAAGTTTCGTATTTTGTATAGTCGATCGGTTCTATCAACAGTTTCGTTATTACAAAAATGTATACATCGCAATAACAGAAGGAATCGATCCCGCGTAATTGTGTTTGCAATAAACTCGTTATGAAACATCACATCTTTAGACCAATACAAATTTAAAGCAGGAAGGTCATTCAGTCCCATAACCAAGACAACTGAAAAGAAACGTCTTATTTCGTCTTCGTTACAATCAACCCACATGTTTAGCCGAGATTTTGAAGAGTTCTGGTTATTCAACATCTGACGTGCAAATCTGTTTGTTTCTTGAACAATAAGGCGTATTAAATCTTGTGTCAAAATAACTGATACGCATCTATCGGATTTTATTGCATTGACATCAAAATTCATTATACCCGACTCCTGATGACGATAAATATTATTATCAGCTTCATCAATGTCATGCCAGTCTTCTTGAGGCGTAAAATTATTTGTCGGTACTTCTTCAAAATTAACATCATTCTCGATATCAGTGTATGGCAAGTATTCATCGTCACTACTTCCACCACTCTCAGAGTCTGATGATGATGATGGCACGTAGTTTTGATCACGAACAGAGTCGTCCGAGTCAAAGTCTACCTCAGAATCAGCATTACTTTCCAGGGCTTGCATAGGCGATTTATCATGTGAAATTTTCGTCGACGGCCCTGGAACATCACACTCGGTAGAATAATCGACGTTATCATTTTTATTAAATGTTTGTGTCGTTTCACACTCGTCAATTGGAACTGCACCTAAATTATCACTTAGAACTTGCTTTCAGCTAAAAGCAATATTTTTTCGCACGACTCGACATGTTCACAGTGAGAGCAAGACGAAAACTGGTTTGTAATACACCGAAAACGCTGAAAATTGTTCTGCGCACTTTTTTATGCTGAGGATATTATAAGCTCCAACACCGGTCCTGTGGGCCCGGTACCGCATGTTAGTAATGAATTTGTACTTCTGTGCGTTACCGGTCTTGGGGACCGGTAAATTTTTTGGTACTTCTGAATTCTGGAGATGATAACAAACCTGAAGGTACCTGTAAAGTTGGAATCAAAGCTATATTGAGATAATTATAGCTCCCGCAAATTAGCACAGTTACCATATTCCCACTGCCGCACTGAGACAAAGTCGAGCACCGGTCCCGGAGGACCGGTAACGCAGCCAACCTGTTATTCAGAAAAATTAAATCATACGGTATAATTATGGCATCATAATCGGAAAGTAGATTCAATTTGCAAGAAAAAACG
Organism: Abscondita cerata; assembly: GCA_030710515.1. Taxonomy (NCBI): domain Eukaryota; kingdom Metazoa; phylum Arthropoda; class Insecta; order Coleoptera; family Lampyridae; genus Abscondita; species Abscondita cerata. The sequence goes on from JALBCR010001284.1 coordinate 274,302, forward strand.
TAAATAACGCAATTTGATAGCTTCATTCGTTCTAGAGTTATGGCGAAAAGAAGACTTTATAACTGTTTAATTTAATAGAACTGTTAAAAAACAAGTAAAAATCTATAAATGTTCAAATTGACCGCCGTTTTGTAAAATACAACTATTAATTCTTCTTCTCGTACTGGAAACAGCTGTTTCGATTTTGGTTCGTGGAATTGAATGTCGACGGACAGATAATGCTTAGAGATACGTGTTGCGAATTGTGATCATGTTAGGCGTTATGAAAAACAAACGTAGTTCAGAGTTGTAAAAATAGCTTGAAGTTGTGGTAACTTGCAAAAGTTAGGAGTTATGGTCAGTTTCAGAGTTGGGCATTGTGAAAATTGAGTGTTGTAATATACCCTTGTTGGGAGCTATGACAAAGTTGGGCTATATGAAAAAGAAACGTAGTTGGGAGTTGTAAAAATAGTTGGGAGTCGTGACAACATGATCAATTTTAGAGTTAAGCGTTATGAAAATTGGGAGTTGTAATATGGACTTTCTTAAGGTATCTCCTAGGGCACCACTGCGTTTTTTAGTTTTTTTTCTTTTCGTTTTACCCAACTTCAACTTTTTTGTTATTTGAATGATTTAATAAAACAAGAAGTTGTTTATTACTCGAAAACGGTAAATTTTCTAGACAATAACGAAGAATACCGTTTTTTTTTTAACAAGGACAGGTATATTTCCTTTCCAGATTTTAGATTTTTGTAATTACTTCACCTTCTTTTGGAAGGGCAATTAAACTCAAACTAGCGTGATATTTGGCTACGTTTAGCTCCCTAAGTGAGGTACTTCCTCCGGCCAATTTCACAAAAATATAAGTCAAATTGGCCTGAGCAAGTACTCACTTGGAGTACAAAACGTAGCCAAAATCACAGGCTTTTTATTAACCTAAGGTCTTGTGTGAGTGAGCTCGTTGCTCTGCGCAAGGCGCGTTTTAATCGTTTGTTTCTCTAAAGCAGCGGATGTTGCTATTATGGATGATGCAGCGTTTCTGGCGTTAGAGGGATGGTGCAGCGGTTGTTGAGTTTTATAAACGGGCGTGTTGTCGGGCTGTGGTTAGGATGGCAAAGATCGTAGCGGGCTCAGTGGGGGTTGTTTTCTCGTTTATGTCGTTCACGTCGTAGGTATAAAAAAAATTTTGTGGTTATACCTGTTACCTGTTGTTGTTGCCGTGTTGCTGGATGATTTCTCCTCAAAAAATGGCCCTTCTCTAAATTCACGTCACGTCGGGGGTTACCACTGTGTTGTCTTGTCCTGATTTAATATTTACATTAATGATGAAACTTGTGTAAGTCGTCAAACACACTTGTAACGTACAAGATGCCGCGTTTGTAGTAATGAGGCGCCGCTTGTGTTACATACCGCTGTATAAATTGTTTACTTAAATTGAATTGTTTGCTTCGTATGCGAGGTCGTATAAAATGCTTCCTTGTGTGTCAGCGTTTGTTAATGGGGTTGGTTTTGATTGTGTTATTTACTTCTCGCATTCTGATCGTTACGTCATGCGGAAGTAATAATGTTGAAGGGTTTTAGACGGCAACCCCTCCTTAGTAGATTGATCCATTATAACAACTGTCGAAGATTGTTAATTAAAGATTGGCAAAAAAAATTGGTTTGCGGTTGTCTTCTTGTTGCGTTCTTGTTGACGCCGTTTTGTTTTGTTGAGTTTGTTGTATATTTTATTATGTTTGTTACACAATTATTACTAGGTTAAACTTGTTGAATAATATTTTTTTATGATTTGGTAAACTTTAAACATTATGCTCATTCTTAATGTCAGAATGGGATCTGGTGTTGAGAGATTAGAGTTTTCCCGTCTGATCTCGTTTGTGTTTATCTAAGCCCAATGCAGATGCAATCACTGCCTTTTGATGGGTTGCCAACATATTTTGCTTTGTTTGCAGGTCTTGATGTATTTTACTTAAATTGTGTTAGCATTAACCTTGTACATTTTTTTTAGTAGTGCTGGTACACCTACATTGGGTGGCAATTTGGTTACGTTTTTTTAAAGTTGTTTCTATTGGTTTTTAAACGTCATTTCTACTTTGTTGTTTCTACCGGCGTAAACTTTTGTTATTCGGACCAATGGTGATTTATTCACTGGAATTGGTGTCTTTTTTTACCAGTACGATTGTGCCCTGCTTAAGATTTTCTACCTAACCTTATTATTTTAAAGCTCTTATTACAAAAGATGTTAAAAACAGTAGGCAAACTCAACAAGGACAGTATTTTAAGTGCTTCTTTGTTTTTTAATAGCGTTCATCATATTAAAGTTTTGTGAAATTACATCAAATAATTCAAAAATTATTCAAGAAAAAACTTATTTCCAGCGGAGTCCTTCGTAGGGAGGGCGTGTAGGAAGGTTTTTTCAATTTATTTTTTATGCTCGATCTGAATCCTAGAAACATCATACATTTTTCCGGACACCCAGTGTACTAAAGTCATTAGCGAAAAAAGTGAATTTATAGAAATAAATGTGCATTTCTATATATTGTAGAAACCAGGATATTTATTAGAGGAAGAAATGAAATAGAAAAAATAAAAATTCAAGCAATAATATTTGAAGGAAGGATGGATGATAGAAAAGATAATGAAGTTTTATATAACTGTTTGAAGGAGGTAGAATTGCAAAGAACAAAGCATGGAAAAGAAGAAGAAGAGGGGAGTTATCCCACAGATGAGGTAAGAAGATGGAGGGAGGATGGGAGAACGATGGAAAAAGAGGTAACACAAAGAGACAAGGACAACCAAAAACAAAAATAGAGATGAAAATAACATAAACAAAGTATTACATAAAATACAAATATATAATGGTGGAAGAAAATATATTAGAGGAGGATTGAATATGAAACTTATGGTAGCAAAGTTTTATGAGAAAATAATGAGAATGAAAATAAATATTACAGAAAAGATGAAGAAGAATGTGTAGAATGTGTGGGGAGAATGTAGAGCACGGGGTAGATAAGAAAAGAGGAAGTAAAAAAGGATGTTCTGCAATGGAGAAGGTATAAAATGGACAAAAGAGGTAGTAACACAGAAGAAAGTAGATTGAAGAAAGGAAGAGGCTTATAATAAAAAAACATCTAACAAAGGAATGTAGTGTGGTGTTAGGAAGAAGAAGAAAATAAGTAGATATTTTGCAGAGTGGATTATAATAATATGAGTTTAGTTTTTAGTTAATTTTGAAATGTACAACAAATCAATTTGTTAATTTATAAAAACAAATTTGATTTTTGATTTAATTATATTGTAGAAAAATTTTCTGTATAATTAATCAAAAAATAAGCTATTTTCACTAAGTAACCCGTTATACATTCCTTTAAATATATTGTACCATACAAAATATGACACTATTCTTCTTTCTAACATACACTACATTCACTGATAGGCTATTTTAATATAAGCATAACTCACTTTCTTTCAGTACTGCACTATTTCTGTGTGCATAACATTCAATTTTATACCTTCATCGTGCAGAACATCCTTTTACTTTCTACCTTTGCTCTAATTTACACGTCTACATTAACAACAAATAACTATAACAGCTGTTGACCTTTCATTCTCACTGACACTATCATAAAGCACACAACACTATATTCAACATATTCAATTCCTCCTCTAATATGTACCTTCCGCAAATATACTGACTAACATTTTATATGTCTTTATTTATATTATTTATCTATTTTATTTTATTGTCCTTTATGCCTCTTTCCCTCATTCTCTATCTCTAACTCTTACACCATCTGTGAAATAACTTCCCTCTTTACAATTCTACACTCCTTCAAACTGAGTGCTCTTCATTGTCTTTCTTATCTCCTTCACTCAAATATTGTGCTTAATTTTGACACTGTTCTTTCATAACAAATATCTGTTTACACAATATATAAGAAATGCATTTGCACAAATTCTTTTTAAGCTAATGACTGCACAGTACACTGGGTGACTCAGAAAAAAATATGATATTTCTGAGATTTCAGATCGGCATAAAAAACAGATTGAAAAAACTACGCCCTCCGCTGAAATAAGTTTTTTCTTGAATATTTTGAATTGACGATGTGTTTCACAAAACTTTTAATATGATAAACATATTAAGCAAAAGCACGCTTAAACTTCGACTCCTTGTTGAGGGTTTGCCTACTGTTTAACATCTTTGTAAAACTTTTAAGTAACCAGGTTGATAATAATAACTACTGTGCCAATTCAGTGAATGAAACTCGGAACATAACAAAGGGAAAATAATAACGAAACGAAGTAACCAGCCAAGCGCAACACTAGCAAGCGAACCAATACTACTAAAAAAATGTACCCAGAGTACTGGCATTGGTAAGCTGAACAAGCGCGGCAAAAAAGGCAGTACGTGCGAGATTGGCACAGGCGAAGTCCGGACTGGAAAGCCGGCGCAGATCCCCTGCGACATTAAATCGTAAAAAAATTCAGCACTGAAAGTTTAACCCATGTAACAAGCGCGGCATATACAACAACTCAATAAAGCACAAATGGCGTCCTTCGCCGCAACAAGACAACCGCAAATATTTTTATGTCTGTTAACAATCTTCGACGGTGATCAATGTCGGTCTGAGAGGGTTGCCATCTGTGTATAAGCATGACTTGTAACGATAAACGGAAAGTAAACTAACATGTCAAGCAACGCTGACACAAGGAAAGCGTGCGCTACAGCAAACGAATTGAAGCAAACTTAATTACAGCGACGTAAGCGGCGCCTCGTACCCAAACGCGGCATGTAGCGTTACGAAGTGTGATGCTGACGACACACGAAATATTAAATCAGGACGAAAACAACGTCAACCCCGACATGACGTGGTAGAAGAAGAGCCATTGAGGGAGAAATCATCCAGCAACACACACAAATTTTTATACTACGACGTGAGCGATATAACGAAAATATTTTCCCAAAGCCATCTTTACCATCCTGCACTAATTTAAACTCAGCAACCACTATCCTTTCCAGCTACTATCATCAAATACTTTACAACAAACATTAAGCCTTGGCTTTCCTAAGACACTGTTAATAAAAAAGCCTGTATTTAACTGTTTTGCATCCAGTGATACTATAGAGCCAGTGACTTATATTTGAGAGTGACTTGTGACCTATTGGAAAGTTTAGTACCCCTTCCCAGTATTACAAAATCACAAAATGCAGAGAAAATATACTGTCATAATTAAAAAATAAGAAAACTTACCGTTTTCAGTAAATAAACGCAACTGCTTCAATTTACAATAAATCATTCAAATAACAAAGGATGAGATTGTAAAGAAAAAACTAAAAAACGCAGTGTGCCAGAAAACAAATAGAGAGTCCATATTACAACAGCAACAACTGCAGAGTGATGTGTTATGCGACCACAACTCCCAACTACGTTCTTTCATCTGTAACTGTCGCCTTCAACAGAGTATATTAACGCCAATTTTCTGTGCTGACCGCCAACTCTACAACTTTGCGAAGTTACCACAACTTCGAAGCTATTTTGGCGTTTGCGCGATACGCCTGCTCTCTGGCATTATCTGTCCGTCGACGATCGGAAGCAGCTGAAGAAAAGAAAGAATTAATAGTTGTATTTTACAAAACGGCGGTCAGCGGTACATTGCCGTTTTGCTGGTTCTATTAGAATAGCAGTTGCTCAAAGTCTTCAACTACTACAGAACGAATGAAGTATCAAGCTGCGTTATTGCACTGTTACTGGGGTGAATCTGCCCGATGCCATACCATTGAGCCTGCGAATAAGGGTTGGCTTTACCGGCGCTCGTGTTTGTCTTTTAATTTGCAGAGACTATAATATAGCGATTTCAACTTTACAGTACCTTCAGGAGTTTGTTATCATCCGGGAAATTCAGAGTGCAAAAAAAACGATACGTCGTACTAGCATGCATTGCGAAGCTCGGCATGGTGCTGAAACTCACTACGTCCAGTTTTCGTTGCTCCGCACGATCATGCGAAAAAGCGAGTTCCTGAGTGACTGGGCTGATGCGGTTGACCGACGAGAGGGTGTTAACGACACAAGCACGCAAATGACAACGTCGACTTCTGCAGTGATGACCAGGGCCGTCGGCGAAAACTCGCATGAAATGTATCTGAAGCAATAGCACGATTGCGGTAGGCGCTCTGACGTGATCAAGCACGTATATCATCATCATCAGACTCTGAAAGCTAATGACGATAATACGCCATACATCGGAATGATGACCAGTACGAAGAAGTACCGACAATAATTTTACGCCTCATATTTGACAATGTTTATCGTCATCGGGAGATGGTATATGAGCACGACCAAATGCAATAAAAATCCGATAGAATAAGTATCATTCTTTTTGACACCTTGTTCAAGAAACAAATAATTTACGTCGAAAGCCATAAAATGGCTCTCGCTATGTGGGTTGATATGGCACGGGAAACAAACGTTTCTTTCGGTTGTGGTTATGAAACTGAGTGACGCTTCCTGCTTTAGAAATTTGTGATGATGTAACCTATGTAATAACAAACTATGACAAAACGTCGCTGCTAAATACGAAAATTACAGAAAACTATAAACAATATTTCAAAAGTCTTAGCACACAGAACAATGCTTTGTCATCGATATTTCGAGACGTGATCTTTCAGAAGCAATAAATCCCATTTCACTAACAGGTAGAAGTGTACAAACTGTACGATAAACAATCTACAAGCAATATGAGCAATAAAGTACTTCTAACGAATACATGATGTACGAATATAAACCCGAAGAACGACGTAACGCAATATGACAATTTTATTCATTTGCAGTATTCGGCAACACACTGTTATTTTATGGTCGAAAATCGGAAAGGAAACGCTGCATTTTCCGCAGAAAAATGAATTGACGTTTTCGTACACAAGGCGATCGCTTGCGAGAGTAATCAAATGGTGGATAAACACGACACGACACATTTGAGCGTCAGAGTCGCTACTGCAGGTATGATAGCCTACTGGCAGACTGAACAAAGGCTGATGAGTATTGAAAGCAATGAGCCAGTGACGCAACAAACCAAAGGGAGTCATTATGTCGAATGACTCCTATCGATCGATTTCTACACAGAAATTTAAATATTTCCGAAAAACAACTTTAAATTTATTTGAGCATGCCTTCTTGGATATATAATAGAATAAGTTTGTCTAATTTCCCATAACTCTCGAAACTCGAGACAAAAGAATCAATGAGTACCATGACTCAGCCAAATCAAGAAGTTTCAGGCGCAGGCTGCAGTACGCAAAAAATTCCAGTAACAGTTACAAAAGTGACCGAACAATACAGTGACTGTCCTGGATAACCAGGAGATGGCTCCCGTGTTTCCATGTTCCCGCAACAACACAAGCTAGGCTGAAACTGTTTTTATTTATAGCTAGTGACGAAATGTATCATTTATTTTTGTATTTTTATAAATTTTAATCGTATTTCATATAATATTGTAACAGCACAAAATAATGACTAAATAATGATATCTGCTAAGCAACAAATATATGCCAATACAGGGAGTTGACTGAAACGACAAACACAATATTTACGACTTTATAAGTAATGAGGTAGAAATAAAGTAAGAAGCTGAAACGTCTTTTACTTTACTAAATGGGCGGTACCGGTCCGCCTTGTTGCAGAAGAACTACATTCTGTCCAGCCTGACCAAATCAAAAACAGTGTACAATTGCGCCATCGCTATTGTATAATATCGCGTACTATGATCTGCTGAGACCAGAAATACTTTTCTTCACAAGCATGCCTAGTTTACTAAAACTTGGGCGATTTAAATGATTGCACATTCAATAACTTCCCCCTGCTGTAGAACATTTTCAGACAAAGCGACTGACAAGCCTCAACTGTTTTATCAGGTAACTGCGCCAATGTGGGGGCCTCGGAAATTACAGGGCTATTTTCAATTTTCAGTCACCTGCAATGAATGGAGACGCAAAATAATTTCAGAGACTATAAATGATACACCACAATGAATTTTTCTATTGTCCGATAGTTTAACGCAATGAAAGCTACCCTGTATATATCACGAATATCTGTAAGCATTGAGATGATTGGCAAACGAGGCATTATGATTCAGGACGTCATTTTAAGTGATCCTTACTGGAGTAGAGGCCTGTAGAGCCTGTCGAAACCCGGCCGAGCCTTCGTCGCTCAGGAAAGAGCCGCAATAATTTTGCACTTAACACTGGTACACGATTAAATCTGAATCACTGTTTCAATAGTGTTGATCGAGTGTAGATGAGGATGTAAAAAAGGGTGTCATCATCATTTGGATAGTAAATCTGAAAATAAGCAAGCTGGCTTGTAAAAGAATCGGTATTTTAATATTTTATTAATGAGCCAATTTAAATCGCTTTATAAATATTTCGCATCCAGAAGCATAACAATGCAGGCAAATATTGCGAACCGCAGGCCAGCTCAAACGACTTGCTTCAGCATTACGATACGAGAAAAAAGGAAGAGAATCGAAACCTACTCATTTTACGACATTGCAAGAATATTTTGATTTAAAAACATTTATTACAATTGCGATGCGTCCGCGTATTATTTTCTCCTGTGATACGAAAAATTTATTCGACAGCGGGTGTCGGCAAGCCTATTCGAAATGGACACTGGGCATCAGACAGAAAATGGTATGGTCCGACCGAGAATATCTAGCAGGAAATGGTCGGTTCTGACTGGAGTTAGCATCCCCCAAATAATTATACAAACCGGCCCGTTTCAACGCCAGTGGTTGAAAGCTTATGAAAAAATCGTTGAATATTCAGGTGCGCACCTCGACGATCTCTGCTACTGCTGGCTAACTTCGAAAATGTCAACTTTCGTGAAAGAGGATGGCGTGGCTGGTGACCCATTCTGCTGCGGTTCAGCGATACGCAACGGCAGCTGTTGTCGGGTCTTCGTGCTATATTTGAAGAAGCGACGTGCTGTTTTCGGTATTTAGATGATTCTTATGTGCTTTTACTTGAGTGGCATCGCTTGAAAATGCGAGCACATGCGATAGTCAAAACGTAGAGAAATGCTAAGATTATAAACTAATGGCTTGATGCTGTGCGATGAAGCATGGCCTAAACGCCAAGAAGAAGGACACCAACGGTGTCTCGTAACAGAGCATTCCTGTCTCGTGCAAGAGCACGGGTCAGCAGTACTTGTTACCGCTACTGGGTGAGCTGTGCAATAACAAATGTAAATTGGCGCTACATTCAAGCCTCATACATTTGAGGTAACCCACTCATACATTATACTAATTGAAAAACCTAAGTTTGCTGACACATGAAAGAAGTATAAGCAGCATAACTCGAAGACAAGCGGTCAACAGCAATATAAGAGAAATGACACATGTTTCCATACATCTGAAACATAGCATGTTAAGATATTTAAAGAAATGAAAGGGTAAATTATTGTAAAAACGTCGAGTATTCCCACTGCCTATTAGTACGGCAACAAAAGAAAGTATAGGCGTTAAATCATTTACAAATATCTTTAATAACATGCATGAGTGGTAATTCATGCTGTATTTTATAGTTACAGTTGGTCATGAACCACACTGCAAAGTGTTTGTTGGCTGCAGCAACTAACATTACAGGGAAATGACAGCAACACATAGGTTTATGACTGGGGGGCTCAGCTGCCTATACAGTCGAGAACAAACCACGTAACTGATAAACCACGAGATATAGAAATATGTCAAATCAAAGACTACCCGGTGACTTGAATAAATCGGATCACATGTCACTTGTATGATTTTAACAACGCAAAGAGCTGTTGTGCCAAACAGCAAATCAGGGTAAAAATAATAAAATAGACCCTCAGCTGGTCAAGCTGGACAGAGCTATCTGAGGCTAAAAAATATAAATTGAGCAACCTTCTGACAAAACTGAAAACAGAAAAAGGAATGACGACTGAAAATTTACGAGCGATGGTAAGCAATCCGATCAAGAAAGCTAAAATTGTTCTACAGCAGGCGGCCGAAGCGGCAGAAAAAGCGACAGTCTGCTGCTGCGGGAGTTCACGAAAAAGACGACGCACTCACTGACCGAAAATGGCAAAAATTGTATGAAATGGAAAAAATTGGGGCTGTGGAAACCACATGGCAAATTTGTCGACGATGAATATGGCGAGGCAAGAAAGCAGAACGGAAGCCAGTGAACCAAGAAGAAGATCATCCATGAAAGAATGGAAAAACCTCGGGAACTGTGGTCCTGAGTGCAGGATTGACAGAAGAAGGAAAACATACATGGTTGGCACGAATCTGACTTCAGCACCATATACAAAAATTTTCCCGAAGCGAACTGTAAGAGAGACCGTCACCCTCCCAAAAAAATATAATGCATTTCAGGCTGTCAGTGCTCTGATGATCTACGCTAAAGCAGTCTCACAGAGATCTTTGCATATCAGTGAGATATCGGGCACTAAGATAACGAGAACAAGAAGCACTGTCTCTTCAGCCCAATGTATGAATATAATCGAACACTTTACACTATGTTTTATTGACACAGAAGCACACTCGGCAGGAATATAAAGAGTATCATAAATCTTTATTTTAATCCCGAGAAAACAGTGAAAGCCAGAAACCAACACCGAAAAAATAGAAATCAAATCGGCGTGAAAGTGTATTATACAGCCTCTATTCGAAGAAACTGCTGAAGGCATTAGGCAATGAGGCTGAAAAGGCTTTAAAATATGGAGTGCTATCAATATATCAGATATTGCGGATATTCCAACCTGAGCATTTACAGATATTGGCAGACAAAAGCCCATACGTAAGCAGAGACAATGCTAAACTTGTTAAGGCAAGAATTAAATGTATCAAGCAGCACAAGCTGGTAAGTCTACATATAAATGTCACCATAAGCGAACAGTATAAACGCAGGAAATTTGGTACTGAAATGCAACGACTGTTCTGAGAATAGAAAGCCAGGAACGAGCGAGAACTAGCTCATTTGTAATGAAAAGAAGACAATGTGGCAACGATGTCGAAATTTGAATGTCCAAGTGATACACGACGCTATATTGACTAATAAGTGCTGAATACGAAAACTGTACAAAGAAAGCAAATAGCATAATGTTTAGCTAAATGAAATACAAAGGCAAAAATGGGCCGATAAGCCAACCAACTTATTAAAGTATGGTAAGGAAGAGAGTATCATTACGACAAAAAAGCGTAAACCGAGCTTAGAACACGTCATGAGAAGAAGAAAGGTACAGCCCTACCAGCATTACAAGGAAAATTCGGAAGCGTGTGAGAAAGGCGATATATGTGCGAAGGCACGTGACTGATTCTGCAAATCGAAGCTGTTTCGGTCGGCATGAGCATATAACGCGCACGGCAGCGATGGCGTAACAGAAAAAGCACGATGAGCAGCAACGACACCGAAGGGTTAGCAGCACATTGTAACGGGTTGTCAGGTTTGAATCTGGGTGATGGAAACCTCCAGCTTCCCACAAGTAGTGACAAATTTTGATGTTACACGAAAAAATATAACTAACTTTGCTCAACGCAACACACCTTTTAATAGCAGAGTTATTGAGGTTGAATGGTAATCGCAAAATTGGCCTGAAAATTAAGCATTAAAGGCTCTGAGTTATCACTAGTAAATAATGTTTGCACCTTTGCTCCCCAGAGATTGTGAGGTTGGAAGGGCCTCAGCCATAAAAATATGAAATTCTGCACACGAAAGAGAATTTGCTCCAACGCTAGCGCATAACCGAGGGTTGTGAAGGTTTGGCTCTAGGAAGCCAGAAACTCCACAAAAAATGTTGTACTTTGACGTTTGAACGTAAAGAGCTAGGTAGCATAAGCGAACACAGCTAAAAATAATGTTAGCACATCTTTAATAGGGTTGTATTAGAGATTTGAATCTGGAGAGTTAAAACGACCTCAGCCCCCAACAAGAAATATCGAATGTTTAATGTTTTGCAAACGAAAGCGAATAGCTAGCACGCTACTAGCACAATTTTCTCAACGCCAGCACACTTTTAATAAAGGAGTTATTGAGGGTTGAATTTAAGGCTTCTTACCCCACTAAAAATTTTCAATCTTTGACGTTTGAACATTAAAGAGCCGAGCTAGCACAACTAAAAATAATGTTTGCGCACTTTTAATAACAGAGATTACTGGTTTGAAACTGAAGGGCTAAGGCGACTTCCTACAACAAAAATTTGCACACGAAAGAGATAAGTAGCACAGGCTAGCCAACTTTGCTCAACAGCATACGTTTAATAACTCCGTTAGTAAAGATATTAAACGTTGAGCAAAGTTGTGGTATGTCTCTTCCGATGTGCAAACATCAAAAGTTCAATATTTTTACATGGGGAGGGCTGGGGTCGCTTTAGCCCCTCAGATTCAAACCTCAATAACTCCGCCGGTAAAGATGTGCTAGCGTGTGCTAGCTGTTCTCTTTCGTGTTAAACGAAAAAAAATTGAATTCTTTTGTAGGGAGGCTAAAGCAACCGAACTTTGGATTAGAACCTTCGACAATGTGTCAAATGCTAGTAGTTTTTACAAGGTGCAATCTATTTATTCAATTTTCAGTCCGTTTTAGGGAATCATGCAGGCATCTCTCTCCCATCCTTATGTTTATTCTACGTAGTAATGTAAATAATAAAATTGGAACCGAAATTTTCTTTAAACAATTAACCGTAATAAAATAATAGTTTTTGTAAAACAGTTAGTGCTTGTAAAGCTTAGTTTTCAGAAAGTTACAGTACGCGTACCGTAATTAAAGATGGATCGTTGGTTAAAAACGGATTGTTAAAACGAGATAGGTCTACAGATGAAGAACCAAATACGTCAGTGTCTTTTGAGCCCAACTTGTCGACGCCTCTTGACTCGTCCAAAATCAGTGTTAAGCATACTGCAAACCTGACCTGAGCACCAGCAAACCTCAAAGACTTTCCAATGAGTTTATAAAGCCAGCTAAACCCCGTCATCCTAAAAACAAAGCATCCAGATTTTTTTCAAAATAAATTACAAAGACTCTGGTGTAAATGTAAATGAAAATGAAACCCTCAGCTTAAATGTGGAAAAAAACATAAAATTGCTAAAGAACTTCTACCACCATCTGTAATTCATGCAAGAGTTTGTTAGGTGATGCCTAAGCGAATAATTATACTGTCCACAGACACATAAAAGAAGCAATAATGTTGATGTTTACACGATTTTTGTAGGATGACCAAATATTCATTCAAATAAAATTATATTGTTACAAAATAGCTGTATATTGCGTTTATTTTCACACTCATGATGGAGCAGATTTTTACAGCTTAATGATATTCTCTTTCTGCTTAATTAAATTGACCGCCACAAACCCTATCGTTGGAAAGTTTAGTGCAAACAGTAAATGACTTCATACAATATACAGGGTGTTTTATTTAAAAATTTTGAGAAATTCTTTAATTAGGGTTTTTGCTTGACCCTGTATTACAAAAGATACGAGATACCAATCTAAATTCTAAAAACCTAAGAACCACAATATTACCCGAATAAAAAATTTTTTAGAAATTACTAGATTCAAAATACCAAGCGCCAACCCTAGTAAAACCCTATATTTTGAAAAACTCTTTTACGTAGAATTTAAATTTGTAATACAATAGGGGTTTTATATAAAAAATGTAAGTTAATATAACCACATATTTCTGAAACACCCATAGTCAATAATATTTTCAGAATATGTATTCGTTTATGGTACAACTTTTATCAAAACTTTATCGTCCACCATAACTTCGCAATGGTCCGAAACCTTATGAGGCACCCTGCTATCTTATGTATTAGTTGACTATACATGCATAGTCTATTCTGCATTTCTGCAGTGGTCTTTCAATAGCCCATATTCTGGAAATGTGGAAATGATCGTTGGTGCTATATGTTGTTCTGAAGCCGGCTTGCTCTTTTGTTTGACAATTGTTTAATTTTTTAGCTAGTTGATTTGCTATAATTCTGATAGTTCTTTGTAACAGTGTGACAATGTGATGCGGTCTATAATTCTCAATCTCATGTTGTCTACCTTTTTAAATAAAATAACATTGTTGGATTTCAAATCTTTTGGAATAATTATTTTGTTTGAACAGTTATTAAATAAAATCTTTATGACAGTCGCACCACACTCAGTTAAATTTAATCGTATGTTAAATGCAATGGTATCCAAGAAGTTAAACATAGCAACGATTGTTCTAAACCTACGATTGAAGTTAACCGAGTTTCGTCCAGCCATTAGTGTTTCTGTAATCTCTTTCTCTCCTTACATTAATTTTTCTTTACGATGCCTTCTTTCCCACGGACATGTTGTTTTTTGTCTGGTTTATCGCATTGATTATCTCATTTTATCAATTTCTGGCATGCGCTAAGTTAATACTAATGATGCTTTTCTTTAATGTTTCCGTGGTTTTTGGGTGAGGAGACTTTTGTATTATATAAGATCTCTGTAATATTTTCTGCAATCCTTAACATTTTTATCTTTGCCTTTAATTTCTATGTCGTCATTACAGTATAGTAATATTATGTGATCAAACCGTTAAACAAAAAAATTCTGAGTTAATTTCTTCTGGAATGTGTTGTATGGTGGCCTGAGTCGCCTCACAAAAACTCGGCGAATTCCACCTGAGAGTATATGCCGCCATACTGGAAAATGGCTGCCAAGTGTCGGTGTCTATATTATAATCGCCATTATCACCGAACTAATAATGCTAAAATATGATTTTCGCACCAAATTTGAATGTGCCATATCTTAGAAAATGGCGCAAACGCATGTTACAGTATTTTAACAACCATTAATTATCTCCTATGGTAATAATGCTACTAACACAAAACTTAACAAGTTCAGAAAAACAAAAAAAATTAATAAGTTGTAATTTTAAAATAAACTGTTTACTACGTAATATATAAAACCAAGTAGTTAGTCGCCTATCATATTAGAAATTTTATGTTTATTAGGTTCAGGGTATTAATTTTGATTTCTTGTATTTAGGTTGACTTTCAAAAGTGAAAACTCTCCACGACGACATCGAGCTGTAGGTCAAGCCTTCTTTGTCAAATTCTACGGTGGAAACGACGACTACCAGTCTAAATAAGACAATGCACAGAGATACAGTTACCTCCAGATAGTCCTAAAAACCGCCAAGTTATAATAACAGTTTGATATCGCCACTTAAGCTTTGCAGCTGCCATCAAGTTTAAGCGGTATGGAAGCTATGACCGACAGACTGGGGATGGAAAGAAGAAGGTGGCTACCTACGACTTGTACCAGCACTACTACCCCAACACTTTGTACAATGCAACTGTCGAGCTGGTTGTCAAAAAAACTGCAGTGCAAGCAGAAGTGGGCTTAAATGCTCGTTAATGTGCGGTGATTGTGCAGGAGAGTCCTGCAGCAATGAAGTACACAACCATGTCGGCTTGGAGGACTTTGATCAAAATGAAGAGCAGGATGATTTGTGTAAGGGACCCGAAGCGCAGAAGAACTATTAGTTTATCGTTGAACTCTAAACGTCAGCGCAAAATAAAATAAATAAGCTTAAGTCAGACTAACTACTGTTATGATTCCTGTTACCCAAACGGCCAGTTTTTAGCTATTAGTTAATGTTAATTTGGGTTTACTGTTATGGTGATAATTGTTGTCATAATTTTCTTTTGAAATTACCCGTAAGTTAACCTTAACCAGAGATTGAAAAACTGCCCCTTAGTGTTTTAATTAATAAGTTACTGTGTTTAATATATTGTTTTTCTGAACTTATTAAGTTTGTGTTAGTAGCATTATTACCTCAAGAGATAATTAATGGCGGTTAAAATAAGTACCATGTGTTTGGCAGCCATTTTCTATGATGTGAGTTTAAGCAACACCTTTAAGATTAACCTTTAATACAGCATATCAATAACTTACAATCAATGAGTCATAATATATGTAGACCACAAAAACCTTGATAACTTATAATCAATAAACAGATTTTAAAGACTAAACGACATTTTGTTCGTAATTAGATTATCTACAATTTTTAAAAGCATTTTTATCCAAAAGTAACTTAAATTTTCTGTAATATACTTAAAAACATTTATTAAATTATTATTTTTAAAGTCTTTGTCTTCAAATTATCTAAACGGCTAACTTTTAGACCACTTTTATATAGGATTATTTATTCATCATATAACAGTTTAGTGTTAAAAGGTATTTTAGCATTAATAGTTCGATAGATAATAGCGATTATATAGAAACCGCCACTTGGTAGATGTTTTACAATATGATGAGATTTGCTTGGATTTTTATTAAACTCAGGAACATCCATTGTAGACCGACAATGATATAATTCAAATTTGCCGCCGAAATAACAATATCTCACGCCATCGATCAAATCACCCCCCTTAACATTACCCCATAATTGCCCATTTCTCGCTAGGATAAATCCCCATATAAGAACGTATGTATCAGATAATATTAATTATTATTGACTTGTTTAATAAGTCTCTTCCGGCCTAACCGATAATCGCCTAAACCATACTAAGCTATCTGCCCTACTAATCTATTTTCTCACATACCACTTCAAATGCTGATTGAATTCGGCACGGGTTATGGCAACCGTACTAATCAGCTTTCTTAAAGACCACTTTAAATGCTGATTGAATTCGGCACGAGGTGGCAAAACTGTACTAATCGCTTGATAACCACTTAAAAAAACCGCCGTTATTAATACATAACCAGCATCGACATCACCAGACCTAAACGGTGTGGTTGATTCGGAATGCTTGCGGTTTTTATACTAAAACCGTTCTATTTTAAACCAACCGAACCCCTCAAGTGTAGCTGATTCATTCGGTAGCACTTAGTAGTGGGCGATGCCGGCAGAATCTGGTTTTCGAGAATCACCACCGCCACAAAACTGGCCAAACCGAGTGTAGAACTTCTCGCACATAAACTGCTCGCCCATCACCGTACGGGTACGACCACCAATCATCATGGGCACGTTAAGACGGACTTCGTCGTTTGTAAACCGTAAGCCGTAATTGCAACCTTCATTGTTTATTCTGTAGCAACTAAGCTCATCGAAAAAAGTTCTAACCAAGAAACTTAAACGTGGTTGTAAGACCGCCATCGATGCTTAAATTATCTTATCTGTTTCAGTAATCCAATAGTACAGGTTGCAGAATCACTATGAACCAACCACCCGAAAGTGCAACACAAGATTCACCAATCCGCAAAGCACACGTGTAAATTCAGCGGGGCGAACGTGAGTTACAAGCCGTTGGCTGTGTCTCCGTCAACGCTTGCTTTCCGATGCGACTTACGGAATATACAAGTTAACCAAAATAAGTTGCAAATAATACCGTATGTAAATAGTAACCCTCAAAACTTGTAAATATTGTAAATATTGAAACATTAAAGTCGAACCCCGAGCATTATTCTTCACTCCAAGTTAACCGCGACCGTTTATAAATTTGGTCCGTCCTCTTTTACACTCAACCGCAATTCAATCCGGTAGTCTGGAGCTTAAAGGTGTTCGTTTACACCATACAACACTTAGAAATTAGCTTTCCGATGTTTTTTCTTCGTCTTTGGGTAGCGCAACGCGATTCGGACATTGCTCCATCCTATTTGACTTATGACGGCAAATGCTTTACGTCGAAAAGATGAGCGTATTTAAATAAAACAATTCTGAATGATGCAAACCTTAATAAATAACACAAACTTTTCAAAAATTTTACGACTTTTTGTTTAGTATTCGAAACTTTTTCTTGTTCATTACACTTTATTTATTATTAAAAATGAGGTCAAGGAAGCGCTTGAATTATTAATTTAAGAGAACAAAAATAAACTCAACATATTTAATAAGAAGCGAAACTCATTTAATTTATATAACCGGAAGGAACAGATCTCTCGAGTAATTGCAGCTAAGCCGTTGGATGGGCTCCAAAGAAACTTTCGTTTTAGGATAAAAGTTTTGTAAACGAATTTTTTAACTATTAATATAACATTGTCTTTTTTATGTGCGTTCACAATTAATTTTGCCTAAGATATGTTTCGATAGTACATTAGCATGCATCTTCTTGTCGATTTGGATAATTAATGTTGACATGTCGAACACAATTACGTATCAACAGAACCTAATTTTATTAGTTATTATAGAGCTAGTATTTACATTATAAGAAATAAATTCTTAACTTATAGTCGAATCAAGAAATGCCGATAGATTTGGTGCAATGGCCGTTAATTAGGACGATTCAATTTTCATACAATGTTTTGAGATGCCATTAAATGTTGGGATATCAAACATCAAAATCATACAATTACGGATTTATTGCATTAAATTAAGATTTATGACAAATGAAATTGTTAATGACCAACTTTTTCGGTACGTTCGTATTTAGTTTAGTTTCTTTGCAGCCACTGTTTATGCATCAATTTGTTTTTTAATATTTTCGTACATTCTTTCGTGTAGGATGAACAGTTCCCGAAGCAATAGTTTTTTTAATATATATAAATAGCAATAAATTAGATTGAAAAAGATAACAGATTATTGCATTATGTGACTTAAATGTTATCGGAAAATTTTAATGTCTAAATTTTATTTGCAGGGCTGGGTGATCGGCTTCTTGTTTGTCGTCAATTGGTAAGTGTTTATTTATTGATAAACATCAAAGATATAAGAAATTAGGGTTAAATACTTTTTAAATCTCTTTTAAACCATATAATTTGAGGAAATTAAAGATTATTAACAAGTTATGCAAACTTTAGTTTTAAATACAGATAATGTGTTTTCTGTAACTGTTCTAAAGAATTGGTTAAAGTGAACCGGTAAAGTTGTGGCTGAATGAGGAAGGAGTTGTGCTGGTAACCGAAACCAATAAGAATACCAGTTATAGGGTCGCTATTTGTATGGGTACAGCATAATATTTTGAGAACTATTTATCACAGCTCTTTAAAATTTGGTAAGCTGTCAGGAGCAATTAAATTCTATTTGTAGATTTTTTAAAAATTTTTAGCTCACTCGTAAGTACTATATTTAATTTAACTTCTTAGAAAAAATGCTAGTGGTTTCCATGTTTTATTTTGAAATTTTTTGGAGGACAGTACCACTTGTGATCTGCAGCATCTACTGCTATGGATAATATCAAAAGAATTTAATAATTCGTCGTCCCAAATGATGTTTTCTGAACTTCTTTTTGTACCTTTCAATATCAGAAGTTAATTTTACTCGTTTATCTGCTGCTAAAAAACGTCTATAAAAATTGTATACATTCCCAAAATCTACGTAAACTTTTAAAATTTCTTGGTTTAGGATAATAATGTTTATTAGTCACATTAAATTTATAATAAAAACAAAATTTTTGATTATAATGTATACAATTATAACAAATTTACAACCAGAAGGTGCTTTCATACTGACTCTCTAAAACCACCGCCTGCTTAACTCCGGAAAAATGCCGGAAAACTGATATTTTGGAAAGTCGTCATTTTCTTTTGAAAATTTGCACATAGACGTATAATCTAATTCTGAACAACTTTTCTATTAGTCATTTTCAATATCTTGTCATCTAATCTTACCTTTTACATATTTAAGAAATATTTTTTAAATTTGCCACTATGACCTTAGTCACATGACATTTGTCAGAATGCTTTTTGTCATTCAATATTTGTAATCTTTGAAAAACAAACGGGGTATTATAAGTGTAAAATTTCTTTACAATTTATTGCACAATAAAATTGATTGTGCTGACTTAATTTCATTATTGAATTTTTATGTACCGTCTCTACCTCTTCGTAACAATGTTACTTTTTATTGTTGTACCCACATTACACTCATGAAATTTAAAACTTGGACACCACAATTTCTGTAAACAAAAGTTTGCACATTGTGAAGCGGGCTTAAGGGTATCATTTACAATTCTAACAGCAGGTAGTCTCAGCAGGGGTTATCTTATAGAAGGACTGTAGAATGAATCATTACACTAAGCACGTTTTAGAAAATAGGTAATTTACGTTGCTTACTTAATTTTTTTCTTTAAAGAATATATTTGAAGGTATCGCTAATTAAACACCATAGCTCGATTAATTATCGAATCAAAATTTTGTTTAGGAAATGTTTACAAAATAAAATTAGAAATAATTTTGATTTAAAAAACGTCTACAAGCAATAACTTTTAAATTAAATCAAAAACTAAACATGGTTATTTGGGTTGACTGATTATTACTTATTTTTAAATAAATCTAACCTACTAATTATTGTAAGTTATTAAAAAAAATCATTAAACTCTCTATTCATAATATTTAGTCCTTACAAAATGTATATTTTATGACGTTTCATTTTTTCTGTAGTTAATATAAAAGGTTGAAAATGAGAAACTAAGGCAATTCTTATAGTCAACGTATATATTTAGTTTTTGACAAGAATTTATTACATAATTAGTAATTAAGATACCAAGTTATAGTTTAAAATTAAATCGAAAACTTTTTTTTAATTAAAGGTACTTACTATATAAATAAATATAAGAAGATCCATAATGGGTGTGACCTCCATTATCCTTGATACATTCTTGGAGGCGTCTGCTCATTGACGCTATCAAGGTATCAATATAATTAATATTAATCGTTTCCCATGCGGTATCAATGGCTGCAATTAGTGAATTACGTTTTATTGGTATAATATTTGTTACCTTGATTGTCTTCGGATAACTGCAAGTATTCGACGCCTCAAGACATGTTTCAATAATGTTAAAATCTGGGCTTTTTGCTGGCCAGGGTAACAGCTCCAAGTTATTTGCTTGTATCCAGTTGCGCACAACCTGCGAAGTATAGGGTCATCATATCCCGATAGTTAATTATTGTATTTTCTATGTTAATATGTTTTTTTATATAGTAATA
The DNA here is from genome assembly GCA_030710515.1 of Abscondita cerata. Classification (NCBI taxonomy): domain Eukaryota; kingdom Metazoa; phylum Arthropoda; class Insecta; order Coleoptera; family Lampyridae; genus Abscondita; species Abscondita cerata. The sequence continues at coordinate 295,183 of JALBCR010001284.1, forward strand.
CCTTTATTTATAAAAAAAACGTTTTCATTTAATTTTAAACTATAAGTCGGTATCTTAATTATGATTATGTAATAAATTCTTGTCAAAAACTAAATATATGCGTTGACAATAAATAATCTTAGTTTTTATTTTCAATTTTTATATTAACTACAGAAAAAAATGAAACAGTCATAAAATATACATTTTGTAAGGACTAAATATTATGAATAGAGAGTTTAATGATATTTTTAATAACAATGAATAATTAGTAGGTTAGATTTATTTAAAAAGTAAGTAATATCAGTCAACCCAAATAACCATGTTTAGTTTTTGATTTAATTTAAAAGTTATTGCTTGTAGACGTTTTTTAAATCAAAATTATTTCTAATTTTATTTTGTAAACATTTCTTAAACAAAATTTCGTTTCGACTAATTAATCGAGCTATGGTGAACTTAGCGATACCTTCAAATATATTCTTTAAAGAAAAAAATTAAGTAAGCAACGTAAATTACCTATTTTCTAAAACGTGCTTACTGTAATATTCATTCTACAGTCTTATAATAACCCTGCTGAGACTACCTGCTATAAATGATACCCTTAAACCCGCTTCACAATGTCCAAACTTTGTCAGAAAGTGGTGTCAAGAAATTTCATTTACAAATATGCTGCTAAATCACCTCTTCATACAATTTGTAAATTGTTTAACTTAATCTCTGGACATGTGATATACATTTTTCGTCCTTACACTTTATTATATGCACATTTTAGAATTAAGTTCTTGAATTTAGTACATATATACCTTAGATTTATTATCTTAGTAATTTAACTTTACTACCGTATTATTAATTTTTTGTTGTTTTATTGTATTGTCCTATAATAGGATTTGGTCTGTTGGGCAATAAACATTATGTATTGTTATTATTATGTGTTATTATTATTATAATATGCTGAATTCATTGCCGAAAGAAATTTTCGGATATCTCAGTACAAATTTTTTTCCCATTTATTGCAAACTCTTTGCCGGTCACTGTACATGATAATTGCATTCTTGAAGAAGACCAAGGATGGACTCCTGAGGAACATCAGACTGACATAATGAAGCAGATAATTCATCATAGTCTTAACTACTTGGGACCTATTATGAAGGCTGTTTATCCTCGAGACAATTTCAGATTTCCTAGTAGGCGGTTTACTATTTTATTTCTTGTTACGTAAATTGCTATTTGTTGTTTTTCTGTTTCTAAAACTGTTTAAATGCACGTCATGTACAAAAAAATTGACATCAACAATTCAACAATATATTATTTATCTATTAATATTATCGGCTTCCAAGTCTGGCCTGTTGCGCTCAGAAAAATTCGCCCGCGAGTACATTAATTTCACAATTCTCCAAGAGTTTTCAGTATTTATCGTTTACTTAATGTTAATTTTTCTCATTTATTTTTAAGTAAAAATTAAAAAAGAATGAAATAGGGTTGTCAGAAAATTATTATCTATGTCGCGCAGGAGTCAGAAATTTGGGCTTATAAGGAAATCCTATTTTCTATTATTTTACGTTTTAAAATTAAATTAAATACAACGAAGTCGAACATAAAAAAATAGCTCCTGCACGACAAAAATAATAATGTTAGCTATATGTTTGTGCAAAATCAGGAAAACAATTCTAAAAATAAACGGAGATAAATTTACATAAACTTTATAGCTCCCTGAGAGCAACAGCCTTAAGGTAATCACGTAACTGATCCTTTCCCAAGGCCAATGTAATGTAGAATTGAGAGTAACAACTCATGATTTATAGCATCAAAAGCCTTGGAGTAATCCAAAGCTACAAATACGGTGAGTTTTCCCTGATCTGTAGCTGATAGAGATGTTATCAGTAACGCATAACAACGCTGTAGCGCAGCTGCATCACTTACAAAATCCCGACTGTGCCTCAGGAAGTATATTAAATTGGTTTGAGATGGAATATAAGCTGAGTTGATATGATTTTTTCACAGAGTTTTGCATGCACTGAAGAGAAACATGCTTATAGGTAGAAATGAGAAACATTCTGTTTGTTTTTTGCTAGCTGATGAACTAGGATAGTTTCCAGGCAGTTTAGGAAAACTATGGTTAGTTAAATACATAAGTTTAGTAATTTTTATTCCTACCAATCCGTCCCCACAGAAACTGATTTGATTGTGTTAAGTACTTTGGCTACAGTTTTATTGCCAATCTTGCTAAAAACAAATTCACCTTAGTATGCTTACTGTCATTACTTTAGAACCGTATTTATAATGTATACGTGTATCTGGTACGGGACTGCTTATTCCGCTAATGAAAAATGGTTTGTTCAGTAAGTTCGGTAGAACTTTTGATTTTGTAGATTGAATATTTACATTTTTAAAGCAGACCATAGTTGCTTCGGTAAATTATTTTAAGTACAATTCTCCAGGTACCTTTTTTTTTTTTCATAGCTAAAAGTAACGTAGTTACGCAATTGCTTGTATTGAAGCCAGTCACTATTCGAGCGGAAAGAGTTAAATTTTTATTTTTTTCGCCTTGTTACGTAGTGATAATATAAGTTTTAAGGTATATATGTCGTCCATGGTACGGCGTATGGAAAACTTTTTGAGTAACATACGGCGCATGAACGTCCAAAAATAGCTAAAATATTTATTATCTAACTTATCATTTTATATCACCCATATCAAAAATGTAAAAAAATGGAATTGCATTGCAAATATTTTAAAATATGTGATAGTTAAAGTTACGAAAATCTCTGTATGTTTTACTGATTAGACTTCTAAATTATTTCTTCGCTATCCATATCACGGTAGATTAAATTGTGATCTGCAAAATTATATAAATTCACGACACGGATATTTTGCATCACAGCAGACTATTATACTATAGTCAAGTAAGGTGGATGAATAGGACCGACACGAGTTGGAGCACAAATAATTTGCTTTAATTAAATGATTCTAGCATATTAGAAAAGTTTATCAAATTTAAATAGTGAATATTTAACCCATCCTTATTATAGCTACCTATGCAAATGATTTCATCACAAGATAACACAAATTTTGAAAGAATTTCTTCAAATCCATGGAAGAAAACTATTAAAAATTAGTATGGTTTCGATAAACAACACCAATAATAATTCTGCTATTTTTGATCAATTCACCACAGACTCTCATAATATTTACCAATTTTACCTAATAGTACTTTGTAATTGTAGAAGTTCTTATATATGAAATTACCCCACCACCTCTGCTTAGTCTAGAGACAGGATTTGCTTATACCCATAACATCGCAGTTCATGTAAAAACAAGGTCCTTCACAGCCAAAAGTGAGAAGTCAGAGATCTAACGTTGATTACACCATTTTAAAATAAACTATAAATTCCACTTTTACTAATCAGGTTAAAAATATAGGTCCAATCCACTCAATTGGATAATTTACGTATAGCTTTTATTTTTGTATTCAGGTGGACGTATTTGTTACGGTTTACTTTTCGGAAGATAGGACGTATGTCTAGAGCCGTCTTAAAACGTGTGTCGCGAGTAATATGTTATAACGAAAGTCGTATTTGGCTCACATTTGTTAATTTTCTATTGATGGTGAATAAAAAATTCGGCTAAAATTCCTAGACGAACAACTGACATCTTGTTTTCTTTCCGTACGGATATTTCAGCGTACATCTTGAAGTTAAAATTTACACAAAAATTGTTAATGTGTGATTCAAGATTTCTAATTCCAATTGGTGGTTAAGTTTAAATTCCAGCTAAATTCACCGTGAGTACACCTTGTTTTCTTTCCTTTTCCTGTTTGTATTAATTTTAATTGCCACGTATTTATCACGTTGCGTATTATATCTCGTTGTGTTATACCTATATAACTCATGAGGTGCTGGAGTGGCTGAGTTAAGAACACCTTACCTATCAATTAAACACTACACCACGGTTTGAACCACTTAAGCTGCAGACAATCGGTAGATACCACGCATACAGGGGTTGGTTATGCTTCATAACTTCATCGAAGAACATATTGCCTTCCGTTCTTCTTCCTTTACTTCTCCTAAGAAGATCGCAAGTTTACCTAACTTCGAACAGTCGATATCGCTAGCATAAAACTTTTATTCTCTGAACTGCATCTACAGATTACAGCTAAGTTTTATTTAAGTAACTTATTCAGTGATAATGCGTATGAAGTTCAAGTACATATGACATAGAAAGAGCTTGATCTCTAGTGTTTAAGTAAATTTTTATTCGGTGTACGCTCCACAACCAGACGTTTTTAACCAGCTCAATACGAGATAGGCGTTTTACTTAGATCGGTTGACGCGAAGCAAAGTCGCTTTTGGGTTTGCGGGAAGTACTACCTCTTTAATCCTAGTTTAAGTTAGTTTAAATCGCCGTGTGTAAGTGATATGTGCGCAGAGTCTTCTTAGTAGCCAATCCTCAATCGGAACGTTAACTTTGAACTGATTGTAACTAAAGCTTACCTGAAATCCGGCACATTAATTGCGAGCATTATTTCTTCTTAAACAAGCTGCTGCTAACTCACGCAACTTATGCGACAGTCTATCTATTTCTGTGCATACACCTGTTTCTTTAAGATTTGTTGCTGTTTTATTGAATTGTTTGTTTTTCTCTGTTGTTTTGTGTTTGATCTAGCGTATTGGCTTTAGGGGTTAGGCCATTGTGACCTACCATTTTCAAGTGCTAAGTTTGGTATTTTTTATGGAATCGGTTTTGGTTGAGGAAACAAATCTTAGGCTGTAATTAGCATATATTTAAGTAATTAAAGAATTTTTTGTAAAAATATGGCGTAAGTCGTTTGAATAAAAGTACTTTTGGACCGAGATTGCTCCACTGCACACAGTAGAAGTCACGTAAATTTAATACTGGAAGAAAAATAAAGTTTCTTCATGAAATATATTAGTTTTTGCGTGGAAATACTTGAGGAAATTAAAAATTCGAAAAATGAGAGACAAGTTTGAAAAAAAGTTACGTTTTTGACCAAATTTTCGTACAAAAAGTTGAATATCTTTTGGTTATTAACAAATCGAAAAAACTCAGGTACTTTTATGTAAAATCTATTTAAGAAGCTACAGTTAAAATTTCAAGTCGATAGAACAAAAATCTATTCAGTTCTACTACGTGCAGATTTGAAAAAGATAATTTTGAGAAAACGCGTTTAAAGTTTTGGTGTCAATAACTTATAAAATTTTGGGATACCATACTGTTAATCAGCTATTGCAGCACCATACAATTGCCCTTCTATGCGAAATAAGCTTCATTTTGGCTTTGGAAACTGTCAAATTACTCTCGAGGCTTCTTTAGCTGCGTCCGTCATCGAGTGCTCTGCGTGAAATTGTAGCAATTGGCGCTATTGTCACACCTACTGTCTCCAAAACTTGAGCAAGTGATAACAGACCGTATTGAATGTCATTGTAGCAATATCACATGCAATATCGAGTAACAATTTACCACTAGATATTCTTTTTGGAGCTAACGTCCACACGACACTGTTGAAACTCTTGTTTGTATTTTGAGTACATCTGCAAACAGCGCTCAAGCAAATCGTCCCTGCTAAGATCTTGGTATATCAGTGAGACTGCTTTATAAACTTCATCGCGCAAGCTGGTTTGTGGATATAATTTTTTAAAATCATTTTGACGTTTTGAGCGTTGCCAAGGTAAGATTCTTCACCTGCTAGGCAGTCGTCGTGTTGATGCATTTCGTTTGTCGAAATCTCAACAGAACCAGCATTTTTACGAATAGACCAACAAAAATTGTTAATTTACCGATTAACTTTCCAGTTAGCTTTCCTTTACCTCCAAGACTCTTTGTTTTTAACTCTCATGGCGCCAACCCATTCTTTTGAACACGATCGCGCATGTTTTACTGTGAAATTATCGTATGGTTTACTGTCTAAAATACATTTGAAGGTTTTACTGTCGTCGTCGCTTTATATTAACAGTACTTAAAGCCATAAACCTCTTACAAACGCGCAGACATTTTAATCACTCCGTCAACTTCCATCAGAAGAGCCTTCATGATTGGCTTGGCATTCGTTTACATGACTCAATTTCCATTCTTATTCTTTCGATTTCCACGTTCACATGCCTTACAATATTTGGACTTTACCACAATATCAGTACTTTACCAGTGTTGAGATCAATCAACGAAACTGATACGTATAGAGATGAAAATCCTTGCTTGCGCCAGAACCGTTACCAGATACAGTTATGCCTTCAAGGTCTCTAGTTTCCATTATCAAATTGTTCTCTTGGACTGCGGCTTTTTGAAAAATTTACGAACAGCCGATGTAGCAACTGCAAGACTTTTTATAACTCTATCATAGAACGAGTGAAATATGGGACGAGGTAAATCCATGGAGGCACAGAACTTTTGAATGCCATTCAAGCCAGCGCCGATAAGTCTCTGTATAAATATTATTCTTCTATTAATTTCGTAGGCGACGTTTATCAATGGGCAAGAGTTTACTGTTTTTAAGCACAATTTTCACAAATAACTACAATTTTAATCCTAAACCTTGTGCACTTGACTCTGCGAACTTGGCTTCTCCGCCACACGTTTTGCACTTCACTAATGTTGAAATCGTGTTTAAATCATTGATAAACACGTAGGATAAGAAAAAGTACTGTCTACCTTCACATCATAAATATCTTGCACCAGTTTTATTTTTGCTGAACTGCTTCAAACTCATCGTCTGCCTCAATTACAACGCGATTAGAGGCTTACGGTTGCTTATTTTACACCTTTGTCTTGTTCTGTAACTACCCCGATCACACCTTTTACTATTATACATTTTTAGTGAAGACGGTTTTATACACGCTACAGCTGTTGAAAGTTTTGTCTTCATTTTTCAGCTAACCTATAAGTCAAAAGTGAACTAATTCAGTCGGTAACTTGATTTCGAAGGATAATACAATTAGATAAGAGGAGGAAGCAAAAAGTAACAAGTTATATTGCCGACAGCCTATTCGGCTGTTAGAGGCTCTTGGGAGAATGCTTAAAAAACGAAAAAAAAATTTTTTAGCTATAAACGAATTTGTATATTTTTAAGGTCTAAAGTTTTCAAAACCAAAAAAAAATCGGTGTTTGAAAGTGTCACAGTGGCCTAACCCCTTAAGTAAAACCTGTTGATCTCTTGTTGATCGGTTTTATTTCTTTCTTTTACCCTGCAGGCGGGTGGCGCCTTGTTAGACAACAGCCCTAATTTCTTAAATTCTTTATAGACATCTACGGCTTTCCGACCGGACGCTGTATTCTAACTATTATAAATACTTTATCCTCCCGGACTTAGTGCGCTGCATCGAGCCGAATTTTCTTTGGTTGTTTTTTTAGGTTGTTCCTCTAGAACGTCGTTTTGTAAACAACAAGCCGTTACATATACCTTCTACAACTAATTTCGTAATCAAGAAATGTGACTAATTTTACCAAGATTACATTTGCTTATTGAGCACAACTCCATATTTGTCGAATCTTTCAAAAGTGTCTTTAGATACTGGATGTCTTGTCCTTTGTTTTTCGAAAAATACAATAATATTATCAATGTGAGGACTTCATAAATAAACCTTTGGAACGTTTGTGCAGCATTTCTTAATCAAAGACATACTGGTATTCCAAGAATCCAAAAGATGATATTATGGCAGTTTTTGTTAAATAGATTTAATGATAGTTTTTCTAAGTAAATTACTTTGAAAAAAGACTTTCCATAAGAAAATAATAAGCCTATTAAGAGCTCTGTAATCATCATAGGGTCCATTTTTTTAGGAATAATATGTAAGGGTGAGCCCCATTCTATACGAAGATGGACGTAGTACACCTGTTTTAACAAGATTTATCATTTTCTTTAGCTGCTTTATATTTTTCAGGACCCAATCTTCTTGGTCTACTTGCAATTGGTGGACCAACTTTTGTAATAATATGATGTACCATTGAATGCTGTACTAAAGTTCGTGGGGATTTAGGTTTGATACTATATGGAAAATCTTTAATAAATTTTAAGTAGACGTCACATATGTCACTCTTAAAAGTTTTAATTAAAAGTATTTCTGATTTATCACAACTTGCTAAGTTTGTTATAGTATCCATAAGTTTACCGTTACCTATAAGACTAATAATGACTAAGAAAATTTGCACCTAATTGTAGCTGTATTCTACATCAGCAATAATAATGTTCCATATGGTCTCTTTTTAATGATAAATTTGAAGCTTTTAGTATGTATTCCATATGTATAAAATTTAACGTTGTTAACAGCACTTTTGGTTACTGCACAACAGATAATTTTTTAGGAATACTAAAACGTATCTTGCCCTAGTATCCGCTAAGTATTGAATTTTGTCGACTGTCTGATTACTACGCTACAAAATGGTGATGTGAGGCTTCCTTTTAGGCCAAGTTTCACATATTTGGTCTTCTCCATATGGTCCTCAACAAATCGTCAGGAACAATGTTACCTGCCAGGCTTCGAAGACGTCGAAAAACCTGATATGGTTTCTAATTCTAATTTTAATAATAATTTAATCTTCTTCTCTTGCGGGGTAGATAATCGTGTTATTGATTCTCTATTAACTGTTATATTTTTTTGCTGCAGGCTGGGATACAATTATGTCCACTATTACCGAAGCATAACGGGCGTCAAGGTGGATTATATGCAGTAATACTTTGTCGTCAACTTTAATATTATTTAAGATAAATTGACCTTCAAGTTGAAAGGCAAACTATGCTGCTAGTTTTCCAGCAAAATAGCGGCAATTGAAAATTAACCAGTTTAAGGCCATACTGTTAGTATCAGGCATGTTATCAATAAAAAATAGTAAATACTTTTGTTTTAGAGAATCACGTCAGGGTCACCAATGTAATTTGTAGTATTACCAATTTAAAATCAATATTAACGAAAAAGAACATTTAATTAAAATTTAATGTGATTTAAATTTAGATGAAATATTCCTATAATTACTTATTTGAAATAACTGGTTCATCTTTGAGAAATGACGTTAAAACATTTTCGTGGTTTTTGTTGTTCCCTCGTCCAAAAATAGCATCATCCTCAATGAACCAGAATTTCAGCTACCAAATTAAACTGGGTTCAATTCAATGAGAATCAATTAAATAAAAATCACCTAACATTTCTGATGTTCAAAATAGTTTAAAATTAAATATACATTTTTTAAGAGCATGCAATTACTTGTTATGTAGAAAAACTTATCAAAAGTATCCCGGCACTCTCTGATTGGCTTGACGTCACAACCTTTATCGTGAATGGTGTGCAGTACTGTACGATTTTATTTAGTAAGGGTATTTATATAGAAAACTCGACTGGGTGAGTCTTGGAATTTTCTTTGACATCCTAAGAAAGTAGGGTTTCATTTCTGTCAATTTTAGGTTATATTTATGTCACGTTTTAATGAAGATGCCTCACAGCGGTGTCATTTTCCTGTAACTTCTATTCACGTGTCCAAGGTATTGGATTGCACCACTAGTCCAGTTGATTGTGATGATCTGGAATCCCACTTCCGGTTGTCGCCATGTGAAGAATAGCGATTAATGCTTCGGTACGTGTCCAACGTCTATATTTATTATCAATCTGAATGTACCATTGGTCCAGTTGATTATTATAATCTGGAAAAGAATAGCTGTGTCAGGCTTCAGGTAACACCTATTCACTTGTCCAAGGTCTATATTCATTTTTTTATTTGATTGTCACTGTCACCTTGATCAATTGATTATCGTGATCTAGAATCCCTTCCGGTTGTCTCCAAGTGAAAAATTGCGTCTCTAAATGGGTAAGCAGAACTTGTCCACTCTTATCCCAAATAGTAAAACACGCTTATCTTAATCGAACTGGCTTCGTTGATCCGATTCTAAATGGTTCATTCTTTTTTATTTTGGTTTTAGGACGATGGACTTCAATTTTTGTTATTCTAGTTAAGCCAGTGCTAGAGGTCCCAACACCCCACATATTTAATTCCACAAATCGACCAGCACTACAACAATCCACACATTAAAATAGTCATCCAAGGGTAGATAGATACAAGATAAATGCTCATAATATGAACGGATATTGGATCATGGAAAAAAGAATGTTGTTCAACCCCTAAAAAACAAGATTGAAGCACCAAAAATTCTCCTACATCTATCCCTATAAAAAGAATCAGAAGTCTTAAGCCGCTAGCCATTCCAAACAAAGTTGTGGAGTCGTCATCCCATTACACAGCCATACAAAAAAATATTTTTGGGTCTGGAGGTCAAACCATGTTTATTATATGTTTTCGGGGTCCTTTGAATCCGAGGTCCGTCAGGGTTCTGACATAACCTCAAAAAACGTCATACAAATTTATTTCGAGTCGGAGATCATACCATGTTTATTATATGTTTAATCGCTAGAAATCCGAATCCAAGGTCAAAAACTAGCATATCGGGGTTTCGATATAACCTTAAACTTCATCGATTTTTATTTTTTTGTTCTCTTTATTTTGTCCGCCTTCCATTATTTAACATCTTTTTGCACATGTTAGAAATGACAGAACCCAGCTATTATGTTGATCCATCTTTGAATTGAAAATTTCTTTGTATAAGTTGCAAATATTACATCAATCGTTTTGCAAGATGTCACTTCATATTTGGAACAAACGTAACAAAAATTGTTATAATTTGCATGACAATCATGTGATTGCGAAACTTCGGGCCTTTTTGGCATTCAATTCCATTAGCCAAGTCACCAATAATGTGAAACTGCTTAGCGTCGCCTGATGATGACGCTGCAGCCCGCTTTTTCACCTTGATCAGCCGCCGATACTGAGGATCCGACCCTCTGCATCGTAAAATGCTTGCGTGCGCTGACATGACGGCATGAAACACCTAATCAGGACTTAGCCGAATCACAGGCATACTCCGTTTAGCTCGCCGTAACCCAAGGAGGTGCCCTGGATGCAGACACGCGTCGTAAGTCGCATGAATAAATTTTAATGGGTTTCTTTGCAAATCCTAAATCTTGACGAGTTGGAGTTTTTAGACAACGGATTCGGATTCAGCAACCCCAAAAACATATGGTAAAATGGTTTGACCCTCGCCTCAAATAAAAAAATTTATATAGTTTTTGAGGTAATGTCGAAGTACTGACATGCTGGGGATTTTAGATCTCAGATTCGGATTCAGTGACCAAAAATATATAATAAACATGGTTTTACCCAGTTCGAATAAAATTTTTGTATGAGGTTTTTGAGGTTATGTCAGAACCTTGACGTGCTGGGAGTTTTTGGACATCAGTTTGGATTCAGTGACGCCGAAAACATATAGTAAATATAGTCAGCCTTCAGACCCAAAAACATATTTTTTTGTGTGGCTGTGTTATTAAAGCCATAAATTTGATGAAGAGAATCGAAATTGTATAAATAAAGATCATTTTCGAATTCAAGTTTAATTTTTAATTTTAATAAATATAAATAAATTCTGCGAATATGATTATTGCATTGCATTTTATTTTGCACCCGATTTTGGTTGAAGCCTTCTGCATTATTTGATCACTTATGGACCAATAGTCCAATTAAGATATGGTTACCAATTGGTTCTCCAAATTTTGCATGTTTTACAAAATATCACATAAATAATAACAACAAATTTAGTTAACTCAATCCGTCAAAATTGTTATGTCAATGTTTTGAAATTAAGTTTTTTAAGTTGCACCCTTTTAAGTTGGCAATGAAGCCATTATTGTATTTAGGCAAACAGCACAAGAGACACGGTCGTCTATAATATATCTTTTAGTGTTATAGCACAAAGTAGTTTTTGTCACTATTTATCGTCTAGTATTAATAAATATTTACCATTCAATAAGATGTCAATTTATTGAATATACAACAGTTAATCTGGCGACGAGAATGGGAACAATCTACTAAAAGGAAGTTCATGTTCCGTTGTACAAGAGCATGATCCAGAAAATTGCCGGTCGAAGAAAGAATGGGATTGTTTCAAATGTAAATGGAAGGTCACCTGATGTGTTTGTAAAAGAAGTAATGTTAATGTATTAGAATCAGAGTCAAATAAAGAAGAAGATAATTCGCTAGTCTTAGGGTGTCTGTTATCTTTACAGAGTAGAAAGAAAAACCAGAACATGCGTCTTTGGAAGTTAAGGTAAAAGAAATTGTTTTTGAAATTAATAATGGTCCCTGTCAGGGTCAGTAATGCATGTTAAAGATTTTAGCAAACATTTTATCAGATTTAAATTTGTATCCTGTAAATTACGATCTAAGAGTATTAACAGGTCAAGGTATCACACAATATTCGGTGAAACTGATGTTTTGTCAAGCAGAAATAAGATTGTGTACCATTAGTAATCTTGGATTCTAAACATAGGTTTCGGCAATATTAGGCCAAATTGGTTAAACGTGTTAAATCTTGATTAGAAAAAAAAATTATGTATTAAGCAAGTGTCAAACTAATTCCGAAAAGTCAGTATTGCTGTTATGCCAGGGTCGGTGATACCAAAAACGTCAGTAGTGAAATACAGGAAGTATTAAATATGGTCAGTAATGAAGCGGAAATTTTGACATTTGTGTCAAAAATAAAAATCAGTATAAAGTTTTTGATAATTCAAGTGCTATATTAAAGCTTTCAGAATTGAATTAAGATTAAGAAGTAACCAGTATTTCATCGAGCATACGATGTACCTTATGCTTTGAAAAGAAAAGATTAAAACAGAAATTAAAAAATGATAGATTCAGGTACTTTAAAAAGTTAGCTATTGGTGGGCGTCAATCGTTTTAGTCTCTGAACTAGAATTTATTTGACTTTAAAACGTTAAATCAGGCTTTAGACATAGATCATTATACATTGCCAATCAGATGACATCTTGGTCTATCTGGTAATATGTATTTTTCTGTCATTGATTGAGAGGTGCGTATCATCAACTTGAATTAAATCACAAGAACTAATGGTCATTAATACACTTAGGACTTTTTTGCTTATACCAGACTAATGGTGTAAGTTCAGCTCTTGGAATGTTTCAAGCGGTTATGGATCATTTATCAGGTTTAAAGGACACAAATGCTATCTTGATGATATTTTAATGTTTGGTCGCTCCTGAACGGAATATTGCAAAAATGTTAATGTTTTCAAGATTAAAGAATATCACGTTGAAGTCAACAAAAGCAAGTAAATCTTTCCATACTAGTGTGAATTTTGGTGTGGTGAGTTCTTCACCCACAGAAGAAATATTATAGCTATCAAGTCAGTGTCATCTCCTAAAATTTTAACTGAACTAAAATCGTATCAGGACTTCTAAATTACTACATTAAATTTATTCCCATGCTTTCATCTAAATTGGAAACCATTATACGATCCTTGTAAGTCGGGTATTAAGGCTCAAATCAAGAACTCTATCCAATTTGCAAATGGGAAGTCACTTAATTTGTGTGTTGCCTTTCTAGATAGGTAGCGTTCTCGATTTCGGCCTAAGTTTAGTGAGAATAGGTGGAATGAATGTGAAGAGACTTTTCAAGTTAAAGCAAAGAACTATTGACTATGCAAGTCTAGCATTATAATTCTAAGCTTCTATTTTTCGTCACGTGCGATTCGAGCAGCTACGGTGAGGGTGCAGTGGTAAATATGAGATTGAAAGTGAAGATAAACCTGTGCTGTTTGCGTTTAGTACACTTTCTAAAAACCGAACAAAAGCCATAGTAATCTAGAACGTGAAGCGTGCTAATGAAATTCGCATAAAAAGTTTCGTAAATATTTATGTGAATTAAGTTTTACCTTAATACTGATCATCAACCGTTACGTTTCTTTTGGAAAAAAACAAAACTCTACAGCTTGCAGCAAGAATTACTAGGTGGGCTCTTTCATTATCGGGTTATCAATACGATATTTAATAAAAAAGCAAATCATATGTAATGCAGATGGTTTATTACGTCTGCAAAAACTCGCAAGCTAAGTCTCAGATTTTCTTGATTCTTTCAACTTAGTTGAAAAAATACCTTTAATTGGAATGACATAAAAAAGAATTAGATAGAGATTTATAGCTACTTAAGTGAAGGACTTCATTTTGTCAGGTTAGCCAAAGTTTGGTGATTGAAAAACCTAAAATCATATTATAAGAAACGTAATGAGTTATCGATGGAACGAAGTGCATATTAGCCAAACCTGTCAGAACTGTAGTACCAGAAAACTTTACGGTTCTTAAGCTTTTTATGAGCAACATAATGGAATGGTTTATGAACTATTGTGACAAATAGCTGTCACGGATCTCACTTGAATCTCCCTCACATCTCGTATGCTCAACTATGAAGCAAATTCTGAAATCTGCCTGTGACGCTAAAATTCTGATTTGTCTATATTTCACAGACAATGAATCAAAGAGCAATCGACAGAAATATTTAGTTGATATATATTCTTCAGAAATACTTGCAAAATACTGATGTCTGGACTTCACATTATTTAGGACCGTAAATTAGTGATAACGAGTTGATTCTTTGCTTGTTATAGCTCTAATTTAATTTTTTTTTGTATGTAATAACTATAGAGATTAAAAGTTCGTCGTAAGTAATGAAACAATTATTAAAAAAAATTGAACTTTCCAGAACATTCACAGCCTGACCAGTGATGTTGCAATGTAATTTTCATTACAGGTTGCGCTAGTAAACTCACCACCTGCTTCAATTTTATGAACTTCTCATCTTTTTATTAATCAGGAACTTCTTATTGTGTCTTAATCATCTTGCTTAAACATATTAAATTTCCCATCTTCATCAGCACTTTGCCAAATGGCAACATATCGAAAATTAATATTTTTCTACGACCTTTGCTTTCCAGCTGCACAAAACACTGGTGTTGGGTGATGTTTTTCCATATTGGAAGCTTCTTGTAAACATTGACTGAGAATTAGTTCAGTCGATTGAAGTTTCTTCTACCACATAGCTGTAAACTTGTTCATATCTCATTAAGAGTCCTGGTCGCAGTTTGAATACAGTTGGAAGCTTTTTTGAAGTTATTACCGCGGATATAATGAGGTGTTCAACAAGACGTTGCATTTTGACAATCGCTTTTTCGCCATTTTGACTAATTAGGTTTATATTTGGCATTTGTTTGGTAAACACACAGTCGTTTCAAGAATGCAGAGGTATTCAGTCGAACACACGCGTCCTTTTCCTGAAGACGATACTTCGAAAACTAATTTGAATCCATTTTGACAACAATGCGAAAATTCGCACGTTGTGTGGTATAAATAACGCGCTTTCACTTTTACTTAACGTAAAAATGTAATCGACAAATTCAAGCGATTTGGTTCAGTTTGTATTCATAAATCATCAACGCGTGTACGGCCGTCAAACAACAATATTGTTTCAGTCGGTGAAAGTTTGGAGGCTGATCACAACATTTCAATCCGACACCAGATCACAACAATTCGCTTATCCTGTTCGACTGTACGGCGTATTTTGACAAAAGACTACATTGTCATGCATACAAACTTCGAATTAATACAGGAAATAAAGCTGATTACGGTTAACGTCGCGAGTTCGTCAATTGGGTTCTAAACAAGATTGCTGGTACCAATTTTCCATCGAAAATCATCTTTCAGATAAAGCGCATTTTGAATTGAAAATGTTAATAAGCAAATTGCATGGGGTACGGAGAACCAAGAGCAATGCATCCCAAAAGACTCACAGTTTAGTGCGGACTATGGAGCAAGGTGTGATAGGGCCGCATCTTCAGATGAGGACGACAATTGCGTTGCAATCAATGACGAGCTATACCGGACGATGTTGGAAGATTATTTCTTTCCAATAATTGATGAAATGGTCGACGATGACATCTGGTTTCAACAGGATGGGGCTACGAGCCATACGGCCCGCGTTACTATCCAAATGCTGGAGCGGCAATTTCCGTTTCGTTTAATTAGGCAAAAGACGCCGGTGAATTATTGCAAGAATCGTGCGTTGACGTCGTCCTGTGGGGCAAAAGTGTATGCTGACAATCCTCAATCGCTGGAAAACCGGGGAAGAGAATATTCGTGGAGCTATTGGCGAAAGTGGGCCGGCACTGCGGAAACGTGATGCAAAATCACGATTGCGGTGAAGCAGCCGGGGCAGCCATTTAACCGACATTATTTCATGTTTAACGGCGATATTTCGACTACGCAGTACAACGATTGTCCGAATTCTCAACAAAAGAACATTTGCCGAATAGTAAAATGCAACGTCTTTTTGAATCACCAATTATATGTGTTGTTTAATTTTTAAAGAATAATACTTTGTATTCCTTTTAAGTCATTGACATTGCCCCAGCGTTCATCGAAAAATGCTTTCTTATCAACATTTTTCTTTGAAAAATCGATGGGTTGATTTTTTTTTTGGTCTCATTTTGGAGAAAATTAAAGGAATTTGACGGCATTTCAACAATAACGTATTGCTTCAGCATATACAAGTCTTTTACACTGACCTCCAATAGCGTCAACGGCTCCTTTTCCATGTCCATGCAAATGTATTCTACTCCACGAATTTCACGCCTAGGTCATCGGCCAGTTGGTATAAATTGTGAATACAAATTGAGAGGTAATTATCTTAGAAGATGTGCAAAATTTCAATGTTGTGATCCGTTTTAAATCAGTAACAATCCGCTTCAAAATAACTAGCAGATTGTTTCCGAATGTGAAGATCATCACTTATTACCACATACGATTTTGTTTCATCCTTAAGCCAAACACAGCATGTAAAGATAGTCACTTGGTTGTGCTGCCAATATGAGCACTGAATTTCATCTTGAGATACGAAGCTATAATTGTAAAAATCCATTTGCAATACAGCTGTTTTTTCTATTGTTTTTTTCAGTTCTTTGAAGTATGCTAGAGTTGCCGCCTCTTCTAAAAAAATGTAGTTTGAACTTCTCAAGTGGCACCTCTATTGTGGTTGCCTGTTCATAGACTTGTAATACATCTCTTCTTCTGCCATTTTTTCCATTTAGTCATCTTAGAATAGTTCCCACAATCATGCTTGTTTCTTACCCTCGCTTTTCATGCATTTCTCATTTTTATTCCATAGCACATATTTTCCAGCAATGCTTGGAAAGTAATTTTCTTTAAGTTCATGTACGACGAGAAGGCTTCTAGCAAAAACAAAGAAATTGTTTTGCTCAGACACCGACGTTGTGAGGTGTTTCTGTCACTGGTACTACGTGTGGAGGTCACCAATTCATAGAATTTTGACCTGAACTGAAATCTAATCATTATCCTCTTTATTCAAACGCTTCTGATATGTTCATCAGCATGAACCTTTTTGCTTTTGTGCCCGTTTCCCATTAATTTTATATTTTTTCGGGCACCTGCCTACTTATATTATCACTTTCATAAAAATCAATAATATTATGTGCGGTCTCCTCTAAGAAAGAGACGTGATAATCTTCTGTGCACAGTTGCTATTTTTTGAATTCCGGAAAAATATCTAAACGCACAACAGCTTTTTTTATTTGGGGCTCACAGGCAAGGATTGCGTGTTTATGCCTTCCAAAGTTTTGCGCGATGATACGACCTAATAAAGGTAAGCTGCCTTGCAGACCCTGACCTTCCCCTTTTTCATTCTTTTTGCCCTCTCTCCAAAGCCATAGATTTGGCATGATCCTCCCACTTTCCCTTCAGTTGTCCAGGTTATTATTTTAATTCCTGTTTAACTTTTGCCAGTAATTTTTGTTCTGTCCTGTTCTTTTGAGTGCTCTTCCCATTTTTGGAGTCAAGCTCTCTTCTTTCCTCTGCATTTTTTTCATTCTGTCTTTAGAACTTGTTGCTCTCATTTCTAAAACATACAGGGATGCTTTAATAATAAAGACGTAAGAAAAAATAACAAAATATATAATAGTTCTGTTCTAAATGCAAATCCTGACTCGGTCAAAATGTGACGTCAAGTGACATGAGGTCCATTGACACCGTTCCTCAAAAATATTACTTTACAAATTAAATGACGATAGATTGTTTTTATTTATAAAGACCGTATGAATAAGATTTGTTTTCAATAGTAGTTAATTAACTTTTCAACCTTTTTTTTTTCGTCTGGACCCCACATCTTGAACCTACCAACTTCCCGTAACAATTATTCAATAACAATATTTTCATAAATAATTGCAGCAAAGGACGTGACCTGCTTCACTAGCGTTTGTTTTGTTTACTTTACGGCGTTCCGCCTAAGTTACAATGCATCCAACACTGACATAAGTGATATCACGTTCGCGGTTCAATTCAAACGCCTGAACAATACTAATAGTAAAATGCACAATTTGGACTCAAAAAAAACTTTGGATTATGAAACTTCCAATTGTCAGTTTCCTTCCTTCGTTAAATTTTCAATTGTGTTAATTTACTTTACGTAATTTCTCTCATTACATAGAATGGCTGTCAAGTAGAAGTTGATATAGTCAATGATAATGAACCACTGAATGATCCTGTACCTACTCCAAAAAATAAGTTCTAATTGATCTTGTACCTATTCCAAACATATAAAAAAAACGAAAGCGCAGCGAAGACGAAAGCAGGCAGCAGTGTGGCATGTGAAAGGAGCGGAGGAGGAGGAGGAGAGGAGAGAGAGAGAGAGAGGAGGGAGGAGGGAGGAGGCGGAGGAGGAGGAGGAGGAGCGAGGAGGAGGAGGGAGGAGGAGGAGGAGGAGGAGGAGGAGGAGGAGGAGGAGGAGGAGGAGGAGGAGGGGGAGGAGGAGGAGGAGGAGGACGAGAGAGAGCGACCTTTCCGTGG